>OX451736.1:730739923-731075257 GCA_948472305.1 Vicia faba
AGATATATTTAAAATTGAAAACATCTAGTTACAACCCAATATAAGATAAACATAAAAAATATATAATTACATCAATATAAAACAAAAATACTTCATAAAATAAGTGGGTACCTTCGACTCATCTAAAAACTTCTCTCAATCATATAATATAGTATCATTTGAGTTATCATCTTTAATATTATGTATGGACAATGAAATTCTAATTTTTTTATGTTTCTATTGCAATCACTTAACTATCAAAAACTAATATTGAATGATAAAATGAATGTTCTAAAATTTCAATGTGGATCTAGGCAGATGCTTATAGGCTTATCATGATCATAAAACTGTTTACCGTGAAAATTGGTAAATAATCGTTGATCTTTAAAAAAAAGTTATTTTGGTGACTTGTAGGATCGATCATATTGATCCTAGAACATATGCTGAGTTATTTATAAATAAGTAAGTTTAAGTGAAAAGGGTTGAAAAGGGAAATTAAGAGTAAAGACAAGATACAGGCGAAAACTTGATAAAAGTGCAAGTAAAAGGTAAATAGAAATGGTTGAGAAGAGTTTAAAGATAAAGGTTGAAACATGATAAGAAGTGCAAGTGAAGGGCAGAATAAAGTAAATTTGCAGTAATGATAAAGTTTGCGAAGGAATGTAAAGGAATTGTAAAGACTTTGATTGAAATAAAAGATGATATTTCAAACGTACACTCTCAATATCTTTTCTCTCACAGCGGGTACTCGGATAAGATTGAGTGACTAGTACCATATGTTGAACACCCGAGAATCTACATAAAATCCATATATTTATACTAAAACTAAGTAACCGTCGAACAATTGCCTCGTTCCAGGATGAGGACAAGTGTCCTCTGCATGTGCTTTGACTTCTATCTTCATGCCACGTCACCTTCCTCAACTGTCAAGTGAACTGCCTTTCCCTCCTTTCTTCAGATTCAAAATTACTTGCTGCTGATACAAAGCTTTTCGGTCGAAGTACAAAGGCTTTTCGATCAAAGACTATTTCCAACTTAGAAAATTATTTAAGTGTTCCTTCTCCTCTTATCAAGGTTCGACATGACCAACTTCAATAGGCTCTTCTGTCGAAATGTCTTCAACTTAGATTTTTTCAATCTATTTTTTTTCTAATAAGACCAATATGTTGTAGGTGTCGAATTTAGGAGCTAACAAATTGCCCCCCAAGAATGTCAATTTCAACGCAAGAAGAAATAATCATTCTTTGATGTATCTATTCGACACCTGTAAGCTTTTTGACCACAAAAGCTTATCGTACACTTTTTATCTTCCACCAACCGCTGCTGGTATCAGAGTCATCATTACACTTTTCCAAGATGTCACTATCAGTCAGCTGTTACACGCTGCCATGATGGCCATTATCTCTATAACCTAGGAAAGCATGGACAACGTCTCCATTACCTGTCCGTATAACTTCCTTAAAGTTCACCACGTGTTCCACTCACTCTGCAACATTAAATGGTTTTGAGGGAAAACACTCTTCCCTGGCCACTATAAATAGCTACGAGTACTTCTCTTTGGAATTTTTACAAATGCCTGAAATTCCTTGTTTCCTTGTACTCAAAAGAAACCTTTGAGAACTCCATCTCTTTCATCGTTCTTCTACCAACATAGTCATGGATTTCCTCTCAAACGCTCCAAACACCCCAAAACCAAAGATGCCTCCGATTCACAACAACAACCAGAAGTTTTCGCAACTAGCTCTATCCATGCCTCGACTAGGGAACGAAGGTTCGTTCCGGAACCCATGACTAAATAATGATGTGATGCCTACAACTCACAGGTACTCATTCTTGTTAGATATTCTGGACAAATGTATGCCATGTCTGGTCCATTGTCTGCATATATCGAAAACCCTAAGCAAAACAACGCTTTCTTCCCAACTCACCCTAGGCTCAAGCCTATAGGTTGCGCAAAGAAGCCCAAAGATGAACTTGAGGATGCAACTCCTGCTAATCAACATCATTCTTAGACGAAAGAAGACATAAACCTCTAGTTTATGAATAAAGGGAACCAAATCTTTAGGTCTTGCCCTAGCCCGATTTCAGAATATTCAGAATAGTTGAATAAGATGGAAACAGTGCAAACCTAAATCTGGAAAGACATGTGGATTTATGATCTGGTCATGCTATCGAAGACTGGGTTATCATATTGTCCCCTCATGCTGGTATCCTCTTTGTACTCTTGGGATAACACACATTTCCCCTTCCATTTACCTTGTGGAATGGTGGCCCCTACTCTTTTTGACATAGTAGCCATCACTGATCTTCGACCAACAGGTGACTACTTCGATCCAGAGGATATGTCTGAAGATACCATTGGGTTTTCGAATATAAAACCCACATATACTACTTTCATCAACCACTTTCATGACAAATCCAGCAACACTGTTTCTGAAGTGGAACACATAGCTTTTTTAGCTTTGTGGTTGTCTCGTTTTGTCTTCTTTACCAAGTCACTCCAATTGACAAAGAAAATGCTCACTCTTACTACTCAGCTTCATCATGGCCACAATCTTTGTTTGGCTGAATTGATTTTGGCCAACCTTTATGAGTCCATCAGTAATGGTGTGACGTAACTTAAAGTTATAGGTGATAGAGCCAATTTGCTCCTTTCTGGCTTCTCCAACTTTGGCTCAATGCCACGTTTGAATCATTTCTTCCCCAGAAGAATAAAATCGATGAGAAAGCCCCAAAGATCCTTAACAGGAGGGTTGAAGGCACCAGGTTGGCTCTGTTGACTCCAACAGATGAAGGTCAACATTTCATAAAGCATTTACCAGCTTCGTAATGATGTTTGTGAAGCGCAAGGAATTCGTTTCGACCATGGCTCCCTTTTCCAATCGAAAGGTTGGTCCGGTATGGTTTACTCGACCATATCCCTCGAATGAGGATGAGGATTGTGTCTAAGCGTACGTGGCTATTTTAGAGTCTTTTCTTCGCCCAAGAATTATGCCAGTGAGATTCAAAAGTTCGAAGAATCAACTGAGCTTAATTGCTTATCAATCGAACCTCGTTTCTCGCCATTTTGGCATAATTCAATCACTCCCACACCTAATCTATACTCGAGAGAAGTCTTTGCTGTATTATAATGCAGACTATTCGGAGGAGGCTGCTACCAAGCAAATTGGTAGGTACGTTGGTCAAACCGTACTAACCTTGTTCGACTTCAAACTCAACTTTTTGTGTTCGCCCATCTTTGAAGGTTGGTGGAAGCAATACTACAACGAAAAGTTCTTCGACGCAAAAGACTTTGCTGACCATCTCCAAGAGCCGTTTCTGTTGGTCTCGACAATATCAAGAAAGGTGCTCTTTCTTCTTTAGAGAAAATGCCTTATTTTTATTTGATTTAATCATTTGATATTTGGCTCATGATTGCTTATTTTCTAGCCGTCAAGAGAATCACTGTCAAGAAAGCCGCTGAAAGCGTAAAGGGAGGAGACCCTTCTGTAAAACCTCCACCACAAGTAAATACTTTTCACTCTCAATTTCCTTTAACACATCACCAATGCTAACGTTTTTGACTCTTTTATTTTGAGGCCACCAAGAAATCTACGCCAACAAAGAGGAAATTCCAGGAAGTCACACTCTCTAGTGATGATGAAGACACACCTCATATCCCTCTCAAGAGACAGAAGAAGCCAACTCCCATTTCTGAACCTCGCCCAAAAAACCAAGATTAAGGTTACGGCCACCAGGCCTAAACCTACTCCTATCATCATTCAAGAGCCAACTGAACAAGGAATAGCTGCTAGAATGAATGATCCAAGCCAGAACGACAATACAAGCCCTGGTGCTGAAGTTCCACCCAAGGTAATAATTTCGACCATCTAAGATTATTCCTTGAATTAGTTTTGCAATAATTCTAATAACAATCTCTCAATCCCCAAGACACTGCTGGAACTTCCAAACAGGCTCCCGTACCTGTAGAAGATTATGTCACCTTACTAAACAGTGAAGGAAATCCCACTTACGAGCCTTCTTCAGCGAAATGATCTTTTGTAAGTTCAACCAGTGAGGTGAACCAGACTTCTGAACATCAAACTGCAGCCATTGGGGAGCCAAATAAATAAGTCTTTAATGGGGAAGATTCTGACTTGCCACATGCGAATCTAGGGACTCCACAGGCTACCAATGATGAGCAGGGAGAAGAAGAAGAAGTCGATGACGATGAAGTTGAAACAAAAATGGAGGGTGCACCAGATGGAGGAAATCAAAATGAGGACAATCCTGCGTAAAATCAAAATAAGGACAATCCTGTGTCTGATGACAGAGGAAACTCCACAGAGGGGAAGAGAAATTCTGCAAATATTGAAGGTGTCCATGTCCAACTATAGGATCTATCAGTCAGAGAAAATGTGGCTCGTGTCACCAATGAAAGAGTTACTTCAACATGATCTCGTACTAAAGAGGACTTGGTTCTACTTAAATGGAATAACCCTCTTGGCTATTTGAATGTCATTCTCGAAGGCAGAGAAAGTTCCTCTGATAAAAACCATGATGCTTTGACTGCATCTTGTAAATCTACTTCAGCTTCTCTCCTTAAAGAGGCGCTTCAGAAAGTTAGGGCTCAACTTTTTAAGAGAGATTTGATGTTGACCTTGGAGGGAGAACCTACTTCCCCTTCCTTTCTAAAGAATACTCTAAAAAAAGTTGTCGACCTTCTTGTTGCCTCTCCTGATATAGCTAACATCATTCTAGATTTGACTTCGATCATTGATCAGGCTTCAACTAATTACAATCGCCGCATGAGTCTCAATCTCGAAATTGAAGAGGCAAATGGTCGCGTTTCTGCTGCTTGTGTTGCTGCTACTGAGTCAGCTTCGAAGCTAAATGAGCTATCGAAGGAATGAGAAGCTAGGCAAAAAGAGGTCGAAGAGATTGACCAAAGTACAACTAGCATGAAAGCTCAGATCAAAGAATTAGAGGCCAAGATTTCCGCAAATGACAAACACAAAGAAGAGCTTCTTGCCGTCAGCAATGATGCTGAGATCCAAGAGGAGCTTAACGATGTATTGAAATATGCTGAACAGGCTCAAGCCTTGGATGAAAAGATTGAGGCTCTCCATTAGTTGAGGGCTCTGTGTGAAAGGCGCTTGGAACTCCAGAAGATCAAATATCTCCAAATTAAATCCAATCTTCCATTTTGTTTAGACTTATTGTTTGTAAAATGATGTTTATGTAATGACTTGGAGCCATTTTGGCTAATTTTAATGCATCTTCCATTTTGGCTGTATACTTCGACTAAGATTTAACGCTGACTATTTTGACATCTTGAAGTACAGGTCTATACTTTTTTAAGTATTTACCATTCACTCTCAAGAGTCTTTTATCTTCATTTAATTCTTCGATCTCATAGGCACCACCAGAAAATTCTTGGATAATTTTAAAAGGTCCTTCCCATTTAGGAGACCATTTTCCCATGTTCCTATTCTTTCGATCCATTGGGAGAATTACCTTCCATACCAGATCTTCAGGCAAGAATGTCTTGGGTTTTACTCTCTTGTTGTAATATTTTTCCACTCTTTTCTTCTGTATCCTTAAAAGATCTAAAGCTTTCAGTCTCTCTTCGTCTAAATCAACTAGTTCATCTAACATCATATTCCAATAAGATCCAGAAGGTATATCTTGATGTTTCTGAATCCTTGTTGACTGCAGACAGATTTCAACTGGCAACACTGTGTCATGACCATAGGTTAATCGAAATGGTGTCATTCTGGTAGCTTCTTTAGGAGAAGTTTGACATGCCCATAATATTTGATCCATCGTCTTATGCCAATTCTTTGGCTTTTTTCCTACATGATTTTTTATTAAGCCAATTACTACCTTATTTACTGCTTCAACTTGGCCATTGGCTTGCGCATAATAAGGTGTAGATGTTAACAACTTGAATCCCATTTCTGTAGCGAATTCTTTCATTTTCGACCAGTAAATACCGATCCTTGATCAGTTGTTATTGTCTCAGGGATTCCAAACCTATATATAATGTTCTTTTGAATAAATTTAATGACATTTTCTTGGTCCACATTGACTAAAGGAATTGCTTCAATCCATTTAGTGAAGTAGTCAATGCCCACCAATATTTATTTTTGGCTTTTAGATGATGTTGGTCGAATCTCTCCAATAAGATCCAAAGCTCATCCCCTAAAAGGCCAAGGTTTCACAATTGAGTGAAGTTCACTTGTAGGTACATGCTGGATGCCTGTATGTACTTGACATTCTTGGAAGCCTTTTGCAAACTCAACACAATCTTTCAGCATAGTAGGCTAATATAATCCTTGTCGAAACAAAAACCATTTCATTTTATGGCCTACTTGATGTGCCACACATGCCCCATCATGTGTAGTTGAAAGGGCTATGTATGCCTCTGTTTCACTTAGGCATTTCAGTAGTACTTCTTCAGGCGTCTTTTTGAATAACTCATTTTCCATTAGAATATAACTCAACACCCTATACTTTGTCTTTCGTTCTGTCAAAGCCATTGGATTTTGCAAATAATCTACTATAGGCTTTCTCCAATCTTGTTCTGTTAGATTGTCTATGAATGAAATTTCAAAGTTTTCTTGGTCAGCGTACCCCAGTTTTGTTGTTTCCAAATCTGTTGGAAATAACTTGGTTGATACTACTCTTCCCCTAAATTCGACTGCTTGTTGCAATTTTTCATTCAAAATTTTATACCCAGATGCAATTTGTGCTAAGTCATTAGCCTCTTGATTTTCTAATCTTGGTATATGTCGAATGTTGATCACTTCGAATTTTTTCAACAAGCGATTGGCTATTACAAAATACATGATCAGATTTTCTCTTATACATTTGTACTCTTTTGTAACTTGCCTTATGACTAACTCTGAGTCTCCCATTATTTCGACCCGAGTTGCCCCCAATTCCAACAAGATTTCAAGGCCTATAATTAGAGCTTCATACTCATCCTCATTGTTCGAACAAGAACCTTTATATTGTACTTGAATGTTGTTGGAATTTCATTTGGAGAAATAATTAGAACTCCCACTCCAGTTCCATCTTTATGACTGGAACCATCGAAGTATAACTTCCAGGGTTCAATCTCCAAGTAATTTAATGATTATTCATTTATTAAGTGGTCAATTATACAGTCTTCTACCACTTGTCCTTTTACAGCCTTAAGCGGCATAAAGGTTAATGAATACTCAGTCAATGCAAGTGCCTATTTGCCAATTCGACCGTGCAAGATGGGTTTCGACAACATATATTTGAAAACATCAAAATGAGATGAAACATAAACATCAACTGGTTTAATATATTGCTTGAGTTTTTTACATGAGAAGTAAAGACATAAACATAGTTTTTCAACTTCGCTATATCTAGTTTCTGCATCATTTAAAACTCTACTGAGGTAGCAGATGGGCCTTTCGACACCATTTACATCCTCTTGAGCTAACATGCTCCCTAAAGTTTTATCAGATGCAGCTATGTACAATCTCATACTCCTATTTCTACAAGGAGGCATCCAAATAGGAGGTTTGGTGAGGTATCCTTTGATTTTGTCGGAGGCCTCTTGTTGTTCTCTCCCCCATTCGAATCCTCCTTTGTTGAGTTGCAGTAAGGGTGAGAAGGCTTGCGTTTTTCCACTTAAGTTGGATATAAATCTTCTCAAGAAATTTATCTTGCCAAGTAGAGATTGCAACTCCTTCTTGCTAGTTGGCGCTTTCGCTTCCAAAATGGCTTTGGTCTTGTTCTGGTTTATTTTGAATCCCTTTTTGTGGACCATAAAGCCTAAGAAATCCCCTACTTTTACGCAGAAAGAGCACTTTAGAGGATTCATATTTAGACCATAGCTTCTCATCCTTTCGAAGGACTGTCGAAAGTGGTCTATGTGATTCTTCCCTGAAACAGATTTGACAACAATATTGTCAATATAAATCTGCATAAAAGTTTCAATAAAATCATAGAAGATAGAATTCATTTCTCTTTGATATGTTGCCCCTGCATTTTTTAGGCCAAAAGACATCACTACCCATTCATAAGTTCCTAAAGCCCCAGGGCATCGAAATGCTGTTTTTGACACATCTTCTTCAGCAATGAAGATCTGATTGTACCCAGAGTATCCATCAAGCATACTCATGTACTCGAAGCCAGCGGCAGAATCAACAAGCATTTCTGCCACAGGCATCGGATATTCATCCTTGGGTGTTGCAACATTTAAATCTCTAAAATCAATGCAAACCCTCAATGTACCATTTTTCTTTATAATAGGTACTATATTTGCAATTCGTTCGACATACCTGGTCGTTCGAATGAACTTGCATTTTGGCAGTCTTCCGACTTCCGTATTGATCTTCAACAAGATATCTGGTGTAAAACGCCTTAGAGTTTGTTTGACAGGCTTTTTTCTAGGCTTTATTGGCAGTTGAAGCTCCACCAATTCTCTGTCGAGACCAGGCATTTCATCATAATCCCATGCAAAGCAGTCTTTAAACTCCTTCAACAATTGGATTACTTGGACTCTGAGCTCTGGATCTATCTTTGCGTTGATGTATGTTGGTCTCTTCACCAATCTTTTGCCCAGGTCTATTTCTTCCATAGGATCTTGCGCTAGCATTTTAACATTGTTTGCCAATGAATCCTTTTTAAAACCCAAAGGCCCATCATCATAGATAGTATCTAGCCTTTGGATTTTCACTTCCTTCCTTTTTAAGTCAGGTGGCTCTAGGTCGAAGTTATTTCCAAGGCCTTCAGGAAATGTCACTTGTTCACTGGCTTTGATAGCCATATACTTCATTTCAGCGTCTAAGGCCGCTATCATTCTGTTTTCAGCTACATATGTCGAAATCCTTTGCAATGCTCGTGACTCAATCATAATCACTGAATTCACGTCCCCATCCTGTTGGCCGTATATCATCAATTCCTCCAAAATCGATGTTGGAAAAATCCTCCATATCCCATTGAAACCCATGATCTGAGTGCAGGTATAGGGAACAGAAGGCATTTGGTACTGGCGCCAAGTCGAAATCTGGAGGATTACATGGCCCTATGTGGGCCAAATTTCTATCAAAGCTTATTCTGCCAACATTGTTGACTTCGACCATATAATAACTCTTGTCAGCTTCAATATTTTCCACTATGCCATCTGGGTGCCAGATTGTAACGCGCTGATGCATTGATGATGGCATTGCCCCTATGCCATGGAACCATTCCCTTCCTAGGAGCAGATTGTAGTTGGGTTTTGCGGAGATGACCATAAACATTGTTGGTCGAACTATGGTCCCCACTTTGAGGTCCAATTGAATCACTCCCACAGTGGTCCCAATTTCACCTTCATAGTTTGATAAAACCATGTTATGGGGCTTGGTGTCTTCATCCCCCTTTCCCATCTTTCTCAACATACATTATGAACAAGGGTTTGAGGTGATTCTTCATCGCCTCAGTTGGGAGTTCTAAGAAAGCATTCTGCTCTTTGATGCAGCCGTTGTTCATAACGTAATAACATACTGGCCTATGTTTGGCCATCTCCTGTTCGACCTCCCAGTCAGTCTCTTTGACTTCGAATTGTTGGTCATACTCCCTGGGTAACACTGACACCATATTGACCATGATATCTAGTGTAGCGTCAGACCCAGAATCGCATTCATCTTTTTATTCATTTTGTCCAGGCCACATCAATCTTCTGGAAACTGGCTCTCTTTCCAAAGGCTTTCTTGGTTTTCCCTTTCCTTTTCTTTGTGGCACATTAGTGCTTGTTTCTGGTTGGGGCTCTTCTGTAGCCTCTCTTTCAGCTTTTTGCCGTCTTTGATATCTCTTTCATTGAGAGCGTGTCATGGGGTTCTTTCCCTTGTAGTTGCTCGACACATGAGCCACTTTGTTTGTTTTTGTTTGAAATTCCTTTCTATAGGCCAAGGAGGATCCTCTTGGCACATCGAATGTTTGCCATTTTTCCCCGTTGGGCCTTTTCCTGCTTGCTGTTTTCAACCAGGTGTCCACAGGGACATTTGTTGGAGGCCTAAACGTTGGTGGCCTATTCACCTGATTGACAGACCCCTTTTGGTATCCCCTTATAGGGTCATATCTCACCCCAGGATCCATGTCGGGTTGGGCATTGATGCCCCATTTATTCTTTTCCGTATGCATACCTTGTATGTGTTCAACAGCTATTTTTTCAAAGATAGAGCTGCATCTTGGGAACAACATGACTTCTGACTTCTTTTTTGGCATCTTTGCAGAAAGTCTGCCAGATTTTCATTTTCTTTAGGAAATGCGGTTTTGTTGATCTCCTCTTGTCGGATGGCATCTTCTAAAGCCTTAGGTTCAGATACTTCAACCATAATGATTTGTACATTGCTCTTACCAGCTATATTCAGCTTTTGCATCTTGGCTTCTAGGACCTCCGTCGAACCTGTGACAGCAGCCAAGTAGGAACCTGCAGCAGTTCCTTTGTTTGAACCTTCAATGGCTTTTTCTGTATCATTTCGACAACTTCTTTGCTAACATCTTCAGTGAAACTGCCAAAGACGGGTTTGTTGATGAAGTTTGCTGAGACTTCGACCATGTTGATTCTTGAGGGTTTAGCATAGTTGACATCATCTTGCAATGGGTTTGCGTTAATCCTTATGGGTGGTTTGTCAATAAACTTAATCCTTCCGTCTTTGATTGTGCCTTGAATGAGATCCCTGAAAAGGAAACATTGTGAGGTTTTATGGCCCAAAAAATTATGATATTTATAAAAACCTCTCTTTTTTCTTTAATCTAAAGGAGGCATTTTTTCCCCAGGGGGCACTATCATCTAGTCATCTTTAACTAATAAGTCAAATATTTCGTCACATTTTGTGGCGTCGAAACTATATATTTTCTTTGGGAACCTATAATTATTCTTCTCTGATTCAGTAGGATTCTTCCCATTTGAGGGTGTTAACAATTTTCAAGAATATGGTGGTCCTTGCTTTAATTCTGCTAAATCGATCTCACTCTCTTCGACAATTTTAGGATCACTAGATGTCTCTGGATCACCATCATCCATTTCGACATATACTATCCTTTCTCTTTGATGAATTTTATTCAATTTAACTTTTTCAGCCTTAAGACGTTCTACCTGCCGAACTCTACCGGCCAATTGGGCCATATCTCTCAGGTATTGGGTATCTAATTTCTTCCTAATGGAATAATCTAGACCCCCTGCAGCTATTTCGACCAACTCATGTTCAAGCACTTGTGTAAAAAATCTGGCTTTGATTAGTCGAAATTTGTTCAGATACTCATTGATTGGCTCAATGCATCTCCTTTTCACACTATCCAATTCTTTCAAACTTATTTTGGTTTGTCCCATATAGAACTGTTCATGAAACAATCTCTCCAATTGATTCCAATTGTTGATCAAATTGGCTAGGAATATGGTAAACCAAGTGAAGGCATTTTTGGTTAAGGAACTTGGGAATACTTAATCCTAAGATTCTCATTATTCAAAATTTCCCTAGCCTCTAACAAATACCTTGCCACATGTTCGATAGTGGACTCTGTCGTATCCCCTGAAAACTTGGTGAACTTTGGAACTTTCCACCTAGGGGTAATTCTGATTGTAAGATATAATCTGATAATGGAGATGTAAAGTTTGGCCTATGAAAGCCAATATTCACTCCATTCTGTGCCATGATCCTTTCGACCATGGCTGTCAAGTTATTATCTCCCGCATAGTTATGGTGTCGAACTTGCTGTATTACCTCATCAGTATTTTGGTTTCTATTTACCATTACAATATCCTGTTCGACTGCTCTAGGGATTTGTGGGATAACCCTGGGTATTTCGACTCCAGATTATTCGATTTCCACTCTATGGTTCATTCCAACTGGCCGTAGGTTTTGGTTAATGGTCATGTCATCCTCTAAGATTACACCTTGATTTCCTCTTATCAGCTCTCTTTGGGGTTGTCTAATAGGTTGGGGAACCCCAAAAAATTCAGCCATGCGCGTCATTTGCACCGTCATTTGCTGATTTGACTGGATGGTATTTTGTATCAGAGGGTTTAGCACTGTACTCAAAGTTTGTGCCAACATTTACACCATGTTATGGTTACTTTCATCCATTTGTTGCCTCAGAATTGCTGTAGAAGCATTTGTAAGGCTTGGCATCGTATGGGATATTCCTCCTAAGAATTGGTTCCTACCCAAATTTGCCATACCAGTTCCAGATCCCTGCAATGGCAAAGATGCACTCACTAAAGGGTCTAAAAATATGGACGCATCATTCATAAGGCTTGCCATTTCAGTAGTTGGCATGCCATAGGGTTGGTCTTGACTCATCCATGTTGTCGAAAAGCCTGGAGGGATATAGGACCTACATAAGAAAGTATTGGTCCTGTTTTATAATCGTTATTGTTGGTGTCGAACCAGCCATTGATGGCAAAGGTTCACTAATTGTGGGTATAATCGTGGTTCCATTGCCAGGAATTGGTGGAGGCATTTCTCCACTAGACTGATTAGCCATTGTACTATTTCTTTTCTTAGGTATGTATTCTTTTGTGGTTGCCACTTATTAATAACATACAACAATCTTTGAAAGAAAAGAAATTACTTGAAGCATTTATGATAAAAATTATTTTTATCAAAGTTTATATAAAAAAAACTTAGCAAGGTCTCACTGGACGTGCTAATTTATTTACCGTGAAAATTGATAAACAACCGCTGATCTTTCAAAAAGGGTTATTTTGGTGACTTGCAGGATCGATCAGATTGATCCTATGACATATGCTGAGTTATTTATAAGTAAGTAAGTTTAAGTGAAAAGGGTTAAAAGGGAAATTAAGAGTAAAAACAAGATGTAGGCGAAAAATTGATAAAAGTTCAAGTAAAAGGTAAGTAGAAAGGATTGAGAAGAGTTTAAGGATAAAGGTTGAAACATGATAAGAAGTGCAAGTGAAGGGAAAAATAAAGTAAATTTGCAGTAATGGTAAAGTTTGAGAAGGAATATAAATGACAAATAATGTAAAAGAATTGTAAAGACTTTGATTGAAATAAAATATGGTATTTCAAACGTTCATTCTCAATATCGTTTCTCTCACAGCGGGTACTCGGATAAGATTGAGTGACTTGTACCATATATTGAATACCCGAGAATCTACATAAAATCCCTATATTTATTCTAAAACTAAGTAACCGTCGAACAGTTGCCTCGTTCCAGGATGAGGACAAGTTTCCTCTGCATGTGCTTCGACTTCTATCTTCATGCCATTTCGCTTTCCTCAACTGCCAAGTGAACTGCCTTTCCCTCCTTTCTTCAGATTCAAAATTACTTGCTGCTGATACAAAGCTTTCGATCGAAGTACAAAGGCTTTTCTGTCGAAGACTATTTCCAACTTAAAAAATTATCTAAGTGTTCCTTCTCCTTTTAGCAAGGTTTCGACATGACCAACTTCAATAGGCTCTTCTGTCGAAATATCTCCAACTTAGATTTTTTCAATCTATTTTTTGGCCAATAAGATCAATATGTCGTAGGTGTCGAATTTAGGAACTAACAAAAACATACTAACTTCTTAGACTCTATTATTTACAAAAGGCCATACAATCAACTCAATGGATCAAAATATTATAAACAATCTAATGAACGGAAAAATCTTATAATCAATTCAATAGACATAAACCTTATAATAAACTCAATGGACGAAAATCATTTTAAAATTTTTTTTATTTATTTTTTTAAAAAATTATTTAATATTAATTTATTATTTAAAAATCAATAAAAATCAAAATCAAAATATTTAATATGATATTATGGAATTTGGAATTTATTATCACCATGAAAGTGTCATTTGCTTGAGTGTCTCGTACCTTGAATTAGCATGTTCGATTTCTTGTCAAAGACTATACCCTCTAATTAATTGAGATGTCCTTTGTGATATGGACAAGGAAATGACACAAATAAAATTATTAAATTATACTAAAAAAGGACACTTGCTTGAACACTAAACTTATGAAAGGTTATGAAAGGTTCATTACCGACTGACAGCTCCAAATCACTTTACACATAAATCTTACAATTCAAAGGGTAGGTGATTTGAAAACATTAAATTATATAATAAGTAGGACCACTTCATTTTATGGTGGAGGTTATAGATTCATCCCATCTCATGCACCATTCATATAATTTAAAGTACATAAATAAGTAGGGTCTCTAAGGTGACCACTTCCTTTAATGTATATTGAACATCAAACTCCTGTCATTTCTTTTTGTGAGGTTGACTATAGAAAATGAAAGCTCCCAATTTTGAATAATCATTATGATATAATCAACAATAATTGGTCTAAGAATGCAATTTACATGCTATAGAACTTACAAAATTGTGAATTTTATTGATGAATAATCTTTTAAAAATATTTGTAAACATTCTTTAACTTTTTAACTTTTAAAGAATGTGTTATATGTGCGAGTCTCTAAAATCATAAACTCCAAAATATATTTACGATGACGATAATATGATGGTGATATATGATTTAATTAGTAGTTTGGTTAAGGATTTTGTTTTCTAAAAAGATAATAACAATAAGCAAGCAACCAATAATGCAATTGAGCATCTACCAAGTTTTGAGGACAGCTTTGTGAAAAAGACATGCAAACAACCTTTATCTATATGAGGGATATTCAAAAAACTTGATGAAGTTTGAGGCCAAATCTTAATAGAACCTATTAAGACTTCATAGATAGGAACAAGATAGACTATGAGATTTTGCACGGTTGAACTGAAAGTATGTTTACTTACTTCAAGCTTGTTTGTGTTAGGCGTCCCATTCGGTCGAATAAGTCATAAATTGAAAAGGACAGTCCCTTTGAGTCAAGTTCACATGGTTGAAACCTTATGTTACTATATCAAATTTGAATAAGAAAAGTTGTTATTGAACAAAATTTTATTAAGTGAAAAATTCATATATTCACATGTTCAATATTTTAACATGTATAATTTTTTTTTTGTGATAAAAATATGTTTAATTACAGTTTTAGTTCTTTTTTAAAAAAACTTTTAAATCTTTAAAAAAATTAGGCTTTCGTCCATACTTTTTTATTTTTATTTTTTAGATTTTGATCTTCTTCTTGTATATTTGACATGTTCATTTATGACGTGAGAATGACTACGTGGATATATTTTCAAAAATTTTAACATGTTAAATACAAAATATTTAATATTTTGTTAATTATATTTATTATACTTAAGTTGAGTGATGGAAATTAAAAAGTATGAGGAATGTATTAATTCACTTATTCATTTCAATTGAACCTTACTTTCCGAAAGCATTATTTGCGTTACGCGTTCTAAAACAACCATCATTCACCATCGTTAAACCCATTAATCGTTCTCAAACAACAATCCTTCACCATTGTGGAACCCATTCATCTTTCTTATTCATCGTTCTTCATCACCACTTGTCTCATATGTTTGTGAGTTTGTACTTTGTCACCAAGCATTAGGCCATCATTGAAGTTCTTCTACAACGGACAACCTTCGTGCATTCGCGAGTTCATATTTTGTCTCAGGTATGTATTTTGTTGTCCCCATGATAGGAATTTATCTTTTATGCGTTTTTAAGTGTAGTCAGTGATCCCATTATTTTTTAGAGCTTAGGGTTATGGTCCCTCGTTTTGAAACCCTAATACTTTATGCATACTTTGCGGTCCCTCTTTCTAATTTGCGTATTTAATATGTTATTCAGGCCAACTAAAAACTAAGTATCAAACTATTAGGTTAATAATTCATCATAGGGATAAATTTGTAGACACTCTTGTTAAATGGTATGTTAATGGGTATGTTTCAAAAATAACTTAGAAGTGGGATTTTGACTACATGTCTTATATGCAATTGGAGGATTTGATTAAAAATGAGGGATATAAAATTATTAAGTGTATGTGGTATTGGAACCCTAAATTTAACTTTTCTTGTGGCCTTAGACTCCTTAACTATGATGCTGATGTGCTGCATTTGTTGAAGATATTAATGGTTTTGAGTTGGTAGATGTGTATGTCGAATATTGCATTGACAATTATGAGATAATAGATAAGTCAGAATTAGGACATGATATAAATTTGATGATGATGATGTCCAGTGTACTGGTGAGAAGTTAAGGTCCACAAATGTTGATCATGTAGAAATAGATGATGATGTACTAGGGGATATCATAGATTTTAGAAATGGTGGTGAAGTAGAAGTAGATGATGACTATGTTGGAAGTGATGGTGACATAGGCAACTTAAATGATAAAGAAATTGAATGTAGTGAAGATTCAATTGACTTGGATTTGGCAAATATCCTACTATCTGAAAGTGTGCACCCTACTGATAATGAAACTACTATCTCAACTTATGAGAAAATTGATTGTGACTTTGAGCATGATAATGGTGAGGATTCTGATCAACTTCATACATCACTTGAGAGTGAAAATGATCAATATGAAAAATTTTCAACTTAGAAGAATGGTGGGGGAACAAAATTTCATCCAGGCATGGTATTTAACAATAAGGAGATGACAAGGGATGTTATAAAAGAATATGTAATGGAGGGGAAAAATGTTTCATAAATAAGAATGATGGAAAAAAGATGGAAGTCAAGTGTATGGATGATTGCAAATTTTATATGAGAATTAGTAAAATAGTTGGTAACCAATATTGGCAAGCTATAAGTTTATATGATGACCATATATGTCATAGAACATCACAAAATAGACAAGCAAAGACTGAATGACTTGCCAATAAATTTGCACATATACAAAGACGTAGTCCTAACATGACGCCAATTGTACTAATTGATGAATATGTTGATATATGAGGGTGAAATTATCAACTGGCTAGGCTTATAGATAAAAAAAAAAGAGTAATGGAATTGATTCAAGGTGTTGGAAGGGACTAGTTTAGTTATTTAAGAACATATGCACAAGATTTACTCAAGTCAAACCCTAACACTAATATTGTGATGCAAAGCTCTGAATCTAGCGGTGGTCCTGGGTTTGAGAGGATATATATCTATTTAGAGGCATGCAAGGAAGTTGATGGCCATTGTAGGAAGGGATCAAAATAATCAAAATTTTCTAATTTCTTATGTTGTTGTAGAGGCTGAAATGGAGTGGTTCATAAACCTTCTACTTGATGACTTGCAAGGAATAAATCAAAGGTCATATGCTTTCATTTCATATCAGCAAAAGGTAGACTATTATTGATTATATACAATAGAATCTTATTTATACATAATTTGATTTTTAATATTGTATTACAGGGACTGGTTCCAGCAATTCAAAGTATGACTGAGTATGTGGAACAAAGCCCTTATGTCAAGCATATGTATGGGAATTGGAAAAAGAAATGCCCTGGAATGGAATTGAAAAAGGTTTAGCGAGTACAGAAAAGGCTACAACTATTCCAAAATGGGAGAGGATAATGTTAAGGATACATAATTTTAATGACTATGCCTGGAAGGAAATGAAGGAGGTCCTTGCATAATATTGGAGCATGTCACACTTTAACACCTATTCAAAATGTAACATACGGGTAAACACTATGTGTGAAGTATGTAACATAAAAATCTTAGAATATAAAGACAAATAAATAATCACCTTGTTATAAGGGATTAACCATTACCTGGCCAAAAGGATTACCATTGAGAATGAATGAATGAATTAATAAGTAAGTAAGCATGTTGTGCATATTTACCATAGAATATAATTATACTTGAAAAGAACAAGAGGAAAATTATAGCACTAAAAGCTACTAACATCAAAGATATGGAATCAGAAGATGAATATTGTCAAAGGGAGATTAATAAATACATGAAACTCGTATTTAAAAAATTCAAGAAGTTCCTAAGGCACAATTTTTTTTCAAGTTTCCAAGAGCAAATTGAGAAAGATAATTTTTCATTTCCACATGCCACCAATGCGGTAATGAAGGGCACATAAGACCAAATTGCCCTTAAAAATAGAGAAGAAACAAGAATTGGAGAAAATAGCGAAAAGAAGTTAAGAGAGCTTGCATATCTTGGGATGGCAATGATGTGGAATCACAAGGAAGAAGCAAACACGTGTCTCATGGAAAATCATAAAGAAGATAAGTCAACCTCTTATTTTTCTTATCAATACTTATTTTGCATGTGTAAAAAGCTAACTAAAGAAACAAGTAAATTAGAACAGATTTCCTCTATCTCCAAAGACATTATTTATTCCCTAGAATTGAAACATGAAACAAGATGATATGATTCAAAACTCATATTCTTATCACAAAATTTTAGATGAATCTATCAGGTGTTATCAATGTGACATTTTGTAAAATAAAGTTGATGATCTTCAAAATACACTTGATAAATTCAATAAAGGAATAGACAAATTGATTTTTTTTGTTAGGTAACCAAAGTGCTTTTAGAACATAGTTTGGTTCTACCTCTTAGTAATAGTTTTGATGATAAGAAATACATGATATATATATAATGAACAAATATGCTCTCTAATAATGTATTTAAATATGCAGATAAGTTATGATTAAAAGTGCATAGAAGATGATAAGAGATTTACGTTTGAAGCTCTAATTAGACACAACGTAAGCAAATTCGTGTATCACGCTCTATAGAAGAAGTTTTGATGTTATAACTTCTGAAGCACCAATGCTACAAGTAAAATTATGATACTCTGATAAGTGAAGTTCTGGAAGAACAAAAGAAGTATCAATGCACTCATCTATATAAACATTCTAAAGATTCAGGACTTAAGCTCAAGCTATACTCAGACAAGTAAATACTCTGAAAAGTGCAAAGAAACTTCAACGTGTCTGTCTCATCCAAGTTCTAATCATATAAATATCAAGAAACTCTGAGGATCTAAAGTCTTAATGGTAATATTCTCATTCTGATAAAGATCCCAAGGAAGCAAAGTTCTGACGCGTTACAACTCATTAAAAAGTAACGGCTGAACCAAGACAAGATCTGTATTTTTTGGAAAGTGCATTAACAACACTTTATCAACCTTACAAATACATATTCTCATGTCCCTTATGCCTCGCCTATATAAAGAAGACTATGAAGAAGAATCAAATAACACTACTGCACATACAAAAAGAAATGTCTTCACTAGTTCTCCATTGTGCATTAATCTTGTGTATACATCACTATTATGATATAGTTTTTAGAAACATTATTTGTACACATTTTTATTGATTTATATTTTGTGATACCTTGATAAACCAATTTGTGGTTTAGGCTCAAGAAACTATTGATGGTAGTCATTGTGTTTGTGTAATCAAGTTTTGATTAGTGGATTAAGATCTTGTTTGAGAGAGGCGAAATCACCTTGGCGGGTGGACTGGAGTAGTGTGACTTCAAACGAACCAGGATAGGAAAACATGTCATACTGTTTTATTTTTTTAAAACCCCAATTTGAAACCCCCCCCCCCTTTCTTGTGTTTTTCTATCCTTCAATTGGCATCAGAGCGCATGGTTCTGGGTGCAAACACTTAACTGTGATTGTATGCACTCAAATCAAAGTGTTTTAATGAAGACCACCATACATAAAGTTAAAGAAATATCAAGGTTATGAAAATAAGATATTCAAGATCATATAATATTTCAATATCACTCTTTGAAGTTTTCTACATGTGTACAACCAACTTTCAAGATGAAGATTTATGAGGATTCATCAACAAGTTAGGTAAAAGTTTTAATTTGAGGTTTTTAAGATGATGTAGTGCTCAAAATATACTCTAAACATTTTACATAAGTGTCATGATCATCGGTTACAGGGTTACAATAACCGGTTACAGGACTTCATAAAATTAAAATAAAATTTCTGGTTCAGTGGTAACCAATTACAGCTTTTCGGTAACCGGTTACAGACATGGAAATTTGAAAATATACACATTATCATACATGTCTAACTGGTTACAGCCCTACGGTAACCGGTTACCGCTGAAGAAAAATTCAAATTTTTTCTATTTTACATGATTGTTGGATGATACCTTTTGGGGTCCAAACATTGCATCTTTTTACTCATTTAGGGTGTAATAAAAGGGTGCATTTCATATATAAAATTCATTTGTACTCAGATCATAACATAACACATATTATTCAAAACTTCAAAAATTCTTAAGTGTTGTAAAACTTCGAGAATTTACATATTACATGAAACATTATTTAGAACTTTCATACGCATCATTGTTTCAACAAATATTGAGCACTAGATCTGACTATTAACTTCCTATTAAATCTTGTCTTAGTATCTTGATAACCATTGTGTTATTCAAGAATTAATCATACTTTGTAAAAATCAGATTTTGTAAGATTAACCTTGCATTCCAGGATTGTTGGAGCAAGTGTCTGCATTGAAGAGAATTCTTCTTCTTGCACTTAGTGTTGAAGATCTTAAAGGTTTTAAGAGCCTTTGATCTCCCTATAGATTATATAGTAAGACATCACCTTTGGTGTGATTAGGCTTGTGCAATCATTCTAAACTATAGTGAAATATCTTCCGTGTTGGCAAGAGGACTGGAGTACTCTTAGGCGCATTATTAACTTACATTTGGCATCAGAGCAAGTTAAGGTAACTTGTTCCTATTCGATCCAAAATGCCTCCCGTACAACCAACTTTCAAATATGGTGGTAGTAACAACAAGCCTCCTTTTTTTTTGTGGTGAATACTTTGACTTTTGGAAAATTCGCGTGAAGGCTCATCTAGAAGCACAAGGAGAAGAAATATGGAATGTTGTCCAAAATGGTCCGTTTACTTTGGTATGTGTTATCAATGGTGTTAGAATATCAAAGCCTAAAACATCATGGGATAAAGATGATAAGAAAAAGGTCCTTTATGATAAGAAAGGAATTAATCTTCTTCAAGGTGCACTTTGCATGGATGAATTCTTTCGTGTTTCGACATGCACAACGACAAAGGAAATTTGGGATACTTTGTTTGAAACACACGAAGGAACAGTCGAAGTCAAAAGATCATGATTTAATACATTGAGTCAAGAGTTCGAGATGTTTAGAATGGAACCCGGAGAGTCTATTCTCAATATGCAGAAAAGATTTGTTCATTTGACGAATCATTTAAAAGCTCTTGGTAAAACAAGTTTTTCTTAAAGAAAAACAAGACTTTGTATGCAAAAAAATGTGAATCATATATCTTTCAAATTGTTTAACTAAAAAGAGTTATTGAACGATATGAAAAAAGTCAAATTGGTTTGGAAGGATTGCTTAGCCAACAAATATATCCTAATGATAAAAGTAGACTTTGTTATTCAAAAGAAAATAAATCAAGTTCCAACAAAACCATTTTCGTAAAGGCTAGTAATCAATCCGAAACCAAGAAAGCAAACAATGTGAAAATTAATCATAATCACCAAAAGAAAAAGAAAAGAGTTGTTAATAAAAAACAAGTTCCAAGATACAAGAGCAACTTTATTCCAAATTGTTTTTATTATGGTATTCTTGGCCATACACCTAATGCTTGCTATGTTAGAAACTTTAGTATGGCAAGTGAACACTATGTATGGGTTAAGAAAGGAGTTAACTATGTAGGACCAAAGGAAACTTTGGTACCTAACAAGAAATAATTTCTTTTGTTTTGTAGTTATGCTTGAAATCCACTCAAAGTCTATGGTATCTCGATAGTGAATGTTCGAAGCATATGACGGGAGATGTTAACAAATTTTCACATCTAACATTAAAAGCCAAGGGGCATGTCACCTATGGAGATGATACCAAAGGAACAATTCTTGGCATTGGCAAAGTTGGTGCACTATCTTTCACATCCACTGAAGATGTACTTTATGTTGAAGGACTCGAGCACAAATCTTCTAAGTATTAGCCAACTTTATAACAAAGGGTTCAAGATCAAATTCAATAAAGAGGAATGTTTGATCATGGACAAAATAACCAATGAGGTAAAACTCAAAGGTAAAAGAGTTAATAATATTTTAATAAATTCTTTAGATGAGTTGTCTTTGAAAGTAAAATGTCTTATGGTAAACAATAATGAATCATGGTTATGTCATAAAAGGGCAGCCCATATACATATGGAACATTTAAATAAATTAACCAAACTTGATCTTGTCATTGGCTTACCAAAGATAAAAAATTTCAAAGATAAATTGTGTGATGCTTGTCAAAAGGGAAAACAAACTAGATCAACTTTTAAATCTAAGAATGTGGTGTCTACTACAAGGCCACTACAATTGTTGCATATGGACTTATTTGGTCCATCAAGAACAAGAAGCTTTGGAGGTAATATATATATGCTTTAGTTATTGTTGATGATTTTTCTAGATATTCTTGGACTTTGTTTCTTGTGCGGAAAAGTGATGCTTTTAGGGCATTTAAGAAGTATGCAAAGACAATTCAAAATGAAAAATAATTAAAGATTGTATCCATTAGAAGTGATCATGGTGGAGAATTCCAAAATGCATCTTTTGAAGAATTTTATGAAGAACATGGTATCTCTCATAACTTTTCAGCACCAAGGACTCCACAACAAAATGGAGTAGTTGAAAGAAAGAATCGATTTCTAGTGGAACTTGCAAGAACAATACTTAGTGATGCAAATCTACCAAAATATTTTTGGGCAGATGCGGTTAGTACGGCATGCTATATTGGAAATAGAGTTATTATTAGACCTATATTGAAAAAGACTCCATATGAACTCTTCAAAGGAAGAAAGCCAAACATTGCTCACTTTCATATTTTTGGATGCAATATCCTCAATAATGACAAAGACAATCTCGGTAAGTTTGAAGAGAAATATGATGAAGGTATATTCCTTGGTTACTCTCTTTCAAGTAAAGCTTATAGAATATACAATAAAATAACTTTAACTATAGAAGAATCTATGCATGTTTCTTTCGATGAAACTAACCCCTCAAAAGAGGATATAGTCTCTTGTGATGATGATGATATTTTAGATATGCCAATAGAAGATGTTACCAACGCCAATAAAAATAACAATCAAGATTCTTTCATAGAAGAAACTTCTCAACAAGATCTACCCAAAGAATGGAGAACTCATCGAGATCACCCAATTGACAATATTATCAGTGATATTAACAAAGGAGTATCAACAAGACTCAATCTTCAAGATGCATGTCTACACATGTCATATGTATCTCAAATTGAACCTTACAAAATAGATGAAGCCTTGTTGGACGATCATTGGATGGTTGCTATGCAAGAAAAATTAAACCAATTCGAAAGAATTTAAGTTTGGGAACTAGTACCAAGACCAAATAGAAAAAATATCATTGGAACTAGATGGGTATTAAAAAAAAACTCGATGAAAATGGGATAATTATTCGAAACAAAGCAAGATTGGTCGCATAAGAATACAATCAAGAAGAAGGAATTGATTTTGAAGAAACCTTCACTCTGGTTGCAAGATTATGCAGGATGTACAACATATAGAAAAAGCACTAGTGGCACGTGTCATATTCTTGGGAATGCTCTAGTATCATGGTCATGCAAGAAGCAAGTATGTGTGGCTCTTACCACTGATAAAGCATAATACATTGAGGCTGGAAGTTGTTACACTCAAATTCTATGGTTAAAACAACAACTACGTGTCTATGGAATTAATCTTGGATGCATACCGCTAAAATGTGACAACACAAGTGCAATCAACATCACAAAGAATCCAGTCATGCACTCTCGGACAAAGCATATTGATATTCGACATCATTTTCTCCGGGACATGTGAAAAATGGTGACGTAGAAATCTCATTTGTTGATACACACAACCAACTAGCAGACATCTTTACAAAGCCTCTAGAAAAAGACTCAATGTTCAAGATTCGACAAGAACTTGGTATATTAGATGAACATGACCTATGATTTATATCCCTGAAACATGAAAGGTGCATGTATTCTTTTCATTAACTTTTATATTATTCTTACCAAGTATATCTCTCTTCATCCCATATTCACTTTGAATGGTTCTATATATATATATATATATATATATATATATATATATATATATATATATATATATATATATATATATATATATATATATATATATATATATATATATATATATATATATATATATATATATATATATATATATATATATATATATATATATATATATATATATATTAATATGTTGTTATACATGTTTGGTAGAAGTTACAATAGATAGGTATAGGTTCTGGACTGGTATGTACTGTTTTTTAATACTTTTTTCTCTATCAGTAACCGGTTACCCTAAGTCAGTAACTCATTACCATGCAAACATAGGTGTTTTTCACTTTCCATGCACCTTCAGTAGTCGGTTACCCATATCCTATAACTGGTTACCGCGTGAAGTTTTTTTAAATTTTGGTTCTTGTCAAGGCATTTATGATTTACCACATCATTTCCCTCCAATTATTTTTTCCTTTTTGACCAAAATTATCTCCCACCAAAAATTACTCTTACCAAAAATTACTCCCTCCAAAAATTATCTATAAATACTCACTCATACTTACATCTTTAACTCACAACACAAACACTCTCTCTTACATAAATCTCTTCATCCCAAAACCCTTTTTCTCTCCAAGAAAAACTCCAACCTTTGTCATGGGACCATCAAGAAAGGAGAAAGGCGAGTCAAAGGAAATTGAAGGAGAATCCCAAAATCAAGAGGAACGTGATCCAATCTTGACATTTCGATTCCGCCTTCTCACTCTGGTAAAATATGGTAATCTCTCATCCTTCCCTTCAATGAGTTTTAGTTTTCCATCAGTGTTGGCTAGGCAAGGAGTAGGTGAACTCATCAACGAATATGGAGTTTACTACCCGGATTTGGTTCGTGAATTCTATGCAACTGAGCAAATTGGTGTCGATGGTGTTCTTTCGTCATAGGTAAAAGGAAAGCACATCTTAATGTCCACCACTCAATTTGGAAGATGCTTGGGTGTTCCTAGTGAAGGCTTACACATCAAGCACGGGCATACTATTTATGTTGATGTTTACAACCGTACTCGCTACTACTATAACATCACTCATCTCTCCGAAAAAGAAATCTTTGACAAGAAAAAGGAAGTCGGTTCTACAACAAGTCGGTTAACTTTGTATGCCTCCAACCTCACTATAAGTGACAGTATGCTACATTAGTTTATTGCTTACATTTTTCTCCCTAAGAACTCAAATCACTCTCAAATAAGTGATGTTGAGATACAAGTCTTGTTTGCAATCAAAAATAATCTTCAAATAAATTGAGCATACTCAATTATGAACTATATGGAGCATCTCAAAAATTTGTCCGGTGGACTTCCATATGCTCATTGGATAACCAAGATTCTCAAGTTTGGAAAAGTTAGCTTCCAAGGAGAAACCAAAAGAAAAATGACTTCAAGAGATTGTGAAATTTCAATTGCAGCGGCAAACAAAAATATGGGCATTTTCAAAGATGACGATGGATTGTTCAAGCATAGAGAAAAAAGGAACTTCCTCCAATCAAGATGCACATCCTCCACCACCCACATATGACGGAGAAATATAAAATGAGATGATTTATCACAAACTTTTCTCAATGGAAAATTTCATGATTTCGAAATTTCGAGACATCCGTCAAGAATTGACAGCCCTTCAAACTCCAATTCAAGAGGACTCTATGGTTGAGATTGATGATGATAAATTCTAAATGCCTTATTACCTTTGTTTATTGTTTTTTCTTCCTATGTAATGCTTTTATCTATTGCATTTTGTATCATATTTCCTCCTGTATCATTTATGTGATCAAAGACCCAGTGTCTAATGTATTTTTAAGTATACATTCACCTTGTTTTTTGTTATAAACGTGTGTTATATTTTTCTTGTGTTTTATATTCTGTTTTATTATGGTATTTTCCCCATCCTTTTTGATATTGACAAAGGGGGAGAAGACATTGTGTGCTTGTGTTTAGTGATGTAGAAATTTTTTCCAGATTTTAAAGCTTCCTTTTTGAAAAACAAGTCTTCAAAGGATACACAAATTCAGGGGGATATATCCAACTTAGGGGGAGATTGCACATCACTATGGTACACATACAAGCAACACTCAAAGACCTTAATGTACAAGCTACAAATGTCAAATTGGTTGTCTACATCAAAAAGGGGGAGAATGTGATTGCATGCACTCCAATCAAAGTGTTTTGATGAAGACCAAAATTGTACCCCAAAATTTTCCCTCCCATTTTTCACTCAAGATGCTATCCCAGGGTTTCTCAAACACTCAATTTGGCTCAAAAGTTGATCAAGCAGATTCTCTTCCTAGGCAACCAGTCAGCAATTAGGGTTTTGCACTTCTCAAAGGAAATTGAGTAGTCAAGGTTTCAAATAAGTCACCATGTCTCCTCAAAGTTGTTTAAGTTAGTTTTCAAACCTCACATTGCAAGTTTGCCCAACCCATGGCCCAGATAACTGAAAAGGCATTTGTGTGATTTTAAATTTTTCTTAACCACAATCTTCTGAGGGTTGATGTTATTCTTGGGAGCATGTTCTGTTTGGATAAGATATAAAGTTTAAGACTATCATTTTAAACAATCATGATTGTGGATTCAATTAATCAATTGGGTTTGAGCTCTTAAACATTTATTTTGTTTAAGAGTGCAAAATACATGATTTATCCTATCATATTGTGTTTGCTTGAAATGCAAGTTACCAAGCCAAGATGTTTTATTCAAAACATTCAATCAAGAATTGCAAAGTTAAACTAAAACTCAAAGTTTTGTACAACAAATTTCACTATTTACATATTTACTCAAGTTTTGTGTTCATTACATTTTGTGGGTCATTCACAAAGCAAATTACAAATGATTACAAATGATTACAAGTGAAATACAAGTTATATTTACAAAGAAAGAAATGATTCTTCTTCAAGACTCTTTGCTTCATCTTCAAGAAATTCCTCATTGCTAGCCATGGTCTTCTCTTCATCATGTCTTGCTTGCCATTCAATTATCTGTACATGTAACAAAAGAAAGAGAAAAAAACATTAACAAACAATTAACATTGAAAAATCCAAGAAAGAATGACTTTCATCACTAGGGTTTGCTTTTAGGAATCAGATTTTTGGTCTATCATCATCTCTCTCCTCAATTGTAAATCACAAAAAAGGATCACCTTTCTTGGTTCATAAAAAAAGGAAATAAAGCAACAGGCTGCAAACAGCAGTAGTCAAATGCACAAGTCAAACTATGCCAATAGTTCAAACAAGCAACAAAACAAAACAGCAGGATCCGAGCAAAAGGCAAGCTGCTGCCCAAACTGCAACAAAGGCAACAAGCTGCAGACAACAACAATCACATACAAAAAGGGGGCAAGCCTACAGCAGATGCAAAATAGCAGCACAATAAACAAAGGCAGCAATACATGTATACAACAGAACAAAACAAACAATATGCAAGCTAATGGCCAAAACCCAAGCTATCATCATTTTCCTAAATTATCACAAACCCTTCAGAATATATTAAGCCAGATACAACTTTTGTTTCACAGAAAAATGAAAGAGGAAAGAAGTAGAGTTGGGAGGATATCACCTAGGCCATAGAACCAATTTCAAAATTGTGCAAAGTTGTTGTGCACATACAAACAAACTGGCATCCCTGCAAAGCAACCCAAAACAACCAGCAAACCAGCCTGTATTACAGCCCAAAAACATGCCCAAACTTGCACCAAAATGGACATAGTTCAATCTGCACTCTAAAGCCCAAAGCTAGAAAAACCAAAACTGTCCAAATTCATAAGTTTTCCCCTCCAATTTTCACCTTAATCTGATAACAAGGAGAACCACTGTTTTATAAAAGAGGAGGAGATTATTTGAACGAAAGAGGGAGAGAACCATCAAATATCACAAAAAATAGAACTAACAAATAACACAAACAATACCAGAAACAAAACCTCACTGATCAGAAGCCAACAGAACCATTAAAACATCACAAAGACCATCACTGTAAAACCATCAAAACATCACAAAGACCATCACTGTAAAACCATCAAAACATCACAAATACCATCACTGTAAAACCATCAAAACATCACAAAACCAGAACCAACAAATCAGCCAACAAAGGTTACAACATCAAAAAATATTGTCACCAAATATCACCACCAAAAACCCACAATGAACAAATAACTCAGAGAGATAGTAAAAATCCAAACCCTAATCCTCATTGTTATCCTACCCAACAATCATCCCAACATATTCAAAATAAGAGAAAGAGACTCAGATAAATACCGGAAGCACATATTTCAGAAAAGTTCAAAGCTCACAGATTTGGAGAACACGGCCTCCATTCTCCCTTTTTCTTATGTTTTGTTTTTTCATTTTGCATGCTTCATCATAAATCATCGTTGTTTGCTACATCTTTGACCTAGGGTTTCCGTCCACCCCTCTTTAGATCTAGGGCTTTAGAGTGAGAATCTGCAAAAATTAATCATAGATTAGTAATTAGGGAGAGGAGATGATCAGATTGACGTAAGAAAAATAGCGTTTGGAGTCACGCCGCCGCCATCGTAAGGCGATTTCCGGCGTGGCCAACTGGTCTTCTCCGGTGAAGGCTCCTAACAAGAGAGAAGAGAGAGCAGTGCGTTAAGAGAGAGAAAGAAATATGAATTATGAGTTTTCTGTATCCAGCTTAATTAATTTTTTTTGTTTGTTAATCACACCTTGGCCCAATCCGGTGGTGACACTTGTCACCACCTCTTTAATCATCCTGAGTAATCATATGTGTGCATCCCCATGTTAGTCATTCGTGTATCATCATCATTCCTCCATCTGTTTCCATCTCATCACTTATCCATACTCTTAAGCGCACCATAGATGCACGCCCATGGTGCACCTCCAGGGGACTGCTGCACCCGATCAGCCAGAAGCTTTGGGCTTTTTTGTTTTCTACACCCCCAGATTTGCTCCAATGCAGGCCCATTTCTAAACTTTGCCTTTATATTTTTGTTGTTATTATTTTTTATTATTTGATTTTTATTTTATATTTCAGAATATATTTAAAAATTTCAAATAGGTTAATATTTGTTTTAAATAATTATTACTTTAAAATAATTTTTGTTTGACATTATTAATTAAATCCTTAATTAATTTTATCAAATGAAAAGATTTTTAACTTAAATAATTATTTAACGGTTTGGACTTGTATTGTGTGATTTAAATATTTATTTCTTACTATCACCCCATTCATTAATTTGTATCCCCCATTCCCGAAGCACTGTAATAGCCTAGAATTTCAATTTCCGCATTTTATTGTTTTACTTATTACTGTATAGTAATTAGGCGTGTATGGCAAGATTTAAAATCAATCGCTAGATAAACCTAATTTCAAAGATAAAATTAACTTGAATCAAAAACACTTTTCACACGCGCACCTCTAGGGTAACCTCGCTCATTGCCTCGGAAATACAGTCATGTCCCTCGAATATGGGCGCTTTAGCAAAGACCCTCGATAAAAAAGATCGTAGTCCCTTGATGACCCTCGGTGTTGCCTTCGATAAAACAATCTAGTCCCTTACAAAAATTGCTAAAGCGTCTCATAAGTTGCTTTCAATGACTATAAAATTGACCCGCGCCTGTCCCTTTACATCCAACGATGGGGCTTCTTAACAAATCAATGGTAAGGTAGCAACATTAAAAGGAGGAAGAAAAGAACATTTGAGACCTTTCGAGTAGGTAGATTCGCTCCTAGTTGCTTGCTTACTCATGACAAAAACATTTTTACACCAACACTTTCATCTCAAAACATTTTCAAAAGACAAGACCTTTTGTATACGTTCTTAAAGAGACGAGAACCATTGCAAAACATCTTTTCAAAAACCACTTTCAAAAACACATTCCACAAACACATCTTTGAACTATTTTTCGAAACAAAACTTTGTACGCGTTCTTATAGAAATGAGAACCATTACAAAGAGATTTTTCAAAACACTTTCAAAGCCCACACCACAAGCACACTGTCAAAACAAAAGCAAGTGATATAAGCGAGTAACTAATAGCCCATGGAAAACCATGGATGAAAAGGGTGCTAATACCTTCCCTTTTCATAATCTACCCCTCGAACCCGAGAAATAATCTCGAAAGGTCTTTCCTGTGCTTTTTTACCTTTCCTCTTGGATAAAAGAAAAGTTGGTGGCAACTCTTGCTATCCGCACAAATGCGATCAAAACGCAAAAAACATCAAGTCAGTTCTCCCACTGTATCACAGAACTGGCGACTCTGCTGGGGAGAAGAAAAAAAATTAAAAGTGGGGTTACCTTAGGGTTAGATCACCTTTACTTGCTTTCATTGTTTGATTTGTGTGTTTTACATTTTGTTCTTTGTTTGGCCTTACTTTGATCCTCCACCCGGATCTGGGACACCTTTTTAGGTAAATAGCAATAGATTGTGGAAACTGTACGGCGTAGACCAATATAGTTGAAACAATGGCTATGTTAGTGTGACACATTTTTGGGTACCAGTATCCCTCGTGGTGAATCGAGGAGAATACGGGGCTGCTGAGTGGAGTCATGAAACACTAACTGACTTTAGAACCCTAATTGAACAAACTTGTCCATTAGGACGTAGTGAGATAGCCGGTTTCAGTGTAGAGCTGAAAATTGGTTGATACTCGATACTACACTCATTGAGGCTAGACTTTTGGGATATCTCGACCGCAAGAAAAGATTATTATGCTGAGACAATGCCTAAGAGAAAGGTAGGTGATATTGAGATACTTTAGAACCCGATCACTATTACTAGGACAAGTTGAGCCGACTAAACTTCAAGAGGGTACTTACCTATGAGACCTCATACAAGCCTAAAACATAGGGATTTGTTTTCTTTGTGTGTATATATTTACTTGTACATAACATCATAAACATCATAAGCATCATGAGCATGCTCACTAACCATTTCAAGGATTTATAAATTTATCTTTGTTTTTGTTTTGTAGGTCATGAATTCCGTCCGAAGAAACACCATCCAAATCAGCTTTGTAAAAGCACACCCCCAACTTCAAGAGTTAGCCTCAAGAGTGCCCGTGGATTCTCCTTTTACCAAGAAATATGGTCGACTCCTCAGTTTGGCTACATCCAGTTTCCAAGAAGAGATGATGTGTGTACTATTCCATTCTTTGATCCCATACATCATTGTTTCACTTTCCCAGACTATCAGTTGGTACCTACACTGGAAGAGTTCTCTCTACTCTTAGGGGTGCCCGTGCTTGATCAGATACCGTTCACCAATCTAGAAGGGATTCCAAAACCTGAAGTCATCACCGAAGCTTTACATATGAAGAGGGACGACATCATAGCCAATTGGGAGACAAGAAGCGGGGTTAAAGGCTTTCTAGCCAAGTTTCTTTTGGAAAAGGCTCGTTCATTTTGGGACGACATGGATTTCCAAGCTTTCGAGGATGTCCTGGCTCTTCTCATTTATGGTTTGGTTCTGTTCCCCAATTCGGACCAATTCATAGACGTTAATGCCATCAAAGTCTTTCTCTCTCGTAATCCTATACCTACCTTACTAGAAGACATCTTGCATTGCCTTCATACCCGCACCATGAAGAAAAGAGGTACTCTTTTGTGTTGTACCCCCCTACTCGCAAAATGGTTCACTTCACACCTACCTCAATCAGAATTGAAGAACGAGCAAAGACTGACTTGGTCTCAAAGGATGATGTCTCTCACCCACTCTGATATCTGTTGGTGTTAGAGATCCTTGGAAGATGTCTCTATCATTGAACACCGTGGGGAGTTCCCTAACGTACCTCTGCTTGGTATTAAGGGGGTATCACCTACAAACCCTGCTTAGCTCTTCGACAGTTTGGGTATGCCCGAAGAGACGGCCCTCAGGAGATGCTCATCCAAGGTCTGGTGTTCGACTACGACAAAGAAGACCAAGGTTACCGCCAGAGGTTTACACGTGCTTGGGGAATGGTGAACAAGGTGGACAGTAAGACTTTGGGACACAAAAACTCCATCCCTCTCGAGCCTTACCTTAGGTAGGTATGGGCTCATGCTCAGAGTCTCGTGATGCCTTACCCTTCCATTCTTCCTGTCATCATAGAGCCCATTGTTGAAGGAGACGTCCCATACACCATTCTTCATCCTGACATGCCTACCTCTCTCGAAGACTTGCAAAAAGCTTGTGTTCAGTTGAAGGAAGAGCGAGACACCTTTGAAGCCCAGTTTTACGCTAGTGAGAAGAAGGTTTTGGAGCTCACCAAGCTGCTTCATAAAGAGAAAAACCTGAATGCCTACATTGCTCCAAAGAGGATGCGTTCAGTCTTTTTGTCTTAGGAGCTTTGTTGTATTTTGTTTCTTTCATTGTAAGCCCAAGGAGGCATGGTGTATTCAAACTTGGATTTTAATATAACATGTGTTCTTTTTTGGTTTGAACAGATTTAAATCTCCAAATTTCCTTGAAATCATTTGCATATTGCATCTTCATTCATCATAATATCATACAGGTTTCTCATAACAGGTCACCTTATCCTTCTACTGTTTATTTCAGTGAGATGGATGTTGAAGAGACTGTGAAAGATCTTCAGGCGCAGAATGCCCAGTTTCAACAAATGCTCTTGGCTCTGACAAAAGGACAAGAGGAGTTGAAGACTCTACTGGCCAAAGAGAAGAAGAAGAAAGCGAAGAATTCAACCGGTGTTGTGATCATGGGGAGAAGGTTTAAAGGACAAGCCAGACGAACTTTGGAATTTGCAACATCATCGGGAGAAGGAGATAATCAAACCCAGGAAGTGAACAACGACCCAGCATCCAAGGAAGAGGAAGAACCTGACTACTCCGAGGAGAAATATCCTCCTGCTGATGATAAATAAAAACAGCTAGAGGATCGTTTGAATGCTATGGAGATTCAGAGGGTACCCGGATTGGATTTTGAAGAATTAGGACTTATCTCGGGGGTTGTCATACCACAGAAATTCAAAGTCCCCACTTTTTCCAAATACGAAGGTGTCTCTTGCCTAAAGCTACATCTAAGGTCATACGCCAGAAAGATTCAACCCCATACGGCTGACAAGAATCTGTGGGTGCATTTCTTCCAAGAGAGCTTGTCTGGGACGCAGTTGGATTGGTTCTATCGATTGGAAGGGACCAATGTTCGCAATTGGGAAGATTTGGTTGCCGCTTTCTACAAACAATATCAGTACAATGCTGATTTAGCTCCAACTAGGACACAATTGCAAGGCATGTCAATGGGAACAGGTGAAGGTTTTAAAACCTATGCTAAAAAATGGAGGGATCTCGCAGGCAGAGTCTAGCCCCCTCTATCTGACAGAGAATTAGTGGATATGTTCCTAGGCACCTTGTCAGGACCATTCTTCAACCACCTGATTGGGAGTTCCTCAACTGGATTTACTGAATTAATCATGACTGGTGAGCGGGTCGAAGCCAGTATAAAAAGCGGAAAAATTCAAAGAGATGCATCCTCGAGCATGATGAAGAAACCCTTTGTTGGAAAGAAGGAGGTCAGCGCCGCATATGACTATAGGAATCAAAACAAAACTGACCGTCGCCCAGCGGTAGGGGCTGTTATGATTTCTAATCATGTGCCAAATCAACAGCAAAATTATCAGCGCAAGCCAGAAGCGCCCATGAGACGATTTACCCGGATCAACATGACCATGTCTCAAGTTTTTCCACACCTTCTGAAGACCAATCTGATAACTTTAAAAGAAGCTCCCAAAAACCCCAATACTGCTTCTCCTCGCTACAACCCGAACGCTCGATGTGCCTATCATTCTGAAATCCTGGGGCACGATACAAACGACTGTTGAGCCTTAAAGAATAAGGTGAAAGACCTTATCGATGCGAAGGAGATTGAGTTTGATCCCCCAGAAACGCCTAATGTGATAATGGCGCCGATGCCTAGACATGGCCAAGGTATCAACGCCATTGATGATGATCATTTTGTCTCCTCTGTGAATGACTTAATTACTCCTTTGTTGACCATTAAACAGAATCTACTGCAAGCCGGTCTGTTCCCGGGCTGCGATAAAAATGGTCACTTATGCAAGTCTCTACCGAACGAATGTTTGTTACTAAAGATATGCGTCCAGCGCCTGATAACTAGCAAAGAAATCTTATTTGAAAAGCTTCCTCTTACCAGAAGTTCCTATCAAGATGTCTCAATAATCACCATTTCTGACAATCCTCCCGGGGTTTCCACCAAAAGACCCGTCAGGATTACATCTGTTCCAAGGTCCGCACCTTTAATCATCACTATGCCAAGACCAATATCATACTCTTCGGATAAAGCTGTTCCCTGGAGTTATGGGGCCGACGTTTATTACTATGGCGTCAAGCAAGATCAGTTGGCTGTCAAAGACGAAGTTGCGAGAGATATTGATCCTGACATCGGTAATATCACTGGGACCAGTAAGATAATAAGAAGTGGAAGAGTCTTCTCACCTGAGATTTCTCCAAAGACCGTTTCTACTCCTGTGATCATTCCTACTACCACTCCTACCGACACTCTCAGTGATACTCCTACTATTATCCCTGCTACCGAGACAAGGGGCAAAGAGGTCTTGAATGAGTCTGTCCAAGCAAAAGAGCATCCCGAGATCATCCTTGAAGCTTCTAGAAAGGAGATAGAAGAAATACTGAAAATAATCAAGAAAAGTGACTACAACATTGTAGAACAGTTGGGGAAGACCCCCTCGAAGATATCATTGTTGTCCTTACTTTTGTGTTCTGAGGCCCATGCCAAAGCCTTGGTAAAGTTTCTTAAGACCGCCCACATTCCCCAAGAGACCTCCATCGACCAATTTGAAAATTGTGTGGCCAGTCTTACTACTGATTACGGATTGGGCTTTTCCGACGCTGATTTAACTTCTAAAGGAAGGAAGCACAACGATGCCTTGCATGTTTCCATTGAATGCAGGGGCACCACATTTGCCCATGTTCTGGTGGATACCGGCTCATCATTGAATGTCTTGTCCAAAAATGCTCTCGACCGACTGGACTGCGAGGGGCTCACCTTAAAGCCTAGCAATATCATAGTAAGGGCCTTTGATGGTTCCAAGAGGAAAGTGCACGAAGAAGTTAGTATCCCTATAAAAATTGGAACTCAGACTTTTGACTCAACTTTCTATGTGATGGACATCCGCCCTTCATACTCTTGTCTATTGGGTCGACCCTGGATCCATGGTGCTGGTGCCGTCACTTCTACCCTGCACCAAATGCTAAAATACCCGATCAAAGGAAAGATTGTCACAGTTCACGGAGAGGAGGAGTACATTGTTAGCCATCTGAACTCTTTCAGGTATGTTGAAATGGATGGTGAATTCATTGAGACTCCCTGTCAGAATTTTGAGGAGGTTCCAGCAACAGTCGCGGCAACCAAGTCTACTCCTAAAGTCTCGAAGATTACCAGACCTCCACTGAAGATGGCCTCTTTAAAAGATGCTAGAGCAGTAGTTGAAGAAGGAGGGTGTACCATCTGGGGTCAGCTTCCGGATATTCCCTACAAGTCCGACAAATTTGGTTCGGGATTCACTACAGAGGCCCAAAAAGCTGTTCAACGTTCTCGCACCGGGGGACCACCTCTACGTATCAGCAATCAGGGAGTCAATGCAGTAGAAGACAGTGATGGTAGTTGTGATATAGACGAATGGATTTTCCCAACCATCGGCGGAGGGCTCAACAATTGGGAGGCCAAAGATTTCATTCCTATTACTTTTATTCAAGAGTAATTGTCTTTTAATGTTTTCAAGCTTGTAATATTTAAACAATTCAGACTTTTAAAACCTTGTGTCTTACCCGAGGCACAACGGTCCATTTGTGAGGGTTGTCACTTCATTCTCATATGTCATTAATGAATCATGGATGGTTTTGCATCAAATTTTGTGTTCTTTGTCTTTCTTTCTTACATTTTATTTCTTTCAAAGGTAGCTATGCTCTTACACACACTCACATATTAAAATGCAAATCTACATCCACTCAGGATCCCATGGGTAACGTTTCTGCTATGGCCAATTATGACTTTGAAGATCCGGTCTATTAAGCCGGCGATGAAAGCGAGGAAGATTGTGAGGTGCCAGGGGAGTTGGCCAGGTTGTTGCAACATGAAGAAAGGACCATTCAGCCTCACGAAGAGCCGGTTGAATCAGTTAACTTAGGTACTGAGGAGGACAAAAAGGAGGTCAAGGTGGGTGCCAATTTAGAACCCAGTGTCAAGGAGCCTCTGATTTAGTTGCTGCACGATTATGTTGAGGTCTTTGCCTGGTTGTACGAAGACATGTCGGGACTTGATACAGACATTGTGGTACATCGTCTGCCTACAAGAGAAGATTGTCCTCCAGTAAAGCAGAAGGTTCTCCGCATGAGGCCTGATATGTCAGAAAAGATTAAAGCAGAAGTCATGAAGCAATTCAATGCTGGATTCTTGGCTGTCACCTCTTATCCCCAATGGGTTGCCAATTTTGTTCCCGTGCCCAAGAAAGACGGTAAAGTGCGAATGTATGTGGACTACATAGATTTTAATAGGGAAAGCCCAAAGGATGATTTCCCGCTCCCCCACATCGAAATTCTAGTTGATAATACGGCACAACACAAAGTGTTTTCCTTCATGGACGGTTTCTCAGGCTACAACCAAATCAAAATGGCGCCTGAGGATATGGAGAAAACAACCTTTGTTACACAGTGAGGCATATTCTGTTATAAGGTCATGCCATTCGGACTGAAGAATGCTGGGGCAACCTATCAGCGTGCCATGGTAGCTTTATTTCATGACATGATACATCATGAGATAGAGGTCTACGTAGACGATATGATAGCCAGATCGCAAATAGAAGAAGAACATCTTGATCACTTATAGAAGTTGTTTGAGAGGCTGAAGAAGTACAAGTTGAGGTTGAATGCAAACAAATGCATGTTCGGAGTACGGTCTGGTAAACTCCTAGGCTTTGTCGTCAGCAACAAAGGTATCGAGGTTGATCCTGCCAAGGTTAAAGAGATACAAGAGATGCCTTCTCCTCGTACTGAGAAGGAAGTCGGAGGATTCTTAGGATGTTTGAACTATATTGCCATATTCATTTCTCACCTGGCAGCTATTTGTGAGCCAATCTTCAAGCTCTTGAAGAAAGATCAAGTAGTCAAATGGAATGACGAATGCCAAGTTGCTTTTGACAAAATAAAAGAATACTTACAAGAGCCTCCTGCGTTGTTTCCACCCGTCGAGGGAAGGCCTTTAATCCTGTATTTGACTATTTTAGAAAACTCAATGGGGTGTGTATTGAGGAAGCATGACGAGTCTGGCCGAAAAAAGCATGCTATTTATTACCTGAGCAAAAGGTTTATCGACTGTGAAACAAGATATTCACTGCTCGAGAAAACTTGCTACGCTCTGGCATGGGCTGCTCGCTGGCTAAGACAGTATATGCTGACCCATACTACCTTGTTGATATCTAAAATGGATCTGATAAAATACATCTTCGAGAAGCCTGCTCTTTCTAGGAGAATAGCGAGATGGCAGATGATCCTGACAGAATATGACATATAGTATAATACCCAAAAAGCTATAAAGGGTAGTGTATTAGCTGATCACCTTGCTCACCAAGCTGCGGAAGACTACCAGTCCATGAAGTTTGAATTCTCGGATGAAGACATCATGATGTTAGTCAACTGTGAGGAAATCAGGCCATATGACGGACCTGAACAAGGATCCCGATGGACCCTTTTCTTTGATGGAGCATCCAATGCACTTGGCAATGGTATCAGTGCTGTACTCATATCTCTGGAAGGATGTCATACTCCCTTTACTTCCAGACTTTGCTTCAACTGTACAAACAACATGGCAGAATACGAAGCATGCATCTTCGGTCTCAAAGCTGCCTTAGACTTGGGGATCAAATCCTTGGATGTATTTGGAGATTTAAATTTTGTCATCAGTTAGATCAAAGGGGAATGGGAAACCAAACACCCCAACCTTATCCCTTACAAAGAACATGTGTTGACATTGTTGCTTCATTTTGAGAAGATTACCTTCGAGCATTTCCCGCGAGAAGAAAATCAGCTAGCACACGCACTAGCTACAATGTCATCTATGTTTAAACTTAATTGGGATAACGAGGTTCCTCAAATCACCATTGAGCGGATGGATGAACCAGCCTATAGTTACGAGATCGATACTGAAGAAGTAGTGGATCAACCTTGGTTCCATGAAGTTAAAAGGTATCTTGAGTCTCAGAAATACCCAGAAGGAGCTTGAGTGAATGACAAGAAGTTCCTAAGAAGATTCTCGGCTAAGTTCTTCCTTAGTAACAACATTTTGTACAAACGCAACCATGACTCTGTATTACTTCAGTGCGTAGACAAAGTTGAAGCTGAAAAGATCATGGTTGAATTACACGAAGGCACTTTTGGTACCCATTCCAGTGGGCATACAATGGCAAAGAAAATCCTACGGGCATGCTATTATTGGTCTACTATAGAGAGAGATTGTAACACCCCAATTCTACCCCATCAATTTATATAGATAAATCAGAGTTATAAAATTTCAATCATGCAAACGAATCGGGACGTCACAAATTCTTCTAACAAATTCATTGCATTCATCGTGGATATATAACACTTTCTAAAACATCGGATGAACCACCATCATAACATCTTTAATTAAATAATTCAACAACTACGCATTGGAATTCTCAATAACATCTTCAAACAACAAAACAACAACTTCGAAACATCACATATTTAATAATAATCAATTTAAAGTTCAACAACTGAAAATCAGCAATCAAAAATCAGCAAGCGTTCATCCCCCCCGAGTGTTACATATCATAGAAATGACACCGACTCGAACTATTGAAGGTATACAGCCTTCACTCTCGATTACCTGCACGTTACCAACATAAGGGCAACATTCAAACAGAAGGGGTGAGATATCTAACAATATAATAAAGCGCATGATAATTAATGTATTAAATTAGATCAATGACATCACCACTTCTCATCTCATAATCAACAACAATCTCAACAACAATACACATCCATCAACATTTAAAATACACTTCTTTATACATTCATCTAATGCGACTCAATACTATGCAAATGCATGTGGTACCATTGGAGCAGAACTCCCATATCAAAAAATCTGCCAATTAATAGAGGCATCAACAAGGCATAGCCTTCATCTCAAAATTTTCCAATCCAGGCCATCTCAACGAGCATAAGCTCCATCTCAAGAAAATGCAATGTATGCGACTCAACCATGAATGTAATAACAACGCCCAAGTTAACAACATCCTAAATCATCTCAAAACATCTCAATTATCATCTCAATTATCATCTCAAAAACTTCTCAAGTTAGCATCTCAAACATATCAAATAACCATCTCAAAACATCTCAAATCATCAAAATAATTCATCAATTACTGTTTATACATCAACGTCGTTTGTTCATCATAAATTATCAAACACCACTTTATTAATAACATCTTACCAACAACTCCACTGTATATTAATACTACAGTAATCCATACTATTATTCTGCAATTTTATATTGTTACTGTCACTAATCCTACTGTCATAATGCAAACAGCAGTCTCTAAACATCTCCTATTCATCATTCTGTTCAAAAACCAGCACAACGACCAATCACGGGAATTAATTCTAAATCCTAAATTGGCCACTAGGATTACACTTCTTATTCATCATTTTAATCATCTAGAATAAAGTTCATCGCGTTAACTAATCAACGCTTCGAACGACATCTCAAACAGCATCCTAAAACTCAAGTTACAGCAATTTAAAAACTGAATCTGTCAAAAATCAATCATCATGGGTCGACGCATAACCCTTTGGATCGACACGTACTGCTTCACCTGTACAACATGATTCGACATATCCTCCTTATGGATCGACTCATCCTGGCCTTATACACAACATGTATCGACACATGCCCCTCACCGATCGACTCATCCCGAGTCTCGCAACTATCATGTATCAATGCAAGCCCATCTTGTATCGACTCATCCTGAGTCTAACCTCACCCATGTATCGATGCATCAAGCTTGAGGTCGACACATCCTGACCCTTCCTGTATAATTCCATGATTTTTCTCTGTGTTTTCACTACGGGAATCATATTACAGCCCTACAAACCTTATTATGATCATGATAATTCATCACCTAACATTAACCTATAATACTACATCAATTACACAGCATCATGACATCATTATTCATCTAAAATTCATCAAATCTTCATCATACATCATCATATACATCCAATTCAAGAACAAAACATCAATCACCTCTAACCCCACATATCAAACATCATGAACTCAATTATAAAGTCAGAACCCCAACCTTACCTTGGATTGAAGGTCGCTCTACAATTTCCGAGTTGAATCTTCGTTCTTGCCGTTTCCCATTTTTTTCTAGTAGCTTCACGTTCTCTTCCAAATCCTTATTCTTTCTACTGCTTCTTTCTTCTATTCCTTCTAACAAATAATAAAATAACCCTATTATTCTATTATTCCTTATTTCTTATTGGGCTCAAAACCTACACCCCCTTATTACTTCTACTCTCTCAAAATAAGCCCACATTAAATAATATTACACTTCTAATATTATTTCACCATATAATAATATAATACCTCTAATATATTATTTCTCCACTTAATACAATAAATCCAATTATATTATAACACATCTTCACAAATATTCCAAAAATAATTTATTAAATAATTAATTAAATTACGGGCGTTACACAGATTGCTATCAACACTCTCAGACTTGCCATAAGTGTCAGATTTATGTTGATAAAGTGAACGTACCTCCGGTTCCTCTGAATGTTTTGATGGCTCCTTGGCCCTTTTCTATGTGGGGAATCAATATGATTGGGGAAATCAAGCCAACGGCCTCCAATGGACACCGCTTCATCTTAGTGGCCATCGACTATTTTACAAAGTGGGTTGAGGCAGCTTCCCTCGCTTTCGTTACTAAGAATGTGGTCGCCCGGTTCATCAAACATAATCTCATTTGTCGGTACGGTATCCCAGAGAGAATCCTCACTGATAATGGTACGAATCTAAACAACACTATGATCACCACCATGTGCGAGCAATTCAAGATCCAGCATCACAATTCTTCCCCTTACCGACTAAAGATGAATGGCGTTGTAGAAGCTTCTAACAAAAACATTAAGAAGATCATATAAAAAATGACAGTCACATACAAAGATTGGCATGATATGCTACCATTCGCTCTCCACGGGTATCGTACCACAGCTTGCACATCAACTGGGGAAACACCCTATTCTCTGGTATACGGCATGGAGGTTGTCTTACCTATTGAGGTCCAGATCCCCTCTCTGAGGATCATGAAGGATGCTGGTTTGAACGAAGAAGATTGGATCCAGACTCGACTTGACCAGTTGAACTTGATTGATGAGAAGAGACTTGCAGCTATCTGTCATGGTAAGATGTACCAAAAACGCATGATTAAAGATTTTAACAAAAAGGTCAAATGTCAGGTATATCGGGTCGGTGACTTGGTAATCAAGCGTATCATTTTGCCACAAGGTGATCCCAGGGGCAAATAGACTCCTACATATGAAGGACCGTTTGTAATCAAAAGCATATTCTCTGGTGGGGCAATAATCTTGACCACTATGGATAGCGACGACCTTCCTCACCCAGTCAATGCAGAAATAGTTAAAAGATACTACGCGTGAACAAGGACCCGCTAGGTCGACTGACCTAGGCAAATATTAGGGCATCCCGGCGAACCAAAAGGTTCGGGCAAAACTTAGGGATAAAATACAAAAAAATCTGTACACCCGGCAAGCTGAAAACCTGAAAGGGCGGCTTGGGCAAAAAAGGTTATCCCGGTGGATCGAAAACCCGAAAGGGCGGTCCAGGCAAAATTTAGGGAATTAAAGTGTATGACTATGTCCCATTGGATCATCTCACAGACAATCGTCAGCATTGACCAACCACCTCAAACGGTTCTAATCAATCCAATCAGCATCGCCGAAGTGACTAGTAGACCAGACACAAAGACTATAGCAGAATGGGAACCCCATGGGATTATTGCACATAGCTATCTTTTCTTTGTATCAATTTTCATTTTTTACGACGATATTCTCTTACTAGAATGTTCGTCTCGTTGTACAAAAAGACTTATTCAAGTTAATACAAAGATATCCCTTCTGAAAGTGCAAAACTATCTATTTTTCTTTATTTCTGTGTTTTCTTTACAAAAACGTCCAATGATTTATTTTTGAACATATGCATTTGAACGTCATTACTATTTACAAATGAACAGAAAACGGAAAGACAATTACTAATGGCTTTAAGAAATAGGATAATATCTATAGGCCATTCCATAAGATCACCGCAGGTACCTTCTCCAACAAGAGCGGAAGCAAAGACATCCTACTACAGGATCATTAACGTATCCCCAGTATGCAACCTGTTGGTATCAAACGCTCCCATACCCCTAAAAGAGCAAAACTTCCAACTACCGCTCCAGAGGTTCCCCAGTGAAAGTTGCCCAACTTCTCAGGATTCCCCAGCAGGATTTCACGGAGTCCACAAGGAATGTCCGACGTTTTCCTTCTTCAGCAGATTTTATTTCTCTAATAACTGGAAACTCACTCATCAGTGCTTCAAAAGGGATTTATTTTCCCCACTTCCAGCAACACTACAACACGAACAATCTTTAAGTCCATACATTTGCAAGCATACGTCATAGCATTGACAACACAAGTACATACAGTGCAATCTCATTTATTTTGAGAAACAACATTATACCATGCATTACATACATCATGACATCGCATGCAATTAACTCGTCACCTTTTCAGGAAAGAATCAATCGACAGGAAATTATCATCAACAAATCTCCGACAGGCAAATATTTTCAACAAGTTAAATACAGATCAATTCCCAAGAAAAGACTGGTCTACCATCTACATAGAAAATATTCCCTTCAAACTTCTGTTGGTTCAGTTTAAATCTCTCAACGGTTTATTCTGATTCGTTTCTAGATTCTTGCTGGTTCAGTTTAAATCTCTCAACGGTTTATTTTGATTTGTTTCCAGATTCTTGCTGGTTCAGATAAATCTCTCAATGGTTTATTCTGATTCGTTTCCAGATTCTTGCTAGTTCAGATAAATCTCTCAACGGTTTATTCTGATTCATCTCCAGATTCTTACTGGTTCAGATAAATCTCTCAACAATTTATTCTGATTCATCTCCAGATTCTTGCTGGTTCAGATAAATCTCTCAACGGTTTATTCTGATTCATCTCTAGATTCTTACTGGTTTAGATAAATCTCTCAACGGTTTATTCTGATTCATCTCCAGATTCTTACTGGTTCAGATAAATCTCTCAACGGTTTATTCTGATTCATCTCCAGATTCTTACTGGTTTAGGTAAATCTCTCGACGGTTTACTCTGATTCATTTCCAGATTCTTACTGGTTCAGATAAATCTCTCAATGGTTTTCTCTGATTCGTTTCTAGATTCTTACTGGTTCAGATAAATCTCAACGATTTATTCTGATTCATCTCCAGATTCTTGCTGGTTCAGATAAATCTATCAACGGTTTATTCTGATTCAATTCCAGATTCTTGCTGGTCCAGATAAATCTCTTAACGATTTATTCTGATTCGTTTCCAGATTCTTGCTGTTTCAGATAAATCTCTCAACGGTTTATTCTGATTCATCTCCAGATTCTTACTGGTTCAGATAAATCTCTCAACAGTTTATTCTGATTTATCTCCAGATTCTTGCTGGTTCAGATAAATCTCTCAACGGTTTGTTCTGATTCATTTCCAGATTCTTGCTGGTTCAGATAAATATCTTAACGGTTTATTCTGATTCATTTCTAGATTCTTGCTGTTTCAGATAAATCTCTCAACAGTTTATTCTGATTCATCTCCAGATTCTTACTGGTTCAGATAAATCTCTCAACAGTTTATCCTGATTCTTATCCAGACTTCTGCTGGTTCAGATCAATCTCCCAACGATTTATTCTGATTCGTTTCCAGATTCCTACTGTTTTGGATAAATCTTTTAATGATTTGTTCTGATTCTTCTCCGAATTTCTGCTGTTTGAGTTTAAACCTCTCAACGATTTATTCTGATTCTTCTCCATTGACAATTTTCTATGGTTCAGATAAATTGCACCAATATTTATTTTGATGCTTCCCAGTCAAGATTAATCCAAGATATCTTTTGGTTCAGTTTAAATCGCTCCAAAAAGATATTCTGATTCTTCCAACGACATTCAAGACTTCTGTTAGCTCCAGTTTAAATCGACCAAAGGTTTATTCTGATTTCTTTTCTGTTAAAGTCGAGTTCAGACTTCGTACACTTCTGTCAACAGTCACCTTTGGATGACATCTATAAACCCATCTCTGACAACTCTCCATCACTTCTCCAAATGCCATCTTTAAGCCCATTCCCTACATAATCAACCAGCGCATCATCAAGTGCAAATTTCTGGGCACTCTAGTGTTCAATCATCTTCTACTTTCAAGCCACGAACGAAGAACACGTCGGTGTCACTTTTCAAGTTTAATAAGATTGAACAGTGGCAGCTGTTGTACCCCAAAATTTTCCCTCCCATTTTTCACTCAAGATGCTATCCCAGGGTTTCTCAAACACTCAATTTGGCTTAAAAGTTGATCAAGCAGATTCTCTTCCTAGGCAACCAGTCAGCAATTAGGGTTTTGCACTTCTCAAAGGAAATTGAGTAGTCAAGGTTTCAAATAAGTCACCATGTCTCCTCAAAGTTGTTTAAGTCAGTTTTCAAACCTCACATTGCAAGTTTGCCCAACCCATGGCCCAAATAACTGAAAAGGCATTTGTGTGATTTTAAATTTTTCTTAACCACAATCTTCTGAGGGTTGATGTTATTCTTGGGAGCATGTTCTATTTGGATAAGATATAAAGTTTAAGACTATCATTTTAAACAATCATAATTGTGGGTTCAATTAATCAATTGGGTTTGAGCTCTTAAAGATTTATTTTGTTTAAGAGTGCAAAATACATGATTTATCCTATCATATTCTGTTTGCTTAAAATGCAAGTTACCAAGCCAAGATGTTTTATTCAAAACATTCAATCAAGAATTGAAAAGTTAAACTAAAACTCAAAGTTTTGTACAACAAATTTAACTATTTACATATTTACTCAAGTTTTGTGTTCATTACATTTTGTAGGTCATTCACAAAGCAAATTACAAATGATTACAAATGATTACAAATGATTACAAGTGAAATACAAGTTATATTTACAAAGAAAGAAATGCTTCTTCTTCAAGACTCTTTGCTTCATCTTCAAGACTCTTTGCTTCATCTTCAAGAAATTCCTCATTGCTAGCCATGGTCTTCTCTTCATCTTGTCTTTCTTTCCATTCAATTGTTTGTACATGTAACAAAAGAAAGAAAAAAACATTAACAAACAATTAACATTGAAAAATCCAAGCAAGAATGACTTTCATCACTAGGGTTTTCTTTTAGGAATCAGATTTTTGGTCTATCATCATCTCTCTCCCCAATTGCAAATCACAAAAAAGGATCACCTTTCTTGGTTCACAAAAAGGAAATAAAGCAACAGGCTGCAAATAGCAGCAGTCAAATGCACAAGTCAAACTATGCCAACAGTTCAAACAAGCAACAAAACAAAACAGCAGGATCCGAGCAAAAGGCAAGTTGCTGCCCAAACTGTAACAAAGGCAACAGGCTGCAAACAACAACAATCAAATACAAAAAGGGGGCAAGCCTACAACAGATGCAAAATAGCAGCACAATAAACAAAGGCAACAATACATGTATACAACAAAACAAAACAAATAATATGCAAGCTAATGGCCAAAACCCAAGCTATCATCATTTTCCTAAATTATCACAAACCCTTCAGAATATATTAAGCCAGATACAACTTTTGTTTCATAGAAAAATGAAAGAGGAAAGAAGTAGAGTTGGGAGGATATCACCTAGGCCATATAACCAATCCCAAAATTATGCAAAGTTGTTGTGCACATACAAACAAACTGGCAGCCCTACAAAGCAGCCCAAAACAACCAACAAACCAGCCTGCATTACAGTCCAAAAACCTGCCCAAACTTGCACCAAAATGGACATAGTTCAATCCGCACTCTAAAGCCCAAAGCTAGAAAAACCAAAACTGTCCAAATTCACAAGTTTTTCCCTCATATTTTCACCTTAATCTGATAACAAGGAGAACCACTGTTTTATAAAAGAGGAGGAGATTATTTGAACGAAAGAGGGAGAGAACCATCAGATATCACAAAAAACAGAACTAGCAAATAACACAAACAATACCAGAAACTAAACCTCGCTGATCAGAAGCCAACAGAACCATCAAAACATCACAAAGACCATCACTGTAAAACCATCAAAACATCACAAAGACCATCACTGTAAAACCATCAAAACATCACAAAGACCATCACTGTAAAACCATAAAAACATCACAAAACCGAAACCAACAAATCATCCAACAAAGGTTACAACATCAAAAAATATTGTCACCAAATATCACCACCAAAAACCCACAATGAACAAATAACTCAGAGAGATAGAAAAAATCCAAACCCTAATCCTTATTGTTATCCTACCCAACAATCATCCCAACATATTCAGAAGAAGAGAAATAGACTCAGATAAATACTGGAAGCACAGATTTCAGAAAGGTTCGAAGCTCACAGATTTGGAGAACACGGCCTCTGTTCTCCCTTTTTCTTACATTTTGTTTTTTCATTTTGCATGCTTCATCATAAATCATCGTTGTTTGCTACATCTTTGACCTAGGGTTTCCGTCCACCCCTCTTTAGATCTAGGGCTTTAGAGTGAGAATCTGCAAAAATTAACCATAGATTAGTAATTAGGGAGAGGAGATGATCAGATTGACGTAAGAAAAATAGCGTTTGGAGTCACGCCACCGCCGTCGTAAGGCGATTTCTAGCGCGGCCAAGTGGTCTTCTCCGGTGAAGGCTCCTAACAAGAGAGAAGAGAGAGCAGCGTGTTAAGAGAGAGAAAGAAATATGAATTATGAGATTTCTGTTTCAAGCTTAATTAATTAATTTTTGTTTGTTAATCATACCTTGGCCCAATCCGGTGGTGACACTTGTCACCACCTCTTTAATCATCCTGAGTAATCATATGTGTGCATCCCCATGTTAGTCATTCGTGTACCCTCATCATCCCTCCATCTGTTTCCATCTCATCACTTATCCATACTCTTAAGCGCACCATAGATGCACGCCCATGGTGCACCTCCAGGGGACTGCTGCACCCGATCAGCCAGAAGCTTTGGGCTTTTTTGTTTTCTACACCCCCAGATTTGCTCCAATGCAGGCCCATTTCTAAACTTTGCCTTTATATATTTGTTGTTATTATTTTTTATTATTTGATTTTTATTTTATATTTCAGCATTGTAGGTGTTTAGGTATTGGCTTGCATTTTTGGTAAATTCCAAGTGTATGTGTGAATGTCATGACTGATGTCATAACATTCTAGTTCAGGTTGTACTAACTCTTTAGGTACATATGCAGAAAAATATTGTAACTCAAATACTGATGTTTATAAGTGTGTATCTGAGCATGTTTGCAAAATGATCACATTTAGCTAATCAGTAGACAGGTTTTCTCAGATGTCATAACAGATGTTATGACATCCTGTTCTGAACTAGCAGGATTACAGGATTGGATAAGTCTGAGTTTTTTCAGGAAATAACTCAGTCCTTCCTAAACAGAATCCTGCGTTTTCTGAGGAGTAACCTCGCTCAATCCTAACCTGATCAACAAAGTACTGTGACCTGGTCTTTAGGTCAAACGGAATCAACCCTAGGTTTTTGGAAACCCTAACTGAAGTTGCAGCTGCTATATATTCAACAGAGCTGCGGTTTTTGAAGTCATCCCTGCTGATTGATTAGAAGATCAAGTTTGTAATCTGTATAGATTTGTTTATTGTACTCCAAGCAATTATCATTGTGATAAGTGTCTTGGAATAGGTTTCAATTGTAAGGGTTGTGTAGCACTCAAAGCTTTGAAGCAAGAGTGTTTGAACGTTACTTGACTAAAGCTGTGAAGCAGAGTCAAGTTAGTTGTGTACATCACTCAAAGCTGTGAAGCACGAGTGATTGTGTTACTTGATTAAAAAGCTGTGAAGCTTAATCAAGAGTGTGTTTTGAAGAGTGTCTTCATCAATTCTCAAGTCAAATTGGTTTATGTATCACTGCTGTGATTGAGGGGGAGTGAGTAGGAACTCAGGTTTAAGTTGTACTTAGATTAGAATTGCATTGGGTAGGTCTTAAGTGAAGGAGATAAACTGGTTGGTTTATTCCTGAATTAACATCTCTTATAGTGGATTCTCTCCCTGGCTTGGTAGCCCCCAGAGTAGGTGTTGTTGCACACTGAACTGGGTAAACAATTGACTGTGTTGTTTACTGCTTTTGTATTTACTGTCATATAGTAAGTCAGATACGGTGTCATAACATCGGACGTGACATTAAGTATCTGTAGCCAGAATTTTCAATTGGCATCAGAGCAGGCACCCTGCCTGTATTACTGGGTGAGATCTAGGGATATCACTTTCTGGCACTATGGACAAAGAAGGAGTTTTTGGAAATAGACCACCCATTCTGGATGGAACTAATTATGACTACTGGAAACCTCGTATGGTTGCCTTCCTAAAATCTCTGGACAAAAAGGCTTGGAGAGCTGCTGACAAAGGATGGATTCATCCCACCATAACTGAAAGAGATGGGACAATCAGTCTGAAGCCTGAGGAAGAGTGGAGTAAAGAAGAAGATGAGTTAGCTCTGGGAAATTCAAAAGCCTTAAATGCCTTGTTCAATGGAATTGATAGAAACATCTTCAGATTAGTACATCAATATGAACTGGCCAAGGAAGTTTGGGACACCCTCAAAACTACTCATGAGGGCACTTCCAAAGTAAAGATGTCAAGGCTTCAGATGTTGACCACTAAGTTTGAGAATCTAAAAATGATGGAAGATGAAACCATCCATGAATTTCACATGAACATCTTGGAGATTGCCAACACCTCAGGAGCACTGGGAGAAAAAATGTCAGAAGAAAAACTGGTGAGGAAGATTCTCAGATCCTTGCCTAAAAGATTTGCAATGAAGGTAACTGCCATAGAGGAAGCCCAGGACATTAGCAAGTTAAAAGTGGATGAACTTATTGGGTCTCTTCAGACTTTTGAGATGGGGATCACTGATAATGGTGACAAGAAGAACAAAAGCATAGCACTTGTAACCAACACTGATGTTGAACACAAGGAGGATGAAGAAGAAAACATATCAGAAGCCATTGCCATGCTTGGAAGACAGTTCAACAGGCTCATCAAAAGAATGGACCCAAAGTCAAGGTCAAATGTTCATAACATTCCTTCTGACATTGACAGTTCCAGCAGAAGACCAAGATCAGAAGATAAGGAAAACCAAGGCAGAGGAATTCAATGCCATGGATGTGAAGGATATGGACATATTCGAGCTGAATGTCCTACCTTTCTTAAGAAGCAAAAGAAAGGAATGACTGTTACTTGGTCTGACTATGATTCAGAAAGCAATTCTGAAGAAGAATCTGCCAAACTAGTTACTGCCCTAACTAGTGTTTGTACTTCTGAAAGTGACACCAGTAATGAAGAAGTAACATTTGAAGAACTGGCTGATACCTACAAGAAATTGTGTATCAGAAGTGGTGAAGTCTGTGTGCAAAATGAGAAACAATCAAAACTCATTGTAAAGCTGGAGGCTGAAAAGAGAGCAAATCTTGAAACTATAAGTCATTTAGAAGGAGAAGTTCAACTGCTGAACTCACAACTGAATCAAATGACCAAATCAGTCAAGATGTTGACAAATGGAACTGACAAATTAGAAGAGATTCTTCAGGCTGGACAAAATATGGGAAATAAATCTGGCCTAGGATTTGTGGAAACAAAGAAATTTGTTACCAGGAAGCAAATGTCAAACCAGATGTCTCAACATTACTCTCAACATCAGGGACAGAGACACATGAAGAAGAGGTACCAAAGATGGAGATGTCATCATTGTGGGAAATATGGTCACATAAAGCCCTTCTGCTACAGACTACATGGATATCCTAATCAGAAATCAGATGTCAAACCTAAGTCTAAAAAGGTACCACACGCTCCTCAATGGAAGAAAAAGGCTATTGCACTGATAGCACACACTTCCCTGAAGATCTCAGTAAAGGAAGATTGGTACTTTGACAGTGGATGTTCCAGACACATGACTGGATTCAAAAATCTCCTCAATAATGTTATGCCTCACACCACCAGTTTTGTGACCTTTGGAGATGGTGCTAAAGGAGAAATCAAAGGAGTTGGTAATTTGGACTACCCTGGAGTTCCAAGTCTGAATAAGGTACTGCTGGTGAAAGGGTTGACTACTAATCTCATCAGCATCAGTCAATTATGTGATCTAGGATTTATGGTCAACTTCTCAAGATCTGAATGTCTAGTGTTTAATGAAAAACTAGATATTGTAATGAGAGGAATAAAATCCAAAAATAACTGTTATGTGTGGCAGCCTGAGAACACTGATATCCCCACTTTGAGTCAAATCATCAAAGAAGAAAAAGATATGAAACAGTGGCAGCATAAACTTGAAGGAATGAAAAGAGCTATTCCTATGGAAGATGTCAGAAGAACTCCTAAACTACAGGCTGATAATATATGGGATGTGGCAAAGAACAAGTCTCATAAATTCTGTTCTAAAAAATTCTGGTCAACACAGATGCTACCTGAAGACAATGTTACACAAGATGTTGTGACATTGTGGTGTGATAATCTGAAAACATTCAACATTTCCTTAAACCCTATTGACTTTGGAGAGAAGAAATCATTTAAACTGAAACATAGTTTCTCTGAGCTTCAGCTAACTGATTCTTCTACCAAGGTGCTTGTTGGAAATCAACTTGAAAATTTGAGGGGCAGATTGGGCATTCACCAACATGAGAAATTATAGCAATTAGTTTTGCTGAAAACAAGGGTTAAAAGGATTAATTCTATTAAGTCTATATTTAGTGGGTTAATCATATTCACTCACAATTCCTTCAAAAGCCTTCAGAAGTTGAAAAGACTCCCTTGTACTCCCTATCTCTCTCATCCTTGCAACCTGTTTTCTCCTCCCAATCAAAGAGTTTTCTCAAATTGCTACTGCTACTCAACGTTAAACACAATGTCTCAGACATCATCTTCCACTATGGCGGCTTCGTCTCACTCTTCATCATCGTCATCTGATCAAGATTCTAGGGCAATCACGACATGCATAGAATCTGAAGTACTTGAGGTCACTCCTCTCAGGGAGATGGCAACTAACCCAGCCAAAATCAAGAAGCTCAGGACCAGACATGCAGGAAGAGCTCAAGCTGCAGTCTCTGGTAATTCTTCTCTTCCTTCATCTACTATACCTAATAAAGAAGGAACAGTTCAAGTACACCAAGCTATTGCTAGACTGGTTACTAGCATTCTGAGTGGCAACCAATCTGTACCGGGGATTTCTATTCCTTTGAATCAATCTGAAAGTCCAAATGTGGAAGGTTCTGAAAATATAGATGTCACTGAGGATGTTGTGACACCAAAAGACAACATTCAGAATCCCTCTGAAAAGGCTGCTGATCCACCTATCATTGATGTGGATGAAGAGTACTCAGATAATGAACTGATTGCTAATGTGAACCCTAGCATTGCTAGGAGATTGATGAAAAGAAAAAGTAGTGAGACTGTTAAACCTAAGAAGTCCAAGGCTGAAGGGATGGCTGAAAATATTCAGACAAAAGGGAAGAAGGCACAGGTGCTGACTGCTAGACAACCAATCTCCAAGAAAAGAAAAGAACCTGAAACTTCTGACTCTGATGATGAATCAGAATTTGAGATTGACATTGACAATGCTCCCATCAGAAGGAAGCTCCCTTCCAGCAAGATTGCTAGAGTGACTGAAGTGCCAACTGACAACATCTCCTTTCATCATCCTGATAATGCAAACAGGTGGAAGTATGTTTGCTTGAAGAGAATAGCCTTGGAGAGAGAACTCAACAATGATGCTTTGGAGTGCAAAGACATCATGGAGCTGATCAGGAATGCTGGGCTAATAAAGACTGTGATGAAGTTTGGCAAATGTTATGAAAATCTGGTTAAAGAGTTTGTAGTGAACTTATCCAATGATTGTGCTGATGGGAGGTCAGCTGACTTTGAGAGTGTGTTTGTTAGAGGAAGAAGGGTCAAGTTCTCTCCATCAGAAATCAACAAGTTTCTTGGAAGAACGAATAAGGACTGTCCTGATCTAGAGGCAACTGACAATGAAGTATGCTTGACCATCACTGCCAGGCAAGTAAAGTGCTGGCCATTGAAAGGAAAGTTGAATGCTAGTAAACTCAGCATGAAATTTGCCATCTTGCATAAAATAGGTGCAGCAAACTGGGTGCCTACAAATCACAAATCAACCATCTCCACAGGATTGGGGAGATTCATCTATGCTGTAGGAACCAAGACTGCCTTTGACTATGGAAGGTACATTTTTGAACAAATCTTGAAGCATGCTGGCAGTTATGCTGTCAAAGGACCAATTGCCTTTCCCTCCCTCCTTTGTGGAATCATCCTTGCACAATATCCTGACATACTTGTAGCAAGAGATACAGTCTGCAAAAGAGCCCCTGCCCTTGGCCTGCACTACAAACTGTTTCAGGGATCCCATGCTCCAGACATTGTCATAACATCAGCTGAGACATCGTCTGCAAAGAGCCAGTCCAAAACATCAGATGTCATAGCTGTCTTAAAAGAAACTTGCAAAGATCTGGATGCTAGAAAAAGGACCCTAGAAGCACTAATTGCCAAGCTAGAAAAGGATGAAGCTGAAGCAAGCATGAGGGAAGAAGATGAAGAAAGTGGCTCCTCTGAGTCTGATGACAGTACTTGAAGGATGATTGCTGCTTGGTGGTGTTGCTGGTGGAGTTTGGAAGTATGTTCTGCTATTGTCTGCTGCTGATCTCATTATTTTGTCTTGGATAACTGTATAACTTCATAAACATGTAATCTTTGGCCCATTTGTGGCTAAAGTGGGGGAGAATATTTGGTACTGCTTAATTAGTACTTAACACTATATTTTTCTGCTGTCATTTATTTCTGCTGCTATCTATCTATCTCTGATTGTTTAGGGACTTTAGCCAAAAATCTGCCAAAGGGGGAGTTTGTAGGTGTTTAGGTATTGGCTTGCATTTTTGGTAAATTCCAAGTGTATGTGTGAATGTCATGACTGATGTCATAACATTCTAGTTCAGGTTGTACTAACTCTTTAGGTACATATGCAGAAAAATATTGTAACTCAAATACTGATGTTTATAAGTGTGTATCTGAGCATGTTTGCAAAATGATCACATTTAGCTAATCAGTAGACAGGTTTTCTCAGATGTCATAACAGATGTTATGACATCCTGTTCTGAACTAGCAGGATTACAGGATTGGATAAGTCTGAGTTTTTTCAGGAAATAACTCAGTCCTTCCTAAACAGAATCCTGCGTTTTCTGAGGAGTAACCTCGCTCAATCCTAACCTGATCAACAAAGTACTGTGACCTGGTCTTTAGGTCAAACGGAATCAACCCTAGGTTTTTGGAAACCCTAACTGAAGTTGCAGCTGCTATATATTCAACAGAGCTGCGGTTTTTGAAGTCATCCCTGCTGATTGATTAGAAGATCAAGTTTGTAATCTGTATAGATTTGTTTATTGTACTCCAAGCAATTATCATTGTGATAAGTGTCTTGGAATAGGTTTCAATTGTAAGGGTTGTGTAGCACTCAAAGCTTTGAAGCAAGAGTGTTTGAACGTTACTTGACTAAAGCTGTGAAGCAGAGTCAAGTTAGTTGTGTACATCACTCAAAGCTGTGAAGCACGAGTGATTGTGTTACTTGATTAAAAAGCTGTGAAGCTTAATCAAGAGTGTGTTTTGAAGAGTGTCTTCATCAATTCTCAAGTCAAATTGGTTTATGTATCACTGCTGTGATTGAGGGGGAGTGAGTAGGAACTCAGGTTTAAGTTGTACTTAGATTAGAATTGCATTGGGTAGGTCTTAAGTGAAGGAGATAAACTGGTTGGTTTATTCCTGAATTAACATCTCTTATAGTGGATTCTCTCCCTGGCTTGGTAGCCCCCAGAGTAGGTGTTGTTGCACACTGAACTGGGTAAACAATTGACTGTGTTGTTTACTGCTTTTGTATTTACTGTCATATAGTAAGTCAGATACGGTGTCATAACATCGGACGTGACATTAAGTATCTATAGCCAGAATTTTCAAGCATATATTTAAAAATTGCAAATAGGTTAATATTTGTTTTAAATAATTATTACTTTAAAATAATTTTTGTTTGACATTATTAATTAAATCCTTAATTAATTTTATCAAATGAAAAGATTTTTAACTTAAATAATTATTTAACGGTTTGGACTTGTATTGTGTGATTTAAATATTTATTTCTTACTATCACCTTATTCATTAATTTGTATCCCTCATTCCCGAAGCTCTGTAATAGCCTAGAATTTCAATTTCCGCATTTTATTGTTTTACTTATTACTGTATAGTAATTAGGCGTGTATGGCAAGATTTAAAATCAATCGCTAGATAAACCTGATTTCAAAGATAAAATTAACTTGAATAAAAAACACTTTTCACACGCGCACCTCTAGGGTAACCTTGCTCGTTGCCTCGGAAATACAGTCATGTCCCTCGAATATGGGCGCTTTAGCAAAGAACCTCGATAAAAAAAATCGTAGTCCCTTGATGACCCTCGGCATTGCCTTCGATAAAACGATCTAGTCCCTTACAAAAATTGCTAAAGCGTCTCATAAGTTGCTTTCGATGACTGTAAAATTGACCCGCGCCTGTCCCTTTACATCCAACGATGAGGCTTCTTACCAAATCAATGGTAAGGTAGCAACATTAAAAGGAGGAAGAAAAGAACATTTGAGACCTTTTGAGTAGGTATATTCGCTCCTAGTTGCTCGCTTGATCATGACAAAAACATTTTTACACCAACACTTTCATCTCAAAACATTTTCAAAAGACAAGACCTTTTGTATACGTTCTTATAGAGACGAGAACCATTGCAAAACATCTTTTCAAAAACCACTTTCAAAAATACATTCCACAAACACATCTTTGAACTATTTTTCGAAACAAAACTTTGTACGCGTTCTTATAGAAACGAGAACCATTACAAAGAGATTTTTCAAAACACTGTCAAAGCCCACACCACAAGCACACTGTCAAAACATAAGAAAGTGATCTAAGCAAGTAACTAAGAGCCCATGGAAAACCATGAATGAAAAGGGTGCTAATACCTTCCCATTTCAAAATCTACCCCCCGAACCCGAGAAATAATCTCGAAAGGTCTTTCCTGTGCTTTTTTACCTTTCCTCTTGGATAAAAGAAAAGTCGATGGCGACTCTTGCTATCCACACAAATGTGATCAAAATGAAAAAAACATCAAGTCAGTTCTCCCACTGTATCACAACCACCATACACAAAGTTAAAGAAATATAAAGGTTGTGGAAAATAATATATTCAAGATCATATAATATTTCAAGATCACTCTTTGAAGTCTTCTACATGTGTACAACCAACTTTCAAGATGAAGATTTATGAAGATTCATCAACAATTAGGTACAAGTTTTAATTTGAGGTTTTTAAGATGATATAGTGCTTAAAATATACTCTAAACATTTTACACAAGTGTCATGATTATTTAAGAGTATAGCATTGCATGTCCATCCCTTAGAAAATAAATTTTTATCACTTTCACTCAGTGGTAACCGGTTACAGGGTTATAGTAACCGATTACAAGACTTCACAAAATTAAAATTAAAATTCTGGTTCAGTGGTAACTGGTTACAGACATGAAAATTTGAAAATATACACGTTATCATACATGCATAACCGGTTATAGCCCTACGGTAACCGGTTACCGCTGAAGAAAAATTCAAAAAAATTCAGTTTTACATGGCTGTTGGATGATACCTCTTGGGGTCCAACCATTTCATCTTTTTACTCATTTAGGGTGTAATGAAAGGGTGCATTTCATATATAAAATTTGTTTGCACTCATATCATAACATAACACATATTATTCAAAACTTCAAAAATTCTTAAGTGTTGTAAAACTTTGTGAATTTACATATTGCATGAAACATTGTTTAGAACTTTCACACTCATCATCGTTTCAGAAAATATTGAGAGCTAGATCTGACTATTGAATTCCTTTTAAATCTTATCTTAGTATCTTGATAACCATTATGTTATTTAAGAATTGATCATACTTTGTAAAAATCATATTTTGTATAAGATTAACCTTGCATTCCAGGATTGTTGGAGTAAGTGTGTGCATTGAAGAGGATTGTTCTTCTTACACTTAGTGTTGAAGATCTTAAAGGTTTTAAGAGCCTTTTATCTCCCTATAGATTATATAAAAAGGCATCACCTTTGGTGTGATTATACTTGTGCAATCATTCTAAACTATAGTGAAATCTCTTCCGTGTTGGCAAGAGGACTATAGTACTCTCGATCTGTGAGGGGAACCGGTATATATCTGGTGTTCATTTACTTTCCTAACTTTATTTCTTTCACTACCATAATCATAAAAATAAGAACTTTAAAAAGAAGGAAAAAATTTACCATCACCTAATTCACCCTCCTCTTAGGCGCATTATTAAGTTACATTAATCGTTTCAGAAAAAGACCCTAGCAAGAAAAACACTATGGTGGGACCAAGTCAGATCATCAGTAATGATACTATGATGAGAAAGACAGAATCACCGGCAAACCTCCAATATTTTATGGTGAGAATTTAAATTACTGGAAAGACAGAATCAAAAGTTTCTTTCTAGCTCATGACACTGATCTATGGGATATGGAAATTGATGTCTACATTCATCCAGTTGACGAAAGTGATCAAAAGATCGACAGAAATAGAATGTCAGATCAACAAAAGAAAGATTTCAGGAATCATCACAAGGCCAGAATAATTCTCTTGAGTGCTATCTCGTACACCGATGTAACTCAGTGGGAGAACTGACTTGGTTGTTCTGCGTTTGATCGCAAATGTTGCGGATAGCAAGAGTCGCCACCTACTTTTCTTTTATCCAAAAGGAAAGGCTGAAAAGAATAAGAAAGACCTTTAGAGATTTTTTCTTAAGTTTGGGGGATAAATTATGAAAAGGGAAGGTATTATCACCCTTTTCATCCGTAGTTATCTACGGGCTCTTAGTTGCTTGCTAGATCACTTGATTTTGTTTGAATGTGCTTGTGGTGTGTGTTTTTGAAAGTATTTTGAAAATATCTTTGTAATGGTTCTCGTTTCTATAAGAACGCGTACAAAGTGTTGTTTCGAAAATAGCTCAAAGAGGTGTTTGTGGAATGTGTTTTTGAAAGAGATTTTGAAAAGGTGTCTTCTTTGTAATGGATTTCGTTTCTATAAGAACGCGTACAAAGTTTTTGTCTTTTGAAAATGTTTCAAATGAGAGTTGGTGTATAAAATGTTTTTGTTGTGAGCAATCGAGCAACTAAGAGCGAATCTACCAACTCAAAAGGGTCTTAAATGTTCTTTTCCTCTTCCTTTAGATGTTGCTATCTTACCATTGTTTTGGTAAGAAGCCCCATCGTTGGATGTGAAGGGATTGGCGTGGGACGTTTGTATAGTCATAGAAAGCAACCTATGGGACATTTTAGCAATATCGTTTTAGGGACTAGATCGTTTATCGAAGGCAACATCGAGGGTCATCGAGGGACTATGATCTTTTATCGAGGGTATTTGCTAAAACGCCCATATTCGAGGGACATGACTATTTTTTCCAATAGGCAACAAGTGGGATTACCCTAAGGGGTGCTAGTGTGTAGGTGTGTTTGATTTACATGCATTTTGTCTTGATTAGGGTTATCTATTTGTTGATTTTTATCTTTCCATATAAACCCTAATTACTAGCATTTATATGAAAGCGATAAATTGCGGAAAGTAAAGATTCTACGCTATTACAATCATTAGGGGGATGGGGTGTATAAATTTACAAATGGGGATTGCAAGAAATTAAAGTCCTAAGTATCTATTACAACCACATTGAAATAATGTACAAGAAATGTAAAATGGATTTGTTTTGTTTAAGTAAAGAAGTTAGTTTACTTAAGAAAATATTTTGATCTTTTTGTTCTAAAAGAAATAAAATAAAACATGTGAATATGATTTTTTTTTTTTGTGTTTTTGGTTATTTAAAAGCTAACATAAGATAAATAAGAGAAAAAGGAGTCAAAATCAGCACATTGCTGAAACGAGAAGGAACTGAAGTACTGACTCTAATACGCTGCAAGAGAGAAAATATTAGTAGGAAAGTAGTGAGTCAGAAGTTCTGGGCCTGGGTACACCAAGTTCTGAGGTTGTCGGGAATAAAAGAAAACCTAGAAGTTCTGATTGTTGAGGGGGTTCAGAAGTTATAGTGTAGCTGGGAACCTAGAAGTTCATATATCACTAGCAAGTCAGAAGTTCTGGCTATTTGAGAGAGTGAGGTGATAATGCTGTTGGGTAAGGTTGTCTAGAAGTTATGATTTAGGAATATTATTTGACAGGTAAATGGGTGAACATGTCACTAAATAAACCTAAAAAAGATACTTCTGGGGCTAGAACCCAGGACCCTTAGCACTAATGTCTTATGCGCACGCTTTCTACCACTGGGGTGGCTGTACATCCGGTATTAGAAGCAAAAGCGTAAACATGTATCACAAAGTAAACTCTGATGATGAATTTCCTCTCCTTCTCCATGCCAGTCAGAGCACCTACAATTTAGTCATTTCTCAACAAAATAGAAAATGCACACATAGCAGTTATGGCAGGTTTCATCATGGTTTCAGAAATATAAGGTATTAGAACTATACATCAGAAGCAAGTATGAATTTTGCTAATCCTAACTCTGAATCCTAATTTCCTCAAGAAGTTCTGAACTGAAATTCTCTCTACTTAGGTAAAAATACATGCAATCTGTGAATATGTACAGAATCAAAGCCAGGAAGTATACATTGTATTTTGAACATGCAAATCTAACAATGCCTAAGTAATATGATGAGAGTCAGCAAAAGCTTACCTTGCAGCTGGAAAAGGTCCTGTGAACTGGAGCCTGGTTCTGACTACTTGTAATGTTCTGATCAGCTTCCTCACGTGCTCAGCAGGCGGGAACAACCTTTAACTTGGGCTATGAGTGGTTGGAAAATTTAGAAGCTGTATGAATGATTTGGTCAAGAAACACTTGAGGGAAGTTGGAGTTTGAATGCAAGAATAAAAAACTAGCAGGTTTTGTATTTGTGTTTGCAGTTTCGGATTCCTGGAATTTTTAGCAAGGTTTCAAAGCTTGTTCTTTTTAGTTTTTTTCGACCGGCTTCCCCCCCTTTTCACAGTTGCAAATGAAGTCCAATTTATAGGCAATAACTTTGTAGCTTAGAGAAGTCAAAAGTACCAACATCATGCTAGCGTGCTGACTTGTTCTTGAAGCAAGATAAAAAAGTATGGTGGTTAGCAGCTTTTAGCCGTGCCCAAGCTGGTTTTGTAAGCATGAATTTAGGAAAAGTACCCTCAAATGCAAAAGCAAAGCACGGGCCCAACATACTTTTGTACAAGAGTTTGCTTTTTCAAGGATAACAATGTACTTCTATGTCACACGTGGGGAAATCCTTTGCATAAAAACTCAAAAGTGGTTATGAGCATTAAATGATGATGAGATTTATCAAACCAGAAATCATGCAATGTGAGATTATGCATCATAACTTAAATATGGGTCAGAAGTTCAACATCAGCGCAACTTAGAACCAATATCCAACTTCTGATCTTTAATCTTTTCGCTCCAGCATGTTCTGAGCGAGTTCTCAGACTTTCCAGAAAGCTTATGACATGCTTTGTAAGCCCTCTTTGAATTACTCTTGCAACTTCTTACTGAACCTACATGAAAACTGGCCCAGAAGTTGTAGACAACTTCTGACTTAAAAAATGCTCAGAATTTACCTAGTGTCTAAGTTTCAGGGACGTGACTTTGAGGATGTATAACTTGAAATCCCAGCATTTTTAGAAGAAGTTATGTTCTGCAGTGTTTTAGGTCTCATTGAGGTCTAAAACTCTTGAGTTAGCAGTTCTTCCAGAATCAGCTTGCATCATGGTGGAAATCTGGCCAGAAGTTCTGAACTTGTCATATTTCTTAAACACTTAGAAAAATTCTAAGTATTTAGAATTTTGACTTTTCCAAAGTAATTTTGACTTTTGAATTCTTGATGAAACAAACTTCGTATTTCAACATGTCTTGATGAAATATGACTCTTGAAACTTTACTTTGATCCAAAAGTCAAAGTTTGACTTTTCAGTATGCAAATGACCATTTGCCCTTGTGAATGACTTTCTTGGAAAATTTGTAATTCAAGACTTGGAATTGGATGGAAGCAAACCTGAGGGTCCAGGATGATCCTTTGAGAAATGAGAGGGAACATTTTGGAGTACAACAACCGAGTATGAGAAAATCATGAATAGAGAATCAACTAAGATTATATTTGACTCTCTGAGAATTACGCATGAAGGCAACACACAAGTCCAAGAAATTAAATCTCTTGCACTCATTTAGAAGTATGAGGCCTTCAAAATGGAAGAAGATGAAACAGTAGAGACAATGTTTTCAAGGTTTCAAATTTTGGTTGTTGGGCTAAAAGTTCTGGACAAAGGGTACTCAACAACAGATCTTGTAGAGAAAATCATCAGAATATTACCCAAGAATCCATGGTCACAACCTTAAGACTAGCCAAATATCTAAACAAAATATCTCTTGAAGAACTTATCAACTCTTTGAAAAGTCATGAGATAGAACTAGAAAAAGATGAGCCCCAGAAGCAAGGTAAGTCTCTTGCTCTTAAATATAATAAAAAATATGAACCTAAAGTTTTTCAGGCAAAAGAAGAAAACTCTGGTGGATCCTCGCCAGAAGAAGACAAATTGTCTCTTCTCTCCAAAAGATTTAATCAGCTGTGGAAGCACAAACATAGGAAATTTAGAAACCATAGAAGAACAGGAAATCACTCTGAATCATCTTCAGGATACAAAAAATCTAGCAACAAAGATATCGTATGTTGCGAAAGCAAAGAGCCAGGTCACTATAAAAGTGACTGCCCAAATCTTCAGAAAGTAAAGCCTAAGAAGAAGTTCTCCAAAGAAAATAAGAAAAGTCTTATGGCAACGTGGGATGACTCAGAATCTACTGAAGCTGAAACAAAATCAAAAGATGAACGAGCCAATATAGCCTTAATGGCCAACATATCAGATAACACTAGTTCATCTAAAATAAAATTAGACTCAGAAGCAGAAGAAGTATCCTCTAACTTTTCTAAATATCAATTAGAAGATAGTCTGTCAAAAATTCTTGAAAGATATCAGCAACTTTGAGTCAAAAACAAGAACCCGAAACACAGTCTAGTGTTTGACTCAGAAGAAACTAGGAAACTAAAAACAGAAAATTCTGAGCTAAAAGAAACCATCTCTAAACTTAAAAATGAAAATTATGTTATTAAAAATGAATTACAAAAATCTTAGAAAGAAATTGTTTCAGAAGTTTCGAATAGTTCTGATAACATCATAAAAGGGTATGATCAAAGATTTCAAAATTTTATAGCTAAAAGCATACATAGAAGCAAGATGGATTCAATGATCTATGGAGTTAGTAGAAATGGTAGAAAAAGGCGTAGGATATGTGAAACCAAGAGGAGAAGAAACATATCAACCAAAGAAAGTTAATGATATAGTTATAAAACACACACCTTTATACTCAGACTTTGCATATGAACACTCACATGATATAAAATATACTAGTAATTCTTACTCTCCAAAAATTTAAATAGAATTTTGGAAACTCTAACAAACAAGGACCCAAAAAGATATGGGTACCTAAGGATAAAATCATCTATGTTGCAAATGTCTTTAACAACAACGTTGAACCACCAATCTTAGTACATGGACTCTGGATGCTCTCGACACATGAAGGAAAGAAAACATATGTTCCAACGTCTGGAACTTAAATATGGAGGATATGTAGGTTTCATAGGAAATTAGAAAGGAAACATTATTAGCTCTGGAACCATTGGTAATGATACACTTCCCTCTATAACCAATGTTCTGTTAGTAGATGGATTAATGCATAACCTGTTATCCATAAGGCAATTAAGTGATAACGGTTATGATATAATCTTTAATCAAAAGTCTTGTAAAGATGTTAGTAAAAAAGATGGAATTATCCTCTTTAATGGTAAGAGAAAGAACAACATTTATAAGATTAAAATTTCTGAACTAAAGAGTCAGAATGTAAAATGCCTTATGTCTGTTAACGATGAGCAATGGGCCTGGCACATATGATTGAGGCATGTTAGTATGAGAATAATATCTCAGATTAACAAACTCAATCTGGTCAGAGAACTTCCTAACTTGAAGTTCAGCTCAGATGCTCTGCGTGAAGCATGTTAAAAAGGCAAGTTTGCAAAACCCTTTTTCAAATAAAAAAATGTTATTTCTACCTCTAGACCCTTAGAACTTACCATATAGATTTGTTTGGACCAATGAAAACAACATCCATCAACGACAAGAAGTATGCACTAATGATCATATATGACTATAGTAGATGGACATAGGTAAAGTTATTAAGACATAAGGGCGAGTCACACTCTGTGTTCTCTACTTTTTGTAACCAAGTCCAAAACGAAAAAAAATTTAGAATTGTTAAAGTTAGAAGTGATCATGGTGGGGATTCGAAAACAAAAGATTTGAAAACTTTTTTAATGAGAATGGCATCTCTCATGATTTCTCTCGTCCTAGAACTCCTTAACAAAATGGAGTTATAGAAAGAAAAAATAAAACTTTATAAGAAATGGCCAGAACCATGATCAACGAGACTAACATTGCTAAAAACTTCTGGGCAGAAGCAGTTAACACAACGTGTTATATTCATAATAGAATCTCAATAAGACCTATTCTAGAAAAGACTCCATATGAACAAGTTTGATTCTAAGGCACAAAAGTGCCTCATGTTAGGATAATCTGAACGCTTAAAAGGTTATAAAGTATATAACACAGAAACACAAATTGTGGAAGAATCTATTAGTGTCAGATTGGACGATATGCTTGGTATCAAAAGTCAAAGTAGGGTAAATCTTTTGCAGATATAGAAGTTCAAATTACAGGTACTGAAGATAGACCGTCAGAAAATAAAAGTACAAAACTTCATCCAAATTCATAAGAAGATGTCACAAATATTACAGTAGCTTCTAAAGAATCCATCCAGAAAAGACAATCCAGAAGCAGCTTAGCACATCCAGAAAACATGATTCTAGGAAATAAAGTTGACCCTATTAGAACAAGATCTACATTAAGAAATGCTAAAGAATCTCTCATTGGATTAGTATCTCTGATTGAACCAACCTCCATTGACGAAGCACTTATAGACAATGATTGGATCCTTGCAATGCAGGAAGAACTAAATCAATTTACCAAAAACGATATGTGGGATCTAGTCCCTAAACCAAAAGGCTTCAACGTCATTGGAACCAAATGGATTTTCATAAACAAGCTAAGCGAACAAGGAGAAGTTGTCAGAAACAAAGCACGAATGGTTGCACAAGGTTATAGTTAGCAAGACGAGATAAACTATACATAAACTTTTGCTCCAGTTTCCAGGTTAGAATCTATCAGACTTTTAATTTCATTTGCTGTAAATAAAGGCACCACTCTTTATCAAATAGAAGTTAAAAGTGTTTTTTTAAATGGTTACATTAATGAAGAAGTTTATATGCACTAACCCCCTGGTTTTGAAAATAGAAAACATCTAGAATATGTTTATAAACTTAAGAAATCGTTATATGGTCTTCCAGAGCTTGGTATGAAAGACTAAGTAACTTTCTGTTAGAAAATGAATTTACCAGAGGGAAGGTGGACACAACCTTATTTTGTAAAACATTTAAAAATGACATATTGGTTTGTCAAATCTACGTAGATGATATAATTTTTGAATCTACTAAAGCCTCTTTGGGGAAAGAATTTGCTAAGTCTATGCAGGCATAATTTGAAATGAGCTTGATGGATGAACTCAAGTTCTTTCTGGGAATCCAAATCAATCAAACTCCAGAAGGAACCTACATAAATCAAAGCAAGTATGTTAAATAACTTATGAAGAAATTTGATTTGTCAAAAAGTAAGCCATCCAAAACCCCTATGCATCCTACATGCATTCTGGAAAGGGAAGAGAAAATCCAGAGAATATAAACTAGTAGGGTACTGTGATGCTTACTTTGTTGGAGATAGAATAGAAAGAAAAATACTTATAAAAGGTTCCAGTTTCTGAGAGACAACCTAATCTCTTGGTCTAGCAAAAGATAATCCACTATTAAAACATATTGAATTTGAGTAATGTATAAGGAATATAATATATAAGACAAAATGGAAAAAAGAATATATTTGTTTTGTTTTTGTTAAGGAAATTTAATTAAGTTAAAGAAAAGAAAATAAATAGGAAAATGATTTTTGGTATTTTTCATTGTAAGAAGTTAAATAAAAAAAACTAAATAACTTAAACATATTTTTTGGTGTTTTTCGTGTAGAAAACAGTTTTTTGTGTGTTTAAAAACAGTTTTTGTGTAGAAAATAGTTTTTTGGTGTTTAAAACAGTTTTTTGTGTAGAAAAAACAGGTTTGTGTTGTTTGGGCTCAAGGCCAGTTTGTTAGGTAGGAAACAGTGGGTCAGAAACATAAAAGGGGTTGGAGCCAAACTGTGGAGGCCCAAGTGTATTTCCTGCAAACAAAACAAAGTGAGAAAACATGAACAAATGACACAAGGTCTCGCTGGGGCTTGAACCCAGGACCTTCTTTAGAAATGCCTTTTGTGCGTGCTGTTTGTAGCACTAGGGTGGTCTGTTTCATTCGTCCATAAGGTAGCTTCGATTGGGTCAAACTGAACTCGTTTCTGAATGTTTGAAATGCCCAGTGTAACGCGGTGGAAGAACTGACTTGAGTGTTTTCTGTTTTATCTCAATTGTTGCGGATACCAAGAGTCGCCATCGATTTTTCTTTTATCCAATAAGGAAAGGTTGAAAAGAATAGGAAAGACCTTTCGAGATCATTTTCTTGAGTTCAGAGGGTAGGTTATGAAAAGGGAAGGTATTAACACCCTTTTCATCCGTAGTTATCTATTGGCTCTTAATTCCTTGCTAGATCACTTGCTTTTATTTGAAAATGTGCTTGTGGTGTGGGTTTTGAAAGTATTTTTAAAACGTCTTTGTAATGGTTCTCGTTTCTATAAGAACGCGTACAAAGTGTTGTTGGAAAATAGTTCAAAGATGTGTTTATGGAATGTGTTTTTGAAAGTGATTTTGAAAAGGTGCCTTTGTAATGGCTCTCGTTTCTATAAGAACGCGTACAAAGTGTTGTCTTTTGAAAATGATTCAAAATGAGAGTGTTGGTGTATAAAATGTTTTTGTTGCGAGCAAGTGAGCAACTAGGAGCAACCTACCTACTCAAAAGGTCTTAAATGTTCTTTTCCTCATCGTTTAGATGTTGCTATCTTACCATTGATTTGGTAAGAAGCCCCATCGGTGGATGTGAAGGGATGGGTGTGAGACGTTTGTATAGTCATAGAAGGTAACCTATGGGACGTTTTAGAAATGTCGTTTAGGGACTAGATCGTTTACCGAAGGTAACAATTAGGGTCATCGAGGGACTACGATCTTTTATCGAGGGTCTTTGCTAAAACGCCCATGTTCGAGGGACATGACTATTTTTGAGGCAACAAGTGGAACCCTAAGGGTGTATGTGTGAATAGTGTGTTTGATTTTCATGCATTTAGTCTTTGATTAGGGGTTATCTGCTTGTTGTTTTTATCTTGCCATACATTCCCTATTTTACTAGCAAGCATACAAAAGTAATAAAATGCAGAAAGATAAAATCCTACACTATTACAACCATATTGAATTACATGAAAATATAAAGGCAAAAATAAGATAAAAGCAAGAAAAATGAAGGTCTTTCGATTGAGGAAGAAAGCCCTTCGATTATGCATTTCCCGGCTTCCTTTGATTTGGGTTCTGAAGTCAGTGGAGTCATGCCCTTCGATTTGCCTTTCTGCCTCCTTCGACTAGAGGCTGGAAACAGTGTAGGAGTGCCTTTCGATTGGGGCCTGGAGGCGAACATGTTGTCCCTTTAGACTGGGCCTGGAACTAGTGCAAGATGTGATCTGCCCTTCTGCCTCCTTCGACTGGGGGTAGAAAGCAGTGAGGGATTAGCTTACGACCAGGCCTGCAGGTCAGTTTGTTCGAAGCAAGTGTGTAAGTGATGAACATGTTTGTGTCGAAGCATGTGTATTGAAGCATGTATGCAATGAACAAGTGTTTAAGCCTGTCAAAGTCTTAAGGCTTTGCATCGAAGCATGCACGTTTTTTTTACTCCAAAATTTTTAGGTGCTGTACAGATTAGTTCTTAAAGGAAAAATAAAAAAATTAACATCGAAGGCCATGATTATTACATGTTGGTATCGAAGATGAATCAATAAAGATGTTTGAAATGAAAAAGTTAAAGTCAAAAAGACTTACCTCAAAGCTGGTGTGTGGGCTTCGAACTTGAACTGCTACCTGGACGATTCTGGAGTTCGAAGATTTGTCATAGGGGGTTTGCTTTTGGTTCGAAGAGTTATCATAGAAGGTTATCCTTGAGTTTGAACAAAACTTCTATGTGTGGGGTGTTCTCGATAGTGGATTTAAAAGAGTTGGAAAGATAAGATAATGGATTTTGATTTTGTGTTTGTATGTGAAAGTAGAGTTGATTTTTGAGTGAGCAAAAATTACAAAGGTTTATGTTTTGTTTCCCAGTTCCCTTTTCTCTCCTCTCAGCGTCTCCAGCCCCCTTGATATTGTAAAGAAAGGTTTATTTATAAAGAAGCATTGATTTGGTTTTGGGGGGGAAATCAAATAACATTTGAACTATTTGGGTATACTGTCCTTCTGTTTCTTCGATGCAGCTCTTATGTACCCTTTTTGTGTAAGTATGGGACTGAGACAATGCAGGCTCAACAGTATTTGGAGTGTTGTGGAAGGTTGGTGCTGGACTGTTGCATAGTAGCACAACTGGCTTGGGTTTTGAAGTATATAGGATTTTGGTCAACAAACACCTTGAATACTCCACCCTTTCATTTTGATCACTTCAACCAGACTCTTCATCATACAACTACGTTTGTTTCCAACAATGTGTGTTCTTCGAATGGACCCGTTATGGGTCCTTGGAGTCCACCAACTATGATCCATAGTGTTGAAGATTTTTAGAGGTGTAATCTAAGTACGTTTCTTCGAAGGGTTTAATTTCCCCAGCTTGTAAATCAAAAGAGGCTGCCCAACTTGTAAATCGAAGGAAGCTACCCAACTTGTAAATCGAAAGAGACTGTCCAGCTTGTAAATAAAAGGAAGCTGCCCATCTTGTAAATCGAAGGAAGTTGCCCAGCTTGTAAATCGAAAGAGGCTGCCCAACTTGTAAATCGAAGGAAGTTTCCCAGCTTGTAAATCTAAAGAGGCTACCCAACTTGTAAATCGAAGGAAGCTGCCCAGCTTGTAAATCAAAAGAGGCTACCCAGCTTGTGGATCGAAGGGGGTTACTTCGAAGGAAAAAATATGGCCAGTTTGAAACTTGTTAAATCGAAGCCAACTTGTTTCTTTTTTTACCTAATCGAAAGGCACATTAACATCTTCAAAATTTTACATTTTCTTTATTTCTTTAAACATGTTTTTGTAATCACACATGCGAGAGAAATCTTGAGAAAATGAGAGGGAAAATTTTGGGGTACAACAGCTGCCCCTGCTCAATCTTCTTAAACCTGAAGAGTTAGATTGGCGAACCTGCCATTCGTGACTTGAAGGTGGAAGATGATTGAACACTAGAGTGCCTAGAAATTTGCACTTGATGATATGGTGGTTGATTATGTAGGAAATGGGCTTAAAGATGCCATTTGGTAACATGATAGAGAGTTGTCAGAGATGGGCTTATAGATGCCATCCAAAGGTGATTAGTGACAGAAATTAGACTAAGTCTAAACTTGACTTCAACTGGAAAAGAATCAGAATAAATCTTGGGGCGATTTATCTGAACCCGAGAAAATGTATATCGAAAAGAATTAGGATAAACCGTTGAGAGATTTAAACTGAACCAACAGAGGTCTGGAAAGAATCAGAACAAATCTTGGGGCGATTTATCTGAACCAGAGAAAATGTCTACCAGAAAGAATCAGGATAAACCATAGAGAGATTTAAACTGAACCAGCATAAGTATGGAAATAATCAGAATAAATCTTGGGGAGATTTATCTGAACCAGAGAAAATGTCTACCAGAAAGAATCAAGATAAACCGTTGAGAGATTTAAACTGAACCAGCAGAGGTCTGGAAAGAATCAGAAAAAATCTTGGGCCGATTTATCTGAACCAGAGGAAATGTCTACCAGAAATAATTAAGATAAACCATTGAGAGATTTAAATTGAACCAACAAAGGTCTGGAAAGAATCAGAATAAATCTTGGGGCGATTTATCTGAACCAGAGAAAATGTCTACCAGAAAGAATCAGGATAAACCGTTGAGAGATTTAAACTGAACCAACAGAGGTATGGAAAGAATCAGAATAAGTCTTAGAGAGATTTATCTAAACCAGAGAAAATGTCTACGGGAAAGAATCAGGATAAATCATTGAGAGATTTAAACTGAAACAATAGAGGTCTTGAATTTTATTTAACTAGAAAGAATCAGAATAAATCTTGGAGCGATTTATCTGAACCAGAGAAAATGTCTATGGGAAATAATCAGGATAAGCCATTGAGAGATTTAAACAGAACCAGTAGAGGTCTGAAGGGAGTATTTTTCATGTAGATAGTCACCCTGTCCTGTTTCGGGAATTGATCTACCATTGATTTGTTCACAGATAGTTGTCTTGTCTTTGATGAAAATTTTTTGATGATAATTTTCTGTTGATTGATCTTTCCTGAAAAGGTAAAGAGTTAGTTGTATGCAACATCATGATGTATGAAATGTATGGCGTAATGATGTTCTCAAAATGAATGAGATTATGATGTATGAATTTGTGTTGTATGCGCTCATCATGTATGTAGTATGATGTATGAAAGGTTGTTGGAATGTAATTTTGTCTTGGAAAATAAATTCTTGACAAGTGCTGGGGAGTTTTGGGAGGCTAAATCCCGGGCTGTGTTTCCAGTGATTTCTGGTAAACAACCGCTAGTCTTCCAAACTATCGAATAATATTTGTTAACGCTATTCAATCTCTCTGGTAACTCACAGGATCGACTAGATTGATCCTAGGACTCCTTGGATATTAAGGTTACTCTCACAATCGAACAATTATTCATGGTTGCTATTGTACAAGTGTTTGGTTTATTTCGATCCTTCTCTCTAAGAGTTTAAAAATGTGGTCAAAATGTATATGAAAACTAAGTTATACGAATAAATGCTAATTGTAATGCTGATTGAAGAGACATATAAAACTGTATGAAAAATGAAGTAAATGGTTTCGATTTACAAAACATTTAACATAAAAGGTTTCTGGAATGTAGAAGTTTAAAATGTGAAGAAAGCGTTTAATGCAAGAAATCTATAAATGATTTTAAGTAAAAGTATGCGCTTGAAAAACAATACTTGAAAGTAAAGGTATTGAAAGTGTAACAGTTCTCTGAAATATAAAGTGCTCGAAATATAAAGAAAGCAGTAAAACGTAAAACTTTGAAGAAAAAGACTTTGAAATGAAAAGACAGTAAATAAGGAAACTTGCAAATGTTATTCGACAAAAAGAAAAGAGGAAAGTACTGGAAATGGTAAAAAGGCTTTCATTAAGTTAGAAATACATGGTGCTATCATACATACATTTCTCTTGCATTCGTTTCCCTTGCCATGTGGTAGTTTGAATGTTATTGAGTATTTTGTATAACAGATATGACACACCGAAATCCTAATACTAAGACTTCTATTTATACTAATTCGACCCTAACGGTCTCGCTATAGGATCATGCCACGTTTCGAACATGCAAGACAATGCTTCTTTCATTTTTCCACGTGTCCCCAAATGCTCCAACACATAACTTTCAACTTTGAAAGTCCCGCTTCCATTTGAATTTTAAATGCTTTGGTGTTTCTCCGTTTCGAACGCTCTTCCCAAACCTAGCCTCGCTGTTGTTTCGAGACCCCTTTGGATATGTTCCCATAATCACCGTTCGAAGCTTCAAGCTTTGACACACTTATTCGAAACACTGCTTCTGCAACTTCAAAATATGGCGTTTAATTCCATTTCGATCAGAACTTTTAACTCTTTTGAATTCTAAATAACATTATCAAAATCTTCAGCCAACAGGCTGCCGCTGGGGATGAAGAGTATGCACCTCTTTAGATCTTGTTTTAGGATGTTTCTGCTGGGGGTTACTGTTTTGAGGAGAACTCCATTGAGGAATGTTGATTTTGCTCGAGAAGTAAACTCCGTGGAGAGTGTTGATTCCTGCTTGGGGAAAAGAGTTCAGGAGTTTTAGTTGTTTGTTGCTCTACTGGGGAGTTATCTCTTGTTGGAAGAGAAAGGAAGTTAACAACTTGTAAGGGATAAAGAGGTTAACTATTATCTGGTTTTTTCCCAGGTTCTGCAGCAACTCACTGGGGAATGTAGAGCAGACTACTGGGGAAGAGGAGTTGTGGTCCCTTGAGATGTGATAGTCTGAGAGGAAAATTCAAGATGGGGATTTTGCCATTTGTTGGGGAAATAAACCCTATCACCAGCCTACTGGAGGGGCACTTTTGATAGAACTCCTCGAGGATTCTTTAGATCAACTCAGTTGGGGAGAAGTTTTCAGAGATTGAAACTCTGGCTGGGGATCACCCTATGAAAAGAACTTTGTGGGGAACTTGTCACTGCCCCTAGTAGCAAGTATTTGTAGTATTGCCGGGAAATATTTGCTTGGTCGTACGTGACCCTTTGTTGGAATTCACATTCAATGCCCCCAGTGATTCAGATACAGACCTGCCCCTGGTTATTCAGCATTTCTTGAGAGATTTCTTGGAATCTTGACTTGACTACCCCCAGACGAGTTGGATAGTGACATGTCATGCCCCTTGTTTACATGAGATCTGTCATTTGGAAGTTTCATCCTATTTGAAGTGATTTTTTACACTAAGAGAGTTTTTGTCCGTTGGATATTCGTCGTGTGAATTCTCTTGTTGTCAAACAATTAGCTATATGAAAACAGCGGTATTCAGATAATGCAAAGTTTATGCTTGTCTTGAATTTTTGAAAATGCATTTTAGCAGATAAAAGAATTTTGTAAGAATATGAATTCAAATCAGGATTTAGAGTAAGCCTTACAGGATTCAGGATAGCTTTTTGTAACAGTATGCTTTCGAATTAACCCATGCATCAATTAGGACTTTGAAAGGTTGTATCGTGGTCTAGTTCACGGTTTAAGAAACAAAGGACAAGGCTCAAAGTGTATTTGTACCCACCTGTTCTTCGTGATGTTCTTCAGTCCTAAACTCAGTTAATTGTGCGTTTGAACTCCAATTGAGTATGGAATGGCGTTTTGGTGATGGTTCAAACAAGTTAAGTTTGTTGGAAGGAAGTCATTTTTGCCACGTTTTCCATGTTGTTGAGGATTTGTAGTGACCTCTTTTTGATTTATTATCCCTGATTTTGCCTGATTGTTCTTGTTTTTGTGATTAGAGTCAGCGGGATGTCCCAGTTTTTCTTAAGTCTCCTTCGTAGGTTTTGACTTAGTGGGCTTTTCTTTTGAGAGATAATGACTACCTATTTTGGTAGGGAACCATCATCGTCTTTTGATTCCAGAGGAATGTTTTTGATGTCATTCGTTGTGTACGAAGTGAAAGTTTGCGACTTGAATGCACATTTGAATTAACTGAGAGACTACCCTGCCCCCGGTTTTGATTAAAGGTTTCAATTATGTGTGAAATAGAAAGCTCCTACTTCTTAGGCTCAAGGGGGTTGACTAGGGATTATCTTCCTTATAACTCCAGTGTTTAGGATTTGAAAGAACGCTTGTACATCGTCATCAAGGTCTGTTCAAAAGCATATTGTATGAGATTATGGCATTGTTTTCGTCATCCTCCCTCTAAAGGCTTGCAACTTTTAAGGCAAGAGTTGAATATAATAAAAGGAGTAAAGAGCATAGTTTAAATAGAATGAAAATGAATGGATTAATTCAAGACAAACATATGCAATGCATTAATGAAACAAAGTTCGACATTAATAGATAAATGTTTGAACATCAAAAGAGATTACAATTGAAAATTCAAAATGAACATGACGCTCTCAATGATTTGGCATATGAGCGGTGATCGAGTTAGGAGCCTCTGGAGGGTCGAACTCAATCTCCTTGGCATCAATCATGTCTTGGATCTTATTCTTCAGAGCCCAACAGTTGTTTGTGTCGTGTCCAGGACTATCAGAATGGTATGCACGCCTTTCATTGGGATGATAGGTAGGAGCAGAAGTGTTGGGGTTCCAGAGAGGAGCCTTCAACATAATCAACCCCGCTTTCAACATGTGTTGTAGCGCTTGAGCCGGTGGCATGTTGATCTTATTCAATTGTCTTTTAGGCGCGACCTCCTTAGTTGATGCCCCTATTGCCGTTGTTACACTGATGCAGGATTGGAGATCAGAATTGCCCCCACGTGCTGATCGTGGTTACCTTGGTTACGACCTTTTTGACCGTACACAGCATCAGAATCTTTCTTCCCAATGAAAGGTTGTTTTCCTGCACTCGAAGATGCACCCCATTGGATTTTACCGCTTTTGATGCCAACTTCGACTCTTTCGCCAGTCAGTATTAGCTTAGTGAACCTGGCCGAGGAGCTTTTGATTAAGTGATTGAAGAAAGGTCCCATCAAAGTTCCCAAAAAGATGTCAATCATCTACCTATCAGTTAAGGGTTGTTGCACCCTGCCGGCCAGGTCTCTCCACTTTTGAGCTTATTCTTTGAAGCCCTCGTTGGAACGCATGGTCATATTTTGCAATTACACACGAGTTAGTGCAAGATCAGCGTTACATTGGTACTGCTTGTAGAAAGCAGCAGCCAAGTCCTCCCAGGTGTGAATGTCGGTTCTTTCTAATTGATAAAACCACTCCAGCTGAGTGCCAACAAAACTTTCTTGGAAGAAATGGACCCATAGCTTCCGGTCGGTAGTGTGACGCTGAATCTTGCGGACATATGACCTCAGATGCATTTTAGGACAAGAGATCCCATCATACTTGGCAAAGGTAGGGATTTTGAACTTTGGTGGGATGACCACTCCGGAAACCAAACCTATCTCTTCAAAGTCCAAGCCAGGTATCTGCTGAATCTCCATAGCATTGAGGCGATCCTCCAACTATTTGTATTTATCATCAGCGGGAGGATATTGTTCCTCAGAGTAGTCAGCTTCAACTTCATCAATCCCCAGACTATTATCCTCTTCGTGATTATTCCCCACGTTGGATGGAGTTGAGAGATCTAGAGCTCTCTTGACTGGTCCTCTAAGTCTTCTTCCCAAGTTCAGGATGCCTACTGACTTCTTGGACTTTTTCTTCTTGTCTTTGAGAAGAAGAGTCTCCAGGTCCTCTTGCTCCTTAGCCATAGCCAGGAGCATTTGTTGGAATTGGGCATTTTGTGCTTGGAGATCCTTCACCGTTTGTTCCATATCCATCTTACTAAAATAAACAGTAGGAAGATAAGGAGACATGTATGGGAGAAACCTATCATGATATGATGCATGATATGTGGATGCATGTTTTCAAGGATCTCGCGGGGTAAATGTTAGAAGTTACTTACAAATTTTATTGGAAAACTTCGTATTCGTGGATGTCCTTCCACGAGAATTAGCCCCTGACTCAAGTTGTTGTACTTTGGTATTTGACGACATTTAGTTAGATGAAAATAAATCCTCTTGCTCCTTGATAGACGTCTGATCCAACGTGACCCTGCATCAAAGGCCCTCGAGATCCTTGAAATGGCTATTGAAAATGCTATGGTATGATGTCATGATGTTATGTACAAGTATGCAAATTAAGCAAGTTGTTATGTACAAATAATCATATACACACAAAGCAGACCAGTCCTTAGGTTTAGGCTTGTATGGAGTTTGATAGGTAAGTACCCTCTTGAAGTTTAGGTGGCTCAACCTATCCTAGTAATAGTAACTGGGTTCTAAGGGATCTCAATATCACTGACCTTTCTTCTAGGCATTGTTCTAGCTCAAGCACCAAAGTATTGCGGCCAGAATATCCCAAAAGTCCGGTCTCAATGAGTGTAGCATCGAGTATCAACCAATCTTCGGTCAGAACCAAAGCCGACTATCTCACTACTTCCTAATGGCCAAGGATGAATCACTTAAAAGGTTCTAAAGGTCAGTTAGCGCTTAATGACACTATGGAAGCCTAATGTTATCCTTGACTGACTCAAGGAACATTAGTACAGACCAAAGTACCACGCTAATGTAGCTATCACTTCGTTCATATCGGTCTACGCCATACAACTTCCATGATTTATTGCTACTTATCTAAAAAGGTGCCCCAGATCCGGGTATAGGATCATTTAGTAACCCAAAGAAGGACCCAAAATATAAAGCAAGCAAGTCAAACAAAGAAAGCAAGTAAATGTGATATAACCCTAAGGTAACCCCACTTTAAGTAGTTCCCCAGCAGAGTCGCCAGTTCTGTAACACAGTGGGATAACTGACTTTGGTGTTTTGCGTTTTATCACAATTGTTGTGGATAGAAAGAGACGCCATTGACTTTTCTTTTATCCAATAACGAAAGGTTGAAAAGAACAGGAAATACTTTTCGAGATTATTTTCTTGAGTTCGGGGGGTAGGTTATGAAAAGGGAAGGTATTAGCACCCTTTTCATCCGTAGTTATCTACGGGCTCTTAGTTGCTTGCTAGATCATTTGCTTTTGTTTGAAAATGTGCTTGTGGTGTGGGTTTTAAAAGTATTTTGAAAACGTATTTGTAATGGTTCTCGTTTCTATAAGAACGCGTACAAAGTGTTGTTTGGAAAATAGTTTAAAGAGGTGTTTGTGGAATGTGTTTTTGAAAGTGATTTTGAAAATGTGCCTTTATAATGGCTCTCGTTTCTATAAGAACGCGTACAAAGTGTTTTCTTGTGAAAATGTTTCAAAATTAGAGTGTTGGTGTATAAAATGTTTTTGTTGTGAGCAAGCGAGCAACTAGGAGCAACCTACCTACTCAAAAGGTCTTAAATGTTCTTTTCCTCCTCCTTTAGATGTTGCTATCTTACCATTGATTTGGTAAGAAGCCCCGTCGTTAGATGTGAAGGGATGGGCATGGGACATTTGTATAGTCATAGAAGGAAACCTATGGGACGTTTTAGAAATGTCGTTTAGGGACTAGATCATTTACCGAAGGCAACAACTAGGGTCATCGAGGGACTATGATGTTTTATCGAGGGTCTTTGCTAAAATGCCCATGTTTGAGGGACATGACTATTTTTCCGAGGCAACAAGTGGAATCACCCTAAGGGTGTATGTGTGAATAGTGTGTTTGGTTTGCATGCATTTAGTCTTTAATTAGGGGTTATCTACTTGTTGTGTTTATCTTGCCATACATTCCCTATTTTACTAGCAAGCATACAAAAGTAATAAAATGCAGAAAGATAAAATCCTACACTATTACAACCATATTGAATTGCATGAAAATATAAAGGCAAAAATAAGATAAAAGCAAGAAAAATTAAGGTCTTTCGATTGAGGCAGAAAGCGCTTTGATTCTGCATTTCCCGACTTTCTTCGATTTGGGTTCTGAAGTCAGTGGAGTCATGCCCTTCGATTTGCCTTTCTGCCTCCTTCGACTGGGGGATGGAAACAGTGTAGGCGTGACTTTCTATTGGGGACTAGAGGCCAGCATGTTGTCCCTTTCGACTGGGCCTAGAACCAGTGCAAGATGTGATCTGCCCTTCTGCCTCCTTCAACTGGGGGTTGAAAGTAGTGAGGGACTGGCTTTCGACTGAGCCTGTAGTTTAGTGTGTTCGAAGCAAGTGTGTATGTGATGAACATGTCTGTGTTGAATCATGTGTATCAAAGCATGTATGCAACAAACAGGTGTGTGTCGAAGCACACATTCTTTTCCTATTTTGTTTGAGCTTGTCAAAGCCTTAAGGCTTTGTATTGAAGCATGCACGTTTTTTTTACTCCGACATTTTTAGGGGTTGTACAGATTAGTTCTTAAAGGAAAACATAAAAGATTAACATCGAAGGCCATGATTATTACATGTTGATCTCGAAGATGAATTAATAAAGATGTTTTAAATCAAAGAGTTAAAGTCAGAAAGACTTACCTCAAAGCTGGTGTGTGGGCTTCGAACTTGAATTGCTACCTGGACGGTTATGGAATTCGAAGAGTTGTCATAGGGGGTTTGCTTTTGGTTCGAAGAGTTGTCACAGAAGGTTGTCCTTGAGTTTGAATAAAACTTCTATGTGTGGGGTGTTCTCAATAATGGATTTAAAAGAGTTGGAAAGATGAGATAATGGATTTTGATTTTGTGTTTGTATGTGAATGTAGAGTTGATTTTTGAGTGAGCAAAAATTACAAAGGTTTCTGTTTTGTTTCCCAGTTCCCTTTTCTCTCCTCTCAGCGTCTACAACCCCCTTGATGTTGTAAAGAAAGGTTTATTTATAGAGGAGCTTTGATGTGGTTTTGGGTGGAAATCAAATAACATTTGAACTGTTTGGGTATACTGTCCTCCTATTTTCTTCGATGCAGCTCTTATGTACCATTTTTTGTGTAAGTATGGGACTGGGACAATGTAGGCTCATCAGTATTTGGAGTGTTGTCGCAAGTTGGTGCAGGACTGTTGCATAGCAGCACAACTGGCTTGGGTTTGGAAGTATATAGGATTTTGGTCAACAAACACCTTGAATACTCCTCCCTTTCATGTTGATCACTTCGACCAGACTCATCATCATACAACAACGTTCGTTTCCAACAATGTGTGTTCTTCGAATGGACCCATTATAGGTCCTTCAAATCCACCAACTATGATCCATAGTGTTGAAGAGTTTTAGAGGTGTAATCTAAGTACATTGCTTAGAAGGGTTTAATTGCCTCAACTTGTAAATCGAAAGAGGATGCCCAGCTTGTAAATCGAAGGAAGCTTCCCAGCTTGTAAATCGAAAGAGGCTGCCCAGCTTATAAATCGAAAGAGGCTGCCCATCTTATAAATCGAAGGAAGCTTCCCAACTTGTAAATTGAAAGAGGCTGCCCAGATTGTAAATTGAAGGAAGCTGCCAAGCTTGTAAGTCGAAAGAGGCTGCCCAGCTTGTAAATCGAAGAAAGCTTCCCAGCTTGTAAATTGAAAGAGGCTACCCAACTTATGGATCGAAGGGGGTTACTTCGAAGGAAAACATATGGCCAGTTTGAAACTTATTAAATCGAAGCCAACTTGTTTCTTTTTTGACCTAATCGAAAGGCACATTAGCATGTTCAAAATTTTACATTTTCTTTATTTCTTTAATCATGTTTTTGTAATCACACATGCGAGAAAAATCTTGAGAAAATGAGAGGGCAAATTTTGGGGTACAACACCAAGCTTCTTCCTTCGAGCGCATGGATACAAGACTCCATTGTTGAGATTCGAAAGGCTTCACTCCTTAGCCAATCGAAGGATACAAAAACCTGCCTAAGATCTTCAATACGAATCTAACTATGTAACTTTCAAAAGTTACATATCAGAGGTTAGCACAAATTTATTTGGTGCCAAAATCAAAGTCCCACTAGTCAGAGTTGAAGTTCTCAACATATAAGCAGTGATAATCGAAAGTTAGAGCATGGTCATCTTCCTAGATAGATATCTACATCTTTTCTTTTATTTGTATGTACAAATGATGTTCGAATGAAGATTTCTAAGTTTTAGAAAACTTACCTCTTGAAGTGCCAATCGAAAGAGCTTATGTATGACTTCCAAGAATGATTCGATGATGGGTTAAGCCTACAAGGACCTTCCTGAAGCTATTTAACTTGATGTTTTGTTTCGAAAGTCATTGAATCGAAGGTTGGTCAGGAGTGAATCGAAGGGCTCACTAACTTCCTTGAGTGGGTTTTTTAAAGGCTTTGGGAGTGTCTCAAAGGCTGGTATGTGGATGCTATGGGGGTGGTGAATCGAAAGGCTGATATATGGAGTGAATCAAAAGGTTCACTAATGCATGAAGGGGTTTTAGATTTTTTGAGAGTTTGAGAGCTTGAGAGTGTTTGAGAGTTTGAGAGTTTGATGATTTTTTTTTCACCTAAAAAAAAGTCTAGTTGTGATTTGCAAATGGTCTCTATTTATAAAGAAAAGGTTAGAGATGTTGGAGCAACCAGTTTTGTAAGATAACAAACCATGGTTTGGTTGAAAACGAATAAATCAAGTTTTATGGATTTTCATAGTTCCCAAGTTCAAGTACAAGTGGGGGCCTAATGTATGCTGGGGGCAGGAGATTGGACTTATGCTTTTGGCACTGCTTGTGTTCAGATAAAATCAGGTTAGGAGCTCAAAAAAAATAACTTTGTGATTAAAGTAATCCTTATGAAAAAAGATACGTAGCTTTTTGCCATTTCATCCAAAAATGGTATAATTCAATGGATAAGGCTTTGAACCTTTGTGTAATGTATCATAAATTTGTGTAAGTCTATGATTATGTAAAGATTTGGAAGCAACATAGCCTGACAAGTGAGATTGGAGGATAAGGCTATGAGATTTAATCAATGTTCTTTAACCAAGCTTGCTCGAAGGGTTCAGAGTTGGATTTGAAGTATGTTGCTTCGAAGGAAACCAATACTCCAATCGAAGCTTTGTGTGAAGGTAGCCCTTTGTCTGATCAAAGCTTGGCATTAAGATAACCATTGTCCAAACGAAGCTTACATGCAGAAGGCCACTGCTTTGTGAATCGAAGAAAACCTGCAGGAGGCCATTGCTTTCTGAATCGAAGCTTGCATGTAGGAGGCCACTGCTTTGTGAATCAAAGCAAACCTGCAGGAGGCCATTGCCTTCTGAAGTTTGTGGACCACTTGCTCGAAGGGTTCAGAGTTGGATTTAAAGTATGTTGCTTCGAAGGAAACTAATACTCCAATCGAAGCTTTGTGTGAAGGTAGCCCTTTGTCTGATTAAATATTGGTATCAAGATAGCCATTATCCAAACGAAGCTTGCATGCATGAGGCCAAATGTCCAATCGAAACCTCTGAGCTAGGCTAGCTCGAAGAAGGCCAAATGTCCAACGAAGCCTTTGAACCAAAGCTTGCATCGAAGGAGGCACAAATTCCCAATCGAAGCTTAGAAACCAAGCTTGCTCGAAGGAAGTTAAATGCTCAATCGAAGCTTAGAAACCAAAGCTTGCATCGAAGGAGGCCACAAGTGCTCAATCGAAGCCTCTGAACCAAGCTTGCTCGAAGGAAGCTAGATGCCCAATCGAAGCTTATGAATCAAAGCAAATTTTCTCTTCTTTGATTTGATGCTTGAGAGTCCAATAGGATCCATGGAAATTACATAGGGCATTAAAAGTCCAATTGTACTTGTGCATATTCAAACTCTAGTTTTGAGTCATCAGTGTTGAGGAAGTATCTTGAGCTAATCAAACCTTGTGCAGTCTTGACCCAATAGGAATCTTGTGAGAAAATTCTTGAGAAATGAGAGGGAAAATTTTGGGGTACAATAGCTGCCCCTGTTCAATCTTCTTAAACCTGAAAAGCGAGTATGGCACGTTGTTGTTTGTAGCTTGAAGGTAGAAGATGATTGAACACTAGAGTGCCCAGAAATTTGCACTCGACTATGTGTCAGTTGATTGTGTAGGGAATGAGCTTAAAGATGCCATCCAAAGGTGATTGTTGATAGAAATTAGACCAAGCCTAAGCTTGACTGTAACTGAGAGAAGCATTAGAATAAATATTTGGTTGATTTAACTCTGAATGATATGTTGGAATGGACCCGTGTTAAGCCGTGTCTGGAAATGTGTTAGAAAGAACCTGTGTAAGATTGCTTCAGGATAAATCCGTATGAAACCGTATCTAGAGAAGGAATCCGTGTAAGATTGCTTCAGGATGAATCCGTGCGAAAATGTGTCTGGAGGTATATGAAAAGGAATCTGTGTAAGATTTCTTTATGATGAGCCTGCGTGAAGCTGCATCTGGAAATTTATGAGAAGGAATCTGTGTAAGATTGCCTTATGATGAGCCTGTGTAGGGTTGCTTTAGGAGATATATGGGAAGGAATATGCGTAGGACTAATGAGTCCGTATGAAACTGTATCTGGAGATATATGAGAAGGATTTTGGGTAGGGCTACCTCAGGACGAGTCCGTGTAAAACTTCATCTGGAAATTCATGAGAAGGAACCTGGGTAGGGTTGCTTCAGGATGAGTCTGTGTGAAACTGTATCTGGAAATGTATGAGAAAGAACCTGAGTAGGGTTGCTTCAGGATGAGTCGAAGTAAAAATTCATCTGGAAATGTATGAGAAGGAACCTGGGTAGGGTTTCTTCAGGACGAGTTCGTGTGAAACTACATCTGTAAATGTATGATAAGGAACCTGGGTAGGGTTACTTCATGATGAGTCCGGGTAAAACTTCATTTGGAAATGTATGAGAAGAAACCTGGGTAAGGTTGTTTCAGGATGAGTCTGGGTAAAACTTCATCTAGAAATGTATGAGAAGGAACTTGGGTAGGGTTGCTTCATGATAGGAAGGAATCCATGTAAGATTGCTTCATGATGAGCCCGTGTAAAGTTGGTCACGTAGGTAGTTTCTCTGTCTTGCTTCAGAAACTAATCTTGGACCTTTTGAAAATGGTTGATGATAGCTATCTGTTGATTGATATTTCCTGAAAAGGTAAAGAGTTAGCTGCATGCAATGTCATGATGTAAGAAATGCATGGCGTAATGATGTTCTCAAAATAAATGAGATTGTTCTATATGCATTTCGTATGCATATGCTATGACGTATGAAATGTGAAATGTTGTTAACGTGTATCTTTGTTATGGAAAATAAATCCTTGACAAATGCTGGGGAGTTTTGGGAAGTTAAATCCCGGACTGCCATTGAGGATGAAGAGTATGCACACCTTCAGACCTTGTTTTAGAATGTTTCCGCTGGGGATTCCTATTTTGTTGTTTGAGGAGAACTCCGCTGGGGAATATGTAGTTTGTTGGGGAAATAAACCCAGTTGAAGAGAGTATTTGACAAACTGCTGGAGATGTATTTTCATTTATCATAACTCCTCGAGGATTCTTCTAGAGACCAACTCAGTTGGGAAGGAGGATTTATGGAGATTGAAACTCTGGCTGGGGATTTCCTGGATCCAACCTTGTAGGGATATCCATGAAGTTGGCCTTGAGGGGTTTGTACCCTTATTCGTGAAGATTACTCTGTGGGGATAACATTATAGAGATGACTTTGTGGGGACTTGACTGGGGGTCACCCTATGAAAAGGACTTTGTGGGAATTTGTCACTGCCCCTAGTAGTAAGTGTTGTAGTACTTCTAGGAAATGTTTGTTTGGCCGTACGTAACCCTTTTCTGGAATTCATCTTCAATTCCCCAAGTGATTCAGATACAGACCTGCCCCTGGTTATTCAGTATTTCTAGAGAGATTTCTTGGAATCTCGACTTGACTTCCCCAGACGAGTTGGACAGAGACATGTCATGCCCCCTTGCTTATAGGAGATTTGTCATTGGAAGTGTATTCCCACTTGAAGTGATTATGTTTCTTGAGAATTTTTTTTCAATGGATATTCGTCGTGTGAATTTCTCTGTTGTCAAACAATTAGCCATATGCAAACAATGATATTCATACAATGCAAAGTTTATGCTTGTCTTGAAGTTTTGAGAATGCAGTTTTAACAAATAAAGAGTTTTGTAAAAACATGAATTCAACTCAGGATTTACAGTAAGCCTTACAGGAGTCAGGATACCTTTGGTAACAATATGCTTTCAAACTAACCCATGCTTCAATTAGGACTTTTGAAGGGTTGTAGCGTGGCCTGGTTCACATTTTAAGAAACAAAGGATAAGGCTCAAACTGTATTTGTACCAAACCCGTTCTCCATGATGTTATCCAGTCCTAAACTCAATTAATTGTGTGTTTGAATTCCAATTGAGTCTGAAATGACGTTTTGGTGATGGTTCAGAAACTTGGAAGTTTATTTGTGAAGGCAATCACTTTTGCAACATTTTTCATGTTGTCGAGGATTTGTAGTGACCTCTTTTTTTGTTTATTATCCCTAATTTTTGCCTGGCTGTTCTTGTTCTAAGATTACAGCCACTGGGATGCCCCAGCTTTTAAGTTTCCTTTGTAGGTTTTGGCTTAGTGGGATTTTATTTTGAGAGATAATGACTGCCTATTTGATAGGGAACTATCGCCTTCTTTTGACTCAGAAGGACGTTCTTGATGTCATTTGTTGTTTAGGAAGTGAAAGCTTGCGACTGAATGCGCATTTGAATTAACTGAGAAACTACCTAGCCCCAGGTTTTGATTAAAGGTTTCAATTTGTGTGAAAAAGAAAACTCCTACTTCTTAGGCTCAAAGGGGTTGACTAGGGATTATCCTCCTTATAAATCTAGTGTTTAGGAATTGAAACAAACGCCTGTACATCATCAGCAAGATCTGTCCAAAAGCATATTGTATGAGATTATGGCATTGTTTTCGTCATCCTCCCTCTAAAGATTTGCAAATTTTAACAAGAGTTGAATATCGTAAAGGGAGTAAAAGCATAATTTTCGTATAGTGAGAACAAATGGATTAATTCAAGACAAACATATGCAATGCATTAATGAAACAAAGTTTATCATTAATAGATAAGTGTTTGAACAACAAAAGAGATTACAATTGAAAATTCAAAATGAAATGGACGCTCTCAATTATTTGGAATGGGAGCGATGATCATGTTGGGAGTCTCAAGAGGGACGAATTCAATCTCCTTGGAGTCAATCATGTTTTGAATCTTGTATTTCAGTGCCCAACAATCGTTCGTATCATTCCCAGGTCTGCCAAAATGATAAGCAGATATTGCATCAGGATTGTAGTTAGGAGAATAAGTTTTAGGGTTTATATGAGGTCCTATCAACGTAATCAAATTCATCCTCAACATGTGTTTCAATGCTTGAGACAGTGGCATGTTGATGTTGTTAAACTCTCTCTTGGGCTCGTATTGCCTTCGCTGATTTCCCTGTTGTTGTTATCGTCGCGATACAGGACTAGAGATCAGGACTGCCCCCACATGCTGGTCGTGGTTGCTCTTGTTACGACCCTTTTGGCCGTACACATCATTGGACTCTTTGTTCCCATGGTATGGCTTGTTTTCAGTACTTGAAGATGCAACCATTTGGATTTTCCCGCTTTTAATTCTGTTCTCGACTCATTCCCCAGTTAGAATCAGCTCGGTGAACCCAGCCGAGGAGCTTCTGATTAGGTGATTGAAGAAAGGTCCTGTCAAAGTACCCATAAAGATATCAATCAGCTCCTTGTCAGTTAAAGCTGACTGCACCCTGCCAGCTAGGTCTTTCCATTTTTGGGCGTATTCTTTGAAGCCCTCGTTGGAACCCATGGTCATATTCTACAACTGCACACGAGTTGATGCAAGATCAGTGTTGTATTGGCACTGCTTGTAGAAAGCAGCAGCTAGATCCTCCTAGGTATGGATGCGAGAACCTTCCAATTGATAGAACCATTCAAGTTAAGTCCCAGCTAGACTCTCTTGGAATAAATGGACCCAGAGCTTCTGATCAGTGGTGTGTGGCTGAATCTTGCGGATATAATATCTTAGATGCATCTTAGGACAAGAGACTCCACCGTACTTGGAAAAAGCATGGATCTTGAATTTTGGTGGGATGACCACTATAGAAACCAAACCCAATTCTTTAAAATCCAGACCAGGTACCCTCTGAATTTCCATGGCATTGAGACGATCCTCCAACTGTTTGTATTTGTCGTCCGTAGGAGGATACTGTTCTTCAGCGTAATCAGCCTCTTCTTCATCAGACCCTAGACAGTGGTCCTCTTCTTTTATCTTCTCCTCCTGATTGTCCCCCTCAGTTGACGGATTTGCGATTTCTAGAGCTTGCTTTGCTGGTCCTCTGAGTCTCCTTCCCATGTTCAGGATATCCACTGGTTTCTTTGTCTTTTTCTTCTTGTCTTTGGTGAAGAGTGTTTTCGGATCTTCCTGCCTCTTGGCTAAGTTCAGGAGCATTTGTTGGAACTAGGCATTCTGAGCTTGGAGATCTTTAAATGTTTGTTCTAGAGCCATCTCTACTGAAATAAACAGTAAGAAGATGAGAAAACCTGTATGGGGAAAACCTATTATAATGACATGCATGATGTGTGGATGCAATGTTTTCAAGGATCTCACGGGTAAACACAAGAAGATGTTAGAAGTTGGACTTTGATCATATATTTGAGTGGAGAACTTCACATTGTTGAATGTCCTTCCAATAGAATCAAGCTCACCATGTCAAGTGGGTCATAACCCTTGACTCAAGTTATCATGCTGTGATTTTTGACAAAATTTGGTTAGAGGAGAATAGATCCTCTTGCCCCTTGATAGACGTTTGGTTCAACATGCTCCTGCATCACATGCCCTTGAGATCCTTGAAATGGTTATTGAAAAATGCTATTGTATGATGTTATGATGTTATGCATAAGTATGCAAAGCAAATAAGTTGTTATGTACAAATAATCATATACACACAAAGCAAACAAGTCCTTAGGTTAGACTTGTATGGAGTTTGTAGGTAAGTACCCTCTTGAAGTTTAGTTGGCTCAACCTATCCTAGAAATAGTAACCGGGTTCTAAGGGATCTCAATATCACTGATCTTTCTTCATTGGGCATTGTCTCAGCACAATCAATCTTTTCTTGCGGCCCAGATATCCCAAAAGTCCGATCTCAATGAGCGTAGCATCGAGTATCAACCAATCTTCAGCTTTACACCAAATTCGGCTATCTCACTACTTCCTAATGGCCAAGTTGTTCAATCAAGGTTATAAGGTTAGTTAGTGCTTCATAACACCGCTCAGTGGCCCCGTATTCTCCTCGATTCAACACAAGGGATACTGGTACCAACAAATGTGTCACACTAATGTAGCCATTTCTTCAACTATACCGATTTACGCCATACAACTTCCACAATCTATTGCTATTTACCTAAAAGGTGCCCCAGATACGGATATAGGATCAAAACAAACCTAAACGAGGAACCAATAAACGTAAAGAAAAACAAATCAAACAATGAAAGCATTTAAATGTGATCTAACTCTAAGGTAACCCCACTTTTAAGAAATTCCCCAGCAGAGTTGCCAGTTCTGTAATACGGTGGGAGAACTAACTTGGTTGTTTTGCGCTTGATCGCAATTGTTGCAGATAGCAAGAGTTATCACCGACTTTTCTTTTATCCAATAAGGAAAGGATGAAAAGAACATGAAAGACCTTTGAGATGTTTTCTTGAGTTCGAGGGGTAGTTTATGAAAAGGGAAGGTGTTAGCACACTTTTCATCCGTAGTTATCTACGGGCTCTTAGTTGCTTGCTAGATCACTTGCTTTGTTTGAAAATGTGCTTTGTGGTGTAAGTTTGAAAATATTTTGCAAAATGCCTTTGTTGCGGCAAACCTTGTAACGATTCTCGTCTCTATAAGAATGTGTACAAAGTGTTGGTTTTGAAAATAGTTCAAAGAGGTGTTTTTTTGAATATGTTTTTAAAAGTGTAAGTGTGGAAATGGTTTTAGTTTTCGAGCAAGCAACTATGAGCGTCCTACCTACTCAAAATGTGTATTTTCTTTTCCTCCTTCCTTAGATGTTACTATTTTACCCTTGATTTGGTAAGAAGCCCCATTGTTGGATGTGAAGGGACGGGTGTGGGTCAATTGTATAGTCATAGAAGGCAACCTATGAGACGTTTTAGCAATTTTCTTATGGGATTAGATTGTTTACCAAAAGCAACATCGAGGGACATCGAGGGACTACGATCTTTTATCGAGGGTCTTTTGCTAAAATGCCCATATTCGAGGGACGTGACTATTTTTTGAGGAAACATGTGAGATTACCCTAGAGGTGCATGTGTGTGAATAGTGTGTTTGATTGCATGCATTTAGTCTTTGATTAGGGTGGCCTAAGTATTGGTTTTAATCTTGCCATACACACCCTAAGTTACTAGCATTTATATCAAAGCGGTAAATTGAGGAAAGTAAATTTACTATGCTATTACATCATTAGGGGATGGGGCATATAAATATACAAATGGGGATTATAAGAAATTAAATCTTAATTGTCTATTACAACCATATTTAATTTGAGTAATGTATAAGGAATATAATATACAAGACAAAATGGAAAAAGGAATAAATTTGTCTTGTTTTTGTTAAGGAAATTTAATTAAGTTAAAGAAAAGAAAATAAATAGGAAAATGTTTTTTGATCTTTTTCATTGTAAGAAGTTAAATAAAATAAACTAAATTACTTAAACATTTTTTTGGTGTTTTCGTGTAGAAAACAGTTTTGTTTTGTGTTTATAAACAAATTTTGTGTAGAAAATAGTTTTTTTGGTGTTTAAAACAGTTTTTTGTGTAGAAAAAACAGTTTTGTGTTGTTTGGGCTCAAGGCCTGTTTGTTTGGTAGGAAACAGGGGGTCAAAAACATAAAAGGGGTTGAAGCCCAACTGTGGAGACCCAAGTGTATTTCCTCCAAACAAAACAAAGTGAGAAAACATGAACAAATGACAAAAGGTCTCGCTGGGGCTTGAATCCAGGACCTTCTTCAGAAATGCCTTTCGCGAGCGCTTTTTGTACCACTAGGGTGGTCTATGTCATTCATCCATAAGCTAGCTTTGATTGGGTACAAACCAAACTCGTTTCTGAATGTTTGAAATGCCCAACTTCTTCCTTCGAGCGCAGGGATGCAAGAATCCACTGTTGAGATTCGAAAGGCTTCACTCCTCAGCCAATCGAATGATACAAAAACCTACCTAAGATCTTCAAAATGAATCTAACTATGTAACTTTCGAAAGTTACAGATCAGAGGTTAGCACAAATTTGTTTGGTGCCAAAATCAAAGTCTCACTAGTCAGAGTTGACGTTCTCAACATATAAGCAGTGATAATCGAAAGTTAGAGCATGGTCATCTTCCTAGATATGATATCTACATCTTTTCTTTTATTTGTATGTATAAATGATGTTTGAATGAAGAGTTTTGAGTTTTAGAAAACTTACTGTTGTACCCCAAAATTTGCCCTCCCATATTTTTCAAGAAATTGCCAAGCCAAACTGCAAAATTCCCCAAGGGTTGCACAGTGCAAAAATCTCCTATACAGTCAAAATTAGGGTTTGTATTCTGATCAATAAAATGAAGTTTCCAAAGGTCCAATCAAGTCTCACATGCCTACAAATATGGTCAAGCATCCTCATACCAAGTTTCAAGACATTCAGCTCAAAATTGCACAGTCAGAAACCCTAATTGCACTACAGTCAACTGTAGGGGCAAAATGGTCATTTGACAGTCAAAAGTTCAAATTTTTGGTCAACATATCATTTTGAAGCCACAAACATCATTTGATCAATGCTTGATCATGATTCTCAAAGTTTGGCTCAAAAATCATCAAAATGCAAAAGTTTCCTTATTTGGACAGTTGAAAAAGTCAACTGTAAATTGACCAGGGCATAACTTTCACATGGATTATCAGAAAAATTCCATCCAAAGCTCATTTTGAAGAGAAAGACATTTCCTACAACTCATCTTCATACTTCAAGTCCAAGAAATGCTATCACAAAAAGTTATCAATTTCAACATTATAGGTCATTTTCAAAAGTCAACAAAAAGGGACTTTAGGTCAAAGGCCATAACTTGAGATTGGTAAATCAAAATGACAGGGGACCAAAGGCATTGGTTAGAGGACTCAAAGACCTTTCTAAAATGTCCAAGAACATGAGAAAAGATTAAAAATTGAGCAAGTTATGCCTTGTGGAAGTTGGGAAATTTTTGGATATTTTGAAAAGTCAACATTGATTCAAATGACCTAAAATTGCTAATGGGCCCATTTTTCTTCCATAATTCATCATCCATGGCATGTGCACGACCACTTGGCCCAAAGGGAAGTTTTTATTCATTTTTTATTTATTTATTTGGATTTTTATTAATAATAATTCATTTAAATTAAAATAAATATATGAAAAATGCTTAACCTAATTTTTTCAATCTTTTTGTGCACATTATATCATCAATATTTCGTGCCTAGCTCAATATAGAAAGATTTGGATTGAATTGATCTTAATTGGTACAAGAGCACATGGAAAATATTTGGTTAAAGATCTTGAAAATCAAAATTTCAAAAACCATTAATTCAAGGATTTGGATCAATATTCCTAACCTATTCACTCTTGCATAAGTATGGAATAGAAACCTAATGCCAAAAACACACGCAGCTGCTCAGAAAACCATAATCAAACTTGGAATTTTTCTCAAAAAACTCAATTCTGAAAACTAACTTGCAGGTGGTTTCAAGCCACGATTTCCATTCCATTAGCTTCCTTGAAGATTACTGAACGTATTCCAATCAAGAACATCAATCCTAACGCGTTGAATTGGTATACAGAAATCCACTTTTCTCTTATATTTTTCAAAATCGTATTTCCAGATTTAGGCGTTTTCATGGCATTTTGATTATGCATTTATATTGAGTAATGTGTTCTGAAGCTAACTGTATGAATTGATTGTGTTTTTATGAGCTATACAAGAAATCGCCATGGTTGTATTTTAGGGTTTGCAGGACCTTAAATTGGGGATTTTGAAACAAAGAAAAATTGGCCTTCCTGACCCATACCATTAGAATAAGCGCACTTGGACGAAGAAGAACCCATGCTCGCGCTCAATTTATGAGCGTCCTAGGCCTAATCGTTATTTTTCTAAAGCATACCTAAAAGAACGCGTAAGAAACCGTGGCCTAATTTGTTTGTATTTCAGGAAAATAAACATAACGAAGAAGACGACCTCGTGGCGTACGTTGGTTGGCTCTTTTGAATTTCGCGCGCAGAGGCCCCACTAACGCTTGTTTTTATTTATTATATTTGTTATCCATTATTTATTAACACGCGTGAGTTAGCTCAGTTGGTAGAAGGCTTCGTTGATAACGTACATGACCTGGGTTCGAGCCCCAGGTCTGCATTATCTCAATATTATTTTTCCATGTACGTTCACATGCAGCTTCAGTGCAAAGGCCCACCATACACTCACAAAATCCAGCCTTCCACGCGTATGACTAGGTCAATCCAAAGGCTACAGTTTGAAGGACACCATGAACGTGAGTCAATGCACTCTCACGCTGGGATGAAAGGTCAACGAAATCAGGAGCTTAATGGGCCTGAAAGTGTTAACAAGCCCTCCACTTTGGGGTCTGAACCCCCAGGTTTGCCTATATTTTTTCTTTTACTTTCTTTACTTTTTTTTTACTTTATTATTATTTTTACTTCTTTTCATTATTGTTTTATTAATTAGTTTCATTATTTTCATAAATATAAAAAATACCACAAAAAATCAGAAAAAAGAGCAAAAATAATAAATATTTTATTTTTTAGTATTTTCATAAATAAATGTATATAATTAAATTTAGTGTTATTTAAGTTGTAATTTTAATACTTTTAACAAAAATCTAAAAAATGTAGAAATAGGTTTAATTAATAATTTTTCATCCTTTTTATTTTTCTTTCATAAATAATATTATTTGTTTTATTTATTTTCATAATCAAATTTGCATATAAAAATTAGGTTTAATTTAGGTTAAAAAACTTTAATATTTCTTAATAAATTAAAAATAACTAGAATTAGGGTTTGCATCTTATTTTAATTTTAATTAATTCTTTTTCTCATTAAATTCCTAAAATACTAAAAAATACAAAAATAATAATTCCTTTTCCTCTTTTTATTAATTAATGCCATGTAATTTTAATTTTGCAAAAAGGGTCCAACGCCCTCGTTTCGTTTAATTCTCATTAATTCGCGTATTTATTTTATTTCATTATAATACTTATGTATCTCTCCCGAAGCCTTGTAAATAATTGCTCGCATTTTAATTCTTTTACATTCTTTATTTCTTCTGTCAAATCGGGTCCTGGTTAATTTTGGCGATGTGGACCCGCGCCATTTGTAATAGCTTTAGATTCTTACATTCCCGCAATATTTTTAACTGTTAATCAAAAGCATGAAAGAATGTATGGACAAAATAAAATCAAGCGTAGAACACCAATAACATGACAAGATAAATGCAAATGAAAACGACACACGAATCGCACACACCACCCCTAGGGTACGCCTCACTGTTGCCTTGCCTCGAAAGGTGATCGTCGAGTAGAGGATGTCTTAGTAAGTCCTCATGATCCGGGAACCTGGCATGAGGGTAGCTTCTAAGGTGTCTTCCCATTGCTCTGGTGATCACCATGTCCCGAACCTCGAATTGACCCGAACACCTCCAATGGTGGTGCTACCTACCTCTCAATGGTGGGATGGCACTACTTTAAAGGACATTTACACAGACGAATTCCTTAGGGTAGGTAGGTTCTCGTAGATACTTGCTCTAATTTCAAAACAAATTCAAAAAATACTTTTCACACCGACACCTTTTCAAAAAGCTTTCAAAAGCAATTTTTCAAACACTCTTGAGGACCGATACAAGAGTCGAACTGGAATTTTCAAGGAAACTTTTTTAAAACCCACAGTTGAAAAGCAAACAAACCATTTTGAAAACACAAATGAGAAAGTATCTAAGAGCCCATGGATAACCATGGATAGAAAGGGTGCTAACACCTTCCCTTTCTATAATCTACCTCCCGAACCGAGAGCAATCTCTATAAGGAATTTTTCTGTGCTTTTGTCCTTTCCATTTGGAGAAAATAAAAGACGGTGGCGACTCTTGCTTCCGCGACATTTCGCGAACCAGCGTTAAACAGTCAGTTCCAGATCCACCGATCACACTTACCTATTGAAGTTCCAATCGAAAGAGCTTCTGTATGACTTCCAGGAATGATTCGATGATGGGTTAAACTTGCAGGGACCTTCCTGAAGCTATTTCAGTTGCTGCTTTGTTTCGAAAGTCTAAATCGAAGGTTGGTCATGAGTGAATCGAAGGGATCACTAACTTCCTTGAGTGGGTTTTTTGAAGGCTTTGGGAGTGTCTCAAAGGCTGGTATGTGGAAGCTATAGGGGTGGTGAATCGAAAGGCTGATATATGGAGTGAATCAAAAGGTTCACTAATGCATGAAGGGTTTTGAGATTTTTTGAGAGTTTGAGAGTTTGAGAGCTTGAGAGTGTTTGAGAGTTTGAGAGTTTGATGATTTTTTTCACCAAAAAAAAGTCTAGTTGTGATTTGCAAAGGGTCTCTATTTATAGAGAAAAGGTTAGAGATGTTGGAGTAACCAGGTTTGTAAGATAACAAACCATGGTTTGGTTGAAAATGAAAGAATCAAGTTTTATGGATTTTCATAGTTCCCAAGTTCAAGTACAAGTGGGGGCCTGATGTCTGTTGGGGGCAGTAGATTGGATTTATGCTTTTGGCACTACTTGTGTTCAGATAAAATCAGGTTGGGAGTTCAAAAAAACTAGCTTTGTGATTAAAGTAATCTTTATGAAAAAAGGATACGTAGTTTTTTTTCCATATCATCTAAAAATGGTATAATTCAATGGATAAGGCTTAGAACCTTTGTGTAATGTATCACAAATTTGTGTAAGCCTCTGATTATGTAAAGATTTGGAAGCAACATAGCCTGACAATTGAGATTTGAAGGATAAGGCTATAAGATTTGATCAATGTTCTTCAACCAAGCTTGCTCGAAGGGTTCATAGTTGGATTAGAAGAATGTTACTTTGAAGGAAACCAATACTCCAATCGAAGCTTTATGTGAAGGTATCCCTTTGTCTGATGAAAGCTTGGTATTAAGATAGCCATTGTCCAAACAAAGCTTGCATGCAGGAGGCCACTGCTTTGTGAATCGAAGTAAACCTGCAGAAGGCCATTGCTTTCTGAATCAAAGCTTGCATGCATGAGGCCACTACTTTGTGAATCAAAGCAAACTAGCAGGAGGCCATTGCCTTCTGAAGTTTTTGGAACGCTTGCTCGAAGGGTTCAGAGTTAGATTTGAAGTATGTTGCTTCGAAGGAAACCAATACTCCAATCGATGCTTTGTATGAAGGTAGCCCTTTGTTTGATCAAAGCTTGGTATCAAGATAGCCATTGTCCAAATGAAGCTTGAATGCATTAGGCCAAATGTCCAATTGAAACCTCTGAACTAGGCTTGCTCGAAGGAGGCCAAATGTCCAACGAAGCCTCTGAACCAAAGCTCGAAGGAGGCCCAAATTCCCAATCAAAGCTTAGAAACCAAGCTTGCTCGAAGGAAGTTAAATGCTCAATCGAAGCTTAGAAACCAAAGCTTACATCTAAGGAGGCCACAAGTGCTCAATCGAAGCCTCTGAACCAAGCTTTCTCGAAGGAAGCCAGATGCCCAATCGAAGCTTATGAATTAAAGCAAATTTTCTCTTCTTCGATTTGATGCTTGAGAGTCCAATATGATCCATGGAAATTACATGGGGCATTAAAAGTCTAATTGTACTTGTGCAAATTCAAACTCTAGTTTTGAGTCATTAGTGTTGAGGAAGTATCTTGAACTGATCAAACCTTGTGCAGTCTTGACCCAATAGGAATTTTGTGATAAAATGCTTGAGAAATGAGAGGAAAATTTTGGGGTACAACAGGACTAAATACTTTGATTGTATAATTGGTCCAGTCTTCCCCAAATTAGTTAAAGAATTTTGGATTCATGCTACAGATTCAAATCACCAAGTAACCTCTTATGTTATGGGAAAGAAGATCCTCATCACTGATGATCTTATTAGAAAGCTTATTGGTCATGACGGCAGTGATATAAGATGTAGTGAAATGGCAGAAAAAGGTTCTGACCTAACCATCATTTCAAAAGAATTCTTTTTCTCTGAACACCCTAAAAAAAGATTAAATATCTAAAGGATTATCTTAGAATTTGGTCTAGAATAATTCTGGAATGCATCAATCACAGAAAACCAACTAGCTCTTCTGACTACATCAACATTGATCAACAGTACCTGCTGTACTTCATCGCCACTAAAGCCAAAGTTCATCTTCCTCATATTCTGTTCCACCATCTGAAGACAAGTGTCAAGAAATAAATATGTGTAACAAGCTCTGATAATATATTTAAATATGCAGAGAAGTTATGATTAAAAGTGCATAGAAGATGATAAGAGATTTACGTTTGAAGCTCTGATTAGACACAATGTAGAAGCAAATCTGTGTAACAAGCTCTACAGAAGAAGTTCTGATGTTATAACTTCTGAAGCACCAACGCTGCAAGTAAAATTCTGATACTTTGATAAGTGAAGTTCTGAAAGAACAAAAGAAGTACTAACACACTCATCTATACAAAATTTCTAAAGATTCAGCACTTAAGCTCAAGTTATACTCTGACAAGTAAATACTCTAAAAAGTGCAAAGAAGCTTCAACGTGTCTGTCTCATCCAAGTTCTAATCATATAAATATCAAGAAACTCCGAGGATCTAAAGTCTCAACGGTAATATTCTCATTCTGATAAATATCCCAAGGAAACAAAGTTCTGATGCGTTACAACTCATCAAAAAGTAATGGCTGAATCAAGATAAGATCTGTATTTTTGGAAAAAGCATTAACAACACTTTATCAACCTTACCAATACATATTTCTCATATCCCTTATGTCTCTCCTATATAAGGAAGACTATGAAGAAGAATCAAATAACACTATTGTGCATACAAAAAGAAATATCTTCACTAGCTCTTCATTATGCATTAATCTTGTGTATACATCACTATTATGATATAGTTTTTAGAAACATCATTTGTACACATTTTTATTGATTTATATTTTGTAATACCTTGAGAAACCAAGTTGTGGTTTAGGCTCAAGAAGCTATTGATGATAGTCATTGTGTTTGTGTAATCAATTTTTGATTAGTGGATTAAGACCTCGTTTGAGAGAGGCGAAATCACCTTGGCGGGTGGACTGGAGTAGTTTGAGTTCAAACGACTCAGGATAACCAAACGTGTCATACTATTTTATTTTTAAAAAACCCCAATTCAAACCCCCCTTTCTTGTGTTTTTCTATCCTTCAAGGGCATCTTAAAATAAGATTGGTATTTGACATTCTGGTATCAGATATGTGATGTCGAAGGAGATGTCACGACACAAATATCCGAGGACAATATAAAATGCAACAATATTAAAAGAAGTAAAAACACAAGGGATTGTTAACCCAGTTCGGTGTACAACAACACCTACTATGGGGGCTACTAAGCCAGGGACAAGTCCATAAATAATATCAATTCATAGACCCTCAGTAAACAACCCGTTTACGATCTAATCACTTAATCACTACCCATGCTATACTTCTACCTAAGACACACCTAGGTATGAGGCCCTCCTCAAATCCCTTCAATCACTAACAGTGAAAAACAACAAAACTATTAAGTTTGAAAAACTTCAATCATTCAATACTTAAAAGCTTATGAATGATCCACAATTCACAACTCAAATTACAACTCAAGTATTGAACCAATACTAGAGTGTATTATAATTAAAATACTTAGACTTCTAAAACACACAAAGTATGTTTTTCTTCAAAAGTTGCAGCTCAACGAATAAGGATGCAAGTCCTTATAAAGGTGCAGCAGCAGGCTTGGGTCGAAAAGAAAATATTGTAATAAATTGAATCCCTTGAATATCTCCATTAAAGCAGGCCAAGATATAATTCAAAAGGATAAGACAGATCGAAAAATATTCCTCCATATTTTTCGCAAGTCATGAACCACAAATCCTGAATAAGGCATGCTTAAAAGTAGGAAATAGAAAATCTGAAAACACGTTTAGATCAGTAGGCAGATGTCAAGACATCTACTTTGACATCATTCAAAAATAGTTGAGATGTTTTACTTTAAATGTCAAGACATTAAGAAAAACATTACCAAGGTAGTGTTTTACTAAAATTGCTGCCAACAAATACTAACAAACTCCCCATTTGGCAAATTTTGGCTAAAACATTATTTGAGTACATTATCAGAGCAGTAGAAAAAAAACTCAGTTAGCGGTTAGCGGAGGAATATGTCAGGACATCTTCTGAGACATGAGGCTCTCCATCAACCAATGAAGCCCCCCTCAAACTTAGCAGTTAGTCAGTCAGCAGTCAGTTTCTCTCCCCCTTTTTAGACATAATATGCCAAATAGACATGCATTCAAGGGAGTAGTAGTAAAAGAGGTACAAACCAGAATATCCAAATGTCAAGCACATACAAGTGCCAAAAAGAACATAAGTATCAAAATGCAAAGGAAAAACAAAAAAAAGGCACCAGTACAGAGTCTAACTGTCTTCAGGACCAGTAGACTTGGCAACTTCAGAGCTTCCTTCACTATCAGATCTCCTTCTTCAGTACCCACACTATCATCAAGGTTGTTATCCTCCTGCAGCTCCATGATCAACTTTTCAAAATTTAGCTTTCTTGCTTAGCTAACTCTGATTACCTCATTAAGTTCCTTGCATGCTCCCATTAACCCAGTAATCATATCATCCTTGCTTGAGGTCTTGTTTTCAGAGGAGGTAGATGTCAAAACAATGTCTGAGACATGTTTACCTGAAAACAACTTGAAGTGAAGGGACAGGGCAGACTCCCTTTTACAAACTACATCCGTGCCAAATAGAGTTCCAGGATGTTGATTTAGAATAATTCCACAAATAAGAGATGGAAAGGTAATAGGCATCTTGATAGCACAAGTTCCTGCATGCTTTACAGTCTATTCAAAAATGTGAGCACCATAATCAAACAATTTCTTATTTCCAATAACATAGATAAATTTTCCTAAACCAACTGCAATGGTTGAGGTATGATTGGTAGGGACCCAGTTAGCAACTCCAATTCTATGCAGGATAGCATATTTCACACTTAATTTACTAACATGGAGCTTATTCTTCAAGGGCCAATCACGCACTTGGTTTGCAGTGATGGCTTTGCACACCTGATTATCAGTCACTTCCAATTCACAATAATCATCTTCAGACCTGTCCAGATATCTATTGATGACAACATGGAGAACATTAAACACATCTACCTCTAACAAACACCTTCCTATATTCCTTACTTCTGTGATCAGCACAATCTATAGGAATATTAACAATAAATTCCTTAACAAGAGTATCATAGCATTTTGTAAACCTGGTGAGAGTCTTCATCAAGCCAGCAAAAGAAATCAGCTCCATAATCTCTTTGCATTCCAGTGCATCTGCTCCCAACTCTCTTTCAAGAGAAATCCTTCTTTGGAAAACACATTTCCATTTTTCAGCATTGCCAACATAATGGAAGGAAATGTTGTCAAGATGAGCATCAGGCACCCTGACAGAAAGCTTCTTTCTTGCAGACTTCTTCACAAGAGAGATGTCCTGGTCATCATCCTCATCATCATTTGAGAAGCTAGCAGGTCTAACTTTTATTTTGTTGGAAGGAGGAACCACTTTACTCCAGGACTTTGGGGGGTAATACATAGTCTTCTTCTTGATACTCTTGGTAGGGGGTGTGACATCCACAACCTTCACTTTCCTAGATTTGAGCCTTTCAGCAATCCCAGGCACCACATTGGTAATCAGGTCATTGTCAGTTAACTCATCAACATTCACCATATTCTCAGCATTTGGATTCTTTGCAGTTTCCTTAGCAGAAGATTCCTTCTCAGCAGATGATGTCTCAACATCTTGTTCAACAATAGCTTCCACTTCTTCTAGAACGAATGTAGAAAACTTGCCAAGTTTACTTTCAGCAACATCTTTCTTAAAGGTAGATGATTCAGCAACATTTTGAGGATCAGTACCTTTGTCATCCTGAGCAGGCATTCGTGCAAGGGGAGTAGAAATCCCAGGCATAGCAAAACCTTCATTTAACACCCTATCTACCATCCTTCTAATACTCCTATCAATATTAACAATGTATTCTTATGACCTATCATCAGTAGTATTAGGAGCATTACCTTTAGAAGTATCAAACTCGTCTTTGGATTTCTTTGCATAGGACGATCTGGGTTTCTTGACCTTCTTCTCAAGAGGTGGAATAGTTGACAGAGGAGCAATTACCAGGACTTTATCAAGGGAGAGGTCCTTAGGATGGTTGATAGTCTTTGACCTAGAAGCCTTGGCTTCATCGGAAGAGTATTTTGAGGGAGACGAAGCATGATGTTGCGACATCTTTGAAGAGTTTTGAACAGTGAGATGGAAAATAGCAAGGGTTCTTTTTCTGTAAAGGAGAATGAAGAGGTTGTGAAAATAGAATGAGGTGATATTGTAGCGTGTGGGAGAGTATTTGAGATAGTCTTGAAATGATTTCTTATGATATTTGATATGTTGGAAACATAAATAATATAATATCACTTTAATGATATTCCCACACGCCCTTAATTGCTACAAACCCTCATATATGCAGATCCCTAGTTTTCCTCTTAAGTTCTCAAACTGGTTTACATCCAAAGCCTCAGTGAAAATGTCAGCCAGTTGTAATTCAGTAGCTACATGTTCTAAGGAAACAATCTTTTCTTCAACAAGGTCTCTTATGAAGTGATGACGGATATCAATATGTTTGGTCCTGCTATGTTGAATAGGATTTTTTGATATATTTATGGCACTTAGATTGTCACATAATAATGTCATGACATCCTGTTTGACATTATATTATGTCAGCATTTGTTTCATCCAAATCAACTGAGAACAACTGCTTTCTGCAACAATATACTCAGTCTCAGCAGTGGATAGAGACACACAATTTTGCTTCTTACTGAACCAAGATATGAGATTATTTCCAAGAAAGAAACATCCTCCTGAAGTACTTTTCTATCATCAGCACTTCTTGCCCAATCAACATCATAATAACCACTTAAAGCAAAGCTAGATACATGAGAATATATCATACCATAGTCACTTGTCCCATTCAGATATTTAAGAATTCTCTTCACATGGTTGGCATGGCTAACTTTAGGATCAGCTTGATATCTAGCACATACCCCTACAACAAAGAAAATGTCAGGTCTTCTAGCTGTGAGGTATAGAAGACTGTCTATCATACTTCTGTAAAGACTTTGATCCACACTTACTCCTTTTTCATCTTTAGACAACTTCAGATGTGTGGGAGCAGGTGTTCTTTTGTGAATGACATTTTCCATCCTAAATTTATTTACTATATTCTTCGCATATTTTCTCTGAGATAAGAATATGGAGTCTTCCATTTGTTTAACTTGCAGACCAAGAAAGTAGGTTAACTCACCAACTAGGCTCATCTTAAATTCTGACTGCATTTGCTTGACAAAATGTTGAACCATCTCATTTGACATCCCATCAAACACAATATCATCAAAATAAATTTGGGCAATCATGATCTTCCCTTCTTCTTCCTTGACAAAAAGAGTTTTGTATATGCCACATTTCCTATATCCATTCTCACCAAGAAATTCTGTTAATCTCTCATACCAAGCTCTTGGAGTCTGCTTTAATCCATACAGAGCTTTCTTCAGTTTGTACACATGGTTAGGAAATCTTGGATCAACAAATCCCTTAGGTTGTTCCATATAAACTTCCTCATTCAGATAGCCATTTAAGAAGGCACTTTTTACAACCATTTGAAACAACTTAAATCTTAGAATGCAAGCAACTCCTAAGAGTAGTCTGATTGATTCAAGTTTGGCCACAAGGGCAAAGGTTTCATCAAAATAAACTCCTTCAATTTGAGTGTACCCTTGTGCAACTAATCTTGCCTTATTTCTAGTTATCACCCCCCTTTTCATCAGATTTATTCTTGTACACCCATTTAGTGCCAACCACATTTGTCCCTTCAGGTCTTGGAACCAGATCCCAAACTTTATTTATACTAAATTGTTCTAGCTCTTCTTGCATAACAGTTATCCAGAACTCATCAGTTAAGGCCTCTTTGACATTCTTAGGCTCAATTTTTTAAACAAAACAAGAGTTTGACATCCCTTTTCTTGATCTAGTAGTAACTCCTTTATTTAGATCTCCTATAATAAGATCCTTAGGATGATCTCTCTAAATTCTGATTGAAGGCCCTTTGTTGAGTTGACCGGGCTCAGGATCTTCTTGAGTTGGATTAGAATCAGTACTTCTGTCATTAGATTCTGTTGGAATGTCTGATAAAGATGTTCCAACATCTTCTAAGACATCTTCTTCATAATTCCATCCTCTATCATCAATAATAACATTTATGGATTACATCATAACCTTAGTTCTGGAGTTAAATACTCTGTAGGCTCTACTATTTGTAGAATAACCTAGGAATATTCCCTCATCACTCTTGGGATCCATCTTCCTTCTCTGTTCATGGTCTGCTAAGATGTAACATTTACTTCCAAAAACATGAAAGTATTTGACAATAGGTTTTCTTTCCTTCCATATTTCATACAAGGTGGTTGAGGTGCCTTTTCTTAGAGTGACTCTGTTATGGATATAGCATGCAGTATTCAGAGCTTCAGCCCAAAAGTGGTAGGATAACTTCTTAGCATGAATCATAGCTCTGGCAGATTCCTGAAGAGTTCTGTTTTTGCGTTCCACAATCCCATTTTGCTGAGGAGTAATGGGAGAGGAGAGTTCATGACTTATTCCTTCAGAAGAACAAAAATCAGCAAATTTATTATTCTCAAATTCCTTTCCATGATCACTTCCGATTCTGATGACATGACTATCCTTTTCTCTTTGAATTTTTTGATAGAGATCTTTAAAGACTTCAAAAGTTTCTGATTTTTCTCTGATAAAACTTATCCATGTGTACCTAGAGAATTCATCTACAACAACATAAGCATACTTCTTTCCACCAAGACTTTGAACCTGTATAGGTCCCATCAAGTCCTTGTGAAGAAGTTCCAAAACTTTTGATGTAGTTATAAGTTGGATCTTCTGATGTGACATCTTAGTTTGTTTTCCAATCTGGCATTCACCACATACTCTCCCTTCTTCTATCTTGAGCTTAGGAATCCCTCTCACAGCTTCTATAGATATGACTCTCTTCATTCCTTTGAGATGCAAGTTTCCTAGTTTTTGATGCCACAGTTTAACTTCATTTTCTTTTCCTGGAGCACATGTTGAGTAGAAGTTCAAATCTAGAGGAACCCATAAATAAAAGTTGTCTTTAGATCTAATTCCTTTCATAATAACTTCATTCTTCTCATTGCAAACGAGACATTTTGTCTTGGTGAATTTTACTTTGAACCCTTGATTGCACAGTTGACTTATACTTATTAGGTTAGCTGTTAACCCTTTAACAAGTAACATGTTGTCAAGTTTTTGGGACTCCTGAACATTCCATCTTTCCAACTCCTTTGATTTCACCTTTGGCTCCATCACCAAAAGTCACATAACTAGTGGAATGAGATTTGATATCTACCAACAAATTCTTAACACCTGTCATGTGTCTAGAACAACCACTATCAAAGTACCAGTCATCTTTGGTTGAGACTCTGAGAGAGGTATGAGCTATGAGACTAGTAACTCTAGTTTTCGGAACCCACTATTTCTTCTTTTTTCTATTTTAAGAGATCTGATTAATCTTGGGAAGAGGAGCAGTTTTGGGGTACCCATACAACTTGAAACAGAAAGGTCTTATGTGACCAAACCTTCCACAGTGGTGACACCTACAGGGATGGAATTTCTCTTTGGTGTGATTAAAATTTTCTTATCATGATGTCTTTTCTTGCCAGGATGTTGAGACATTTGATTTGACATCTTTGGTTTGGACTTGGCATGAGTGGAATCCGATGAAGGTTCTTCATAATCAGGTTCCTTTTTCTCATTATATCCTAGACCACACTTATCTCCCGTCACTCTTTCCACTTGAAGAATTTCATCTAATGTGTCAGACCCATTATTCAGCATCTTGAGAGATTTGACCATTCTGTAAAGATTAAAATTCAGAGAAATCACTTCACTTTCCAGACTAAAGATGGTTTTCAGATGCTCTTTCCTTATTGCCTTCACCTGAGTTATGAGAGCTTTCTGTTTCTCCCCTTCTAGGCAGACTTCTGCACTTCTGAGATACAATTCTTTATATGAGGCAACTAACTCATCAAAGGTTAGTTCACCATCACTAGATTCTTCATGATAAATATATTTTCCTTTCAATTCTTTAACATACTTGGCAGATTCCTCTTCAAGATCACTCTCAGAGTCCTCTTCAGACCAAGTAACAGATATATTCTTCTTCTGTTTCTTAAGATATGTGGACATTCAACTCTAATGTGACCAAATCCTTCATATCCATGACATCATATTCCCTTCTCTTGAGTTGATTTTTCTTCATCCATTTTTCTTCCAAACTCATTTGACTTATAGATGTCATATGAGATGTTCTTGACATTTGATCTTGGGTTCCTCTCCATCTTCTTTATCACTTTGTTAAACTATCTTCCAAGTAGAACTAAAACATTAGATATTCCTTCATTTGTATCCAGATCATAATCCTCCTCTTCATCTTCATTATTGGTTACAAAAGCTATGCTTTTTTTTTCTTCTTTTCAGATCTTTCATTGGTGCTTAATTCAAATTTCTTAAGGGATCCAAAAAGTTCATCCACTTTCATCTTGTCAATGTCTTGTGCTTCTTCTATAGCAGTTACTTTCATATCAAATCTCTTGGGAAGAGACCTAAGCATCTTTCTCACCAATTTGTCTTTGTGTGGTTTTTCTCCTAAAGCACTGGCGGCATTAGCAATATCAAGAATGTTCATATGGAAGTCATTAATGCTTTCATCATCCTTCATACTCAGATTTTCAAATCTGGTGGTGAGCAACTGAAGTCTTGACATCTTAATTTTGGATGTGCCTTCATGGGTAGATTGAAGAATCTCCCAGGCATCCTTAGCTACTTCACATGTGTTCACTAATCTAAAAACATTCTTGTCAATTCCATTGAATATAGCATTCAAGGCTTTAGAATTTCCAAGAGCAATTTTATCTTCTTCTTTAGACCAATCTTCTTCTGGATTTAACTCAGAAGTAGGTTATCCATTTTCTCCCAATTTGACAGGGTGTTTCCGTCCTTTTAAGACAACTTTCCAAGCCTTGTTGTCCAGAGAGTTTAGAAAGGCCACCATATGTGGTTTCCAATAGTCATAATTGCTTCCATCCAGAATGGGTGGTCTGCTCAAAAATCCTCCTTCCTTGTCCATAGTACCAGAAAATATCTTCCCTAGATCTCACCCAGATATAGAGCAGGATGCCTACTCTGATACCAATTGAAATTCTGGTATCAGATATATGATGTCGAAGGAGATGTCACGACATAAATATTTGAGGATAATATAAAATGCAACAATATTAAAAGCAGTAAAAACACAAGGGATTATTAACCCAGTCCAGTGTACAACAACACCTACTTTGGGGGCTACCAAGCCAGGGACAAGTCCACTAAATAATATCAATTCATAAACCCTCAGTAAACAACCAGTTTATGATCTAATCACTTAATCACTACCCGTGCTATACTTCTACCTAAGATACACGTAAGTATGAGGCCCTCCTCAAATCCCTTCAATCACTAACAGTGAAAAACAACAGAATTATTAAGTTTGAAAAACATCAATCATTCAATACTTAAAAGCTTATGAAAGGTCCATAATTCACAACTCAAATTACAACTTAAGTATTGAACCAATACTAGAGTGGATTAAAATTAAAAGACTTAGACTTCTAAAACGCACAAGTATGCTTTTCTTCAAAAGTTGCAGCTCAACGAATAAGGATGCAAGTCCTTATAAAGGTGCAACAACGGGCTTGGGCTGAAATGTAACTATTCCAATAAATTGAATCCCTTGAATATCTCCATGAAAGCGGACCAAGATATAATTCAAAAGGATAAGACAGATCAAAAAATATTCCTCCATATTTTTCGCAAGTCATGAACCACAAATCTTGAATAAGGCGCGCTTAAAAGAAGGAAACAGAAAATCTGAAAACATGTTCAGATCAGTAGGCAGGTGTCAAGACATTTGCTTTGACATCATTCAAAAACAGTTGAGACGTTTTACTTCAAATGTCAAGATATTAAGCAAAACATTACCAAGGCAGTGTTTTACCAAAATTGCTTCCAACAAATACTAACAGTATTGGTTATGAACCTAAGAACAATAGTAAAAGCTTTAGCAATATTTGCAATGTCCAACCAACATCTAAATGCAAAATCCTAAAATGCAATTAATGTAATAAAGACGACCAAATTGCTATGATTTGTTTAATAAAAAAGAGTCATGAAAGCAAACAAGGATATCCTCCTTGCATTTTTATAAAGATAATTGTTAACATAAAAAGAGAAATATGTCTGCTCATAATATGTATTCTACTCACATCAAATGACTCAAAAGATTTGGGTACTAAAGGTCGAAAAATCAAATTATGATGTAAATATGCTTGACAACCTGAATTCAAAAGATGGTATCGATAATTGCTCTTGAAGTCATACAACTGAAGAAATAAAATATGATGTCTTATTTCACTCCTACGAAGAGAGAAGTTTATTAGCATAATAACAACTAGGGCCGATCCTGACTTTTTAGAGACTTGGGACAAGTAATAAAAATGGACTCCAACAAAAAATTGAGTAATTAATCAAAATCATGATCGTCTCCTACAATTATTTTTCATAATTTTTCACGTAAAATTCATTTATTTACTGAACTTTTGTCATGTCTAAGAGCTATTGGATCAATCATATGTGTCAGTTTGCACGGATAGAAAAATTTAAACGTTTTTAAATTTTCATTTTAAAAAATCCTCAAAATTTTAATACAATATACTAAAGTTTAGAATCCACTTACATAAAATAAACCATAATAATACTCACTTGTACAAATTTTTTTAGTACAAAACATATATTAATATATGTTTTTTTAGTATGTATCTTTAAAAGAATACTTAAAATTTTCCTATAGTAGCATAAATAAAATTGAAATAGTAAAAAATATATAAAATATTATAAATGCTAAGTTAAGAGGTGATAACCTTTGTTGAACTTACCCTTAGTAGGAAGAAGTAGGGGTTATTGATTGTGCTGATATCTTGGAAAAGAAAACTCTAAAGGATAAAGGTAAAAATCAAGAAGTAGAACACGATCAAGATTAAGATAAAGTTCAAGATTTGGTTATAAGTCTATAGATCATCAAGATCTTCCAAAGAAATAAAGAAAAAAGAAAGAGCATCCTTTCAAAATGTAATGGTGATATCTATAAGAGTGTTATTACTCAACCTTCCCCTAATACGATATGTAACCTTGTAGCTTTTGTTTTGTAAATTGAGCCAAAGAGAATTGACAGAGCTATCATCAACAAACATTAGTCTCTTGCTATGCAAGAAAAGTTAAATTATTTTGAAATAAACAAATTTTGGGAGCTTGTTCCTAAAACTTTAACTAATCTAATGATTAAAATCTAAATGGATCTTTCGCGATAAGCTTGATGCTTTTAGAAATATTTTATGAAATAAAAGAAGACTCATTGCGAAAGGTTACAATCAACAGGAAGGTATAAGTTTAGATGAAACTTATGCCCCTCTAGCTTTGTCGTGCATTATACTTTCTTAAACTCTTCCAAATGGATATAAAGAGTTTGTTTTTGAACGGTTACATCCTAAAGGAAGTGTATGCCAATCATACTCCCAGTTTTTGATAAGTGCCAAAATGTAGTTATTTTGTATATATGTTTTGTGGAACTTATTGGTTCTTTTGTTAATATTCTTTGAATAATTCCCTACTTTGTGCGTAAATATTTATACTCTGCGTATTATTGAGTTTTTGTGTAAATAATGTATTGTTGAATAGTTTTAATGTCTTTTTGTAGGTATTGTCGCATATTCGGAGCATATAGGAATAAGGTGTCAAAGGTATAGCTTTGGAGAAGCATTTTTGAGAAAAAAATGGCTAGGCAAGCCCGCTTAGCACGGTATGTAGCATGCTACAGATGTTTTTGTGAAGTCAGGAAGAAGCGCATTTTCTGAGCCAACTAAGCACGCGAAGTTTGCTTAGCGTGATTTAGGCGGTTTGATGTGTTAAATAAAGAAAGTCGTGCTTACCACGCTAGGCCTGCTTAGTGCGGTCTTCTAAATTTTGTTTTATAACATTCATTTCTAGGTTATGGTTTTTGGGGTATTTGTTCCCAAACTCCGTCAACTTCATTCTTTGTATAGTAGAGCTTAGAAAACAACATTTGTGGTTTGTTAATGCATGATCTGGGGTCGGGAGCTTGGGGGATCGTGTTTGACACCGCGAGATATTCAATTTTCTCTCCTTTGCTTATATTTACAACCATTATTCGTTAAGGTTTTGTTTGTAAGTATGTTTGTTTATATGTATATTTATTGCTCATGGTGTTGTTTGATGCTTTCTTTATAAATCTCCATTGGTGATTTCTTGCTTTATTTGGATTTTGATTGCTGCAGACATGTACGGTTCGAATCCGGATTTAGGATGAACAACTATTGGGTTTTGATTCTAGAAATAGATTAGGACTTAGTATTCACTTAAGTATTGACTCTTAAGTCCTCTGTGTTGTTTTATTTACAGAAAAATTGCTTTCGTGAGCGATACAGTTGACATCTCACACCGCGTTAGAAGTAACCTTTATGTGAGTGATACATGATGATGTTGACGAGTAGTTTAGGTTGATTGCAACTGGGTAGTAAGTTTAAGTATTTGATAGGGTATGTGAAATTCAATACCGAGAGTCTCTATTCTCCGAAGAATGAATTATTTTCCTGTTAATAACTTTAATTCCCGCATTTACTTTAAACCCATTCAAAACTAAACTCATTAATGAGAGATTTGTCGAACGACAATTCTGTAGCACTAATCCCCGTGGAGAAATATAATAAAACTAAATAAATACTTTGAAATTCTAGTATGACATAATTCAGATATCCTATGAGGATGTTGAGACATCTGATATGACATAAACAAACAGGCAAGGTATAACAATATAAGACCAGTACTGAAAAGCATAAACAATACACCAGAATTGTTAACCCAATTTGGAGCAACTTTCCCACTCTAGGGGAATTACCAAGCCAAAGACAAACCCACTATGATAGTATAAATTCAAAACTAAACTCTCCCATTTACAACTTCTTACTTAATCACTACCCGTGCTATATTTCTATCTAAGACTCACCGAGATATGTGGCCCTCCTCAATCCCTCTTCAATCACAGACAGCGATTGGATCAAAACAAACAATTCTGAAAAAACAGGAAGACAGATTTCCATGACAATTCATAGCCAAGACTCTTTACTAAGAACACAACTTGGAGTTGCTTCAAAGCTTCCTCCAAGAAAAATACTCAATTCATTGCTTCACAACTTCTGAGTGAGAACACAGTGACCATCTCACAATCTGAGTGGTTCACACACACCAACTCTCCTAGAGAGTGGCTACAGACTCAATCCTAATGATTACATCTTTACAATTCTCAGTTGGTACCAATCCTAGGTTACAAAGCTTCTATTTATAACCTATACCCAACTGTATTCGGGCCTTCAAAATACAGCTCTTTGGCTGTTACAAACAACAATAACTTCTGCTATAAACAAGGTCTTCAATCATTAGTGTCATAAAATATCTCCATATTTAGAAACTATATATTCTTCAATATTCTGACTTGATTCTTATAGACCTTTAAATCAGCATCATATAATATTGCATAATATTCCCAGAATATTCTGCATCTGTTAAATCATAACTGAATCCACTAATTCAGCTCAACTCAGGCGTGATGTCGTATGCTTCTTCATATGACATCTTATCTGACATGTTGTTCTAGATGTTGAAATACTTCAACTCAACATGTCCCAATATAAGATATGACTTCTTGCTTAACCTGTTCCGATTAGCAAGTTCATACATCCTATCTAACATATTGCTGCTATATTTGTTTTACATAAACAAATGCCAACCTTTAAAACTAAGGAACTTCCAATCTCCCCCTTTGGAAAATTTTGGCTAAAACAAATATAATAAAATTACAACCCATATATTACAACAATAAACTAAAACATCCACCAACAGTAGTCCTCAGAAACTACTGATCACAGCAGCACAACAACATGGAGTCAGTCTTCAGACAAGATATCATGACATCGTTGTTCGACATCTTCTTTCCAGCATTTTGAGTGAGCTCTATTGCAGATTAAACTTCATCATCAAATAACAACAACCTCAGGATAAAAGTAATAAAAATTATGAAGATATTTGATGCAACCAATCTAGACGAGGAAGATAATAGGCCTACACTCCCCCTCAATCCAACAACATATTCTTGTCACAGATGAATAAATCTTCCTTTCAACTGGTGAAAAAAGAGGACCATAAAGAATCCAACCACCACTATGGGTAACTCAGAACACAGGTCAGAACTGTGTTCATAACTCAGATCACAAGTCACAAACTCAAACAGATATAGGATCAAACATTCTATTCGACATGTTTATGCAACTTTTGAAAGAAAAAACTCTGGACAGAAAATCTGAGCAAACTTAAACTCTCTCTCTCTCTCTCTCTCTCTCTCTCTCTCTCTCTCTCTCTCTCTCTTCCTTTTCTCCAAAAATTGACAAAGGAGCCCTTCATGAAACCAGACCCAAGCACAACTCACCCAAACATGAACAAAAGCCATAAGAATTATGGACACAATAAATACTCACCAGGTGAAAGAAGAAGAACCTCTATAAATAACTGGTCATTTAATTGGGAAATAGCGATCCTTGAATGTAGCAATAATCTTGGTCAAAAGGAAACATTATTTAAGGAGAAACTTCCACCAAAATCAATGTGCACCGTCCAAAAACAGCTTTGAACAACCTTATCAACTTTGGACTATTTCTTCTGAGCAAAACAGGTCCCAATACATGCACATTTATAGTCAAACACGCTTACTGACACATGTTTGATCAAAATGTCCACCAAAGCACCTTTGTTGATCATGCAGGAAACATGTCCTGAATAATGTCCCGATATCCAGTCAGACACTGTCTTCTTCTTTTTCCACATTGACCAACACATCTTTAACCATACTGTCTTCTATTAAATTCTAAGTGTTCTCCTTTAACTTAGACTTAGTGACACACACCAAGACATCGGAATATCATAATTATGACACCTCTCAATAATAAAGACCCTTAGAAAGTCCTTCAGAAAATGTGAAAAGAAAAAGAAATTCTCCCAGACTCAACCATTTAACACTTCAAGAGATATGTGAGTTCTGATAGTTCATCCAGCTTCACATGGCTCGAACCAACCATGCCTTGTCAAGATCTCCAAAAACTTCATAATATCACAACATTTTGTCTGACATCACATCCTCATAAGAGGCATAAGATCTTCACAAGCTTGAACAACACACAAACAATATATGTACCAATGCAGCAACAATCCACATATAAATACATGATTCCCCCTGTCATGAATGACCAATGCTCCAACTGAAGATGAAAACTTGAGAACTAGATGAAAACACACAAAAGACTTCATGCTTTCATGTTGAAGGACATCACTTCCTGCATATGTTGAAACCTGACTACCTCAGTAGAGTCAAATCAGAATCAGATATTCTCACTCCTTGAGAATACTTCCAAGACCTCTGACTTCTTCATAACATAAGGACACATCTGATCACTGTCCTTTCATAACCACGCTATGTATCATGACCTTTTGAATAAGCAAGATGTCATGCATAATAGGTGTAAAATCACTCTCAAACTCCAAAAACTTTTAGTTTGCTTAAAAGCTTTACTAAGATCCAGATTACCAAACCTTTTCTGGAGTGTCTTGCTGTAGAAGAGAAACACCTCCTCAAAATACTCTACTCAGACCTTAGTATCTGTCAGTAGTCTTCTGCCCTTTCATCCACTAGTAGTTACTGATACTAGTGGAGTCTTCAACAAAGTAGTCATGAATTCACCGAGCATACTACTATAGACATGATTAGATTCTCCACATTCTAATCCACATAGTCAGAAATACGACTTCGGACAATAATGCTTGAGCATCCAACTACACATGCACAATCCCAAGCATTAAAAACAAAACAACCATCATCAATCATGATGTTAAGACATCATGTGGGACATCAGCTCCATAATACATATCCCAATCATTCTAGTTCTTAAATCAATTCCAAGGACTCATTGTGCATATAATTCCTTCACGAAGCTCCCAATAGAACACAACTAATATAGCTCATCCAAGTTCTTTCAACCACCTGAATGCTATAGAGAGAAATAAACTCTCACATACTCTCTGAAACACAATGTTCAGAATGCAGAATTGCGTAACTCCTTAGAAAAATACTCATTCTCCCGTCAGAGTATTCACTATCAGTATCATGCATAACCTCAACAGAGGATAGACAAATACTCAACTCCCATAAAAGTATTTACCATTTGTCAGATAAGATTTCCTTCTCACACAAGGTAGGACATTTGGTATGACATTCTTATTCTGCACACATCTGACACTAGTTGATTCATCTTCATGACAGACAATCATGACATCCCATAACATTCCATATTAGGTCAGTGGCTTGACCTTAAAATCCACTCTGGACATTTCCTTGGCCGAAGGAATAAAACACACTTTGAGACGATGTTCCAACATCAGATCCGATATCACTCTCAAACACATGGATTTCACCATTAACTATGGTCTGGAGACACCATAGTAATCCATAATTCTTGCAAGGGATACAAGAAGATCAACCATCAGTAGCTGATCAACTTTCAACACCAGATCATACATACATGCAGAAACCTGCATATTACCCATCTCAAGAATCTTCTTCTTAAACTTTTAAAATTCAGACCTCTTGTCTGACTTTGAGATGTTGGATGTCATCCTTCTGCACCTAAAGAGGAGATTCCCTCTAACAGGTATCTGGATCAAACTTCTTCAAACATGGTAATGTATGATCATTTTACACCACAAGCAGACTGTTCAAACTAAGTCTACTACTCCCAATACACAAGGGTTCCCCTCAGTCCTTGCAAAACATATGTTCTATCATGTGAGGACACCATATAACTGAACCCTTAGTAGAGAAAGGAACTTCCAATATAGATACAAGGGAACCATAATCATTTGGTCCCAAAAATAATAACTCCTCCTTACTTTAAACAACTAAAATATTCATCCTAGGTGACTCAAATGACACTTCAAAAGTGCAGACACAAATCAACCATAGGATTCCGGTTGACACAACTCCAATGCAGATAATCCTTGAAAGACTTTTCCAAAACAAAAGAACACGATTTCCATGCTCTCATAGACTTAATAAGAATATTAAGTTAGAATAAATAACCTCCATTTATTTATGAAAAGAACCACCAGACATATTGAGAAAAAAAATCTCAATACACAAATGTTAAGACATTATGTCTGACATTTCTTCAAGATCTTCCAGCTTCAGAATAAGAACTTCCCCTTATTAATTGCTAATAATTCCTTGAGAATCATACAGTAGATGCACACCAACTCACTTAGATCAGAAATAAGCTAACGTAATGAGTGTCCAATATGTTGATCGTGTCCTGACCAACATGCTTAATCTAAGATATGTTTCTAGCAAAGAGACTTCTTAGACCCACAACGCATATGCCTCCTCTTCTAGATCTGGAGTAGGTTCCAAACATATGTGATCAACACATATTTGTTTAGCCTCCAAAGTATCTTCTAAGCCCTACCTTTATCTAATAAGATTATGCACAATCTACTGGTTAGATGTTCCAACATCTGGTAGGACATCAGTTCCCTTCACAAGGAACACACCAAGAGATCTTCTATCAAATCCCAGAGATTAACCTTTTAGGGTTGGAAGCAAAAATAAATTCCCTCTACCAGATCTCTCTTCAACAAACTCATATAAGAGTGCCTTTATGAGTGGACTTGGGATAAAACTCAAGTATCTTTGCCAACTCTAACAAGACAGTCGAACCTTTCCTCAAGTATCACCACACCATGGGGTACACCTTCAGAGGAGAATAATATGTTACAAACTCAACACACAAAACCATCAGAAGTTTTCCATCAGAGATATATGCAGCGGAACACAGACCAGAAAACTCCTCAACAACCTTTAAGTACAACATAAACCTTTACACCAACACACCATACTCCAGGTGCAAAGGGTTAACCTAGGTTTGAAAATAATTCAAACCCTTAACATCGTAGCTTGACACCAAAGCTACACTCCTGAAAAAACACAGACAAGTCTAATACACACCCTGTCATGAACAGTCCAACCTCCACTTCTAGGGACCATTTAAACAACAATATGAACTCTCCAAGTTCAAAAAGCTTTTTAGTAGAACCTTCTACCTTGCACATACACATAAAGTATCCCCCTCGAATCTCATCCAGAAACAAACAAGATGCCTACTCTGATACCAATTGAAATCCTGGTATGACAGAATTATGATGTCCTATGAGGATGTCGAGACATCTGATCTGATATAAACAAACAAACAAGGTATAATAATATAAAACCAATACTAAAAAGCATAAACACCATATCAAAATTGTTAACCCAATTCAGAGCAACTCTCCTACTCTGGGACATACCAAGCCATGGATAAATTTACTATGGTAGTTGTTGTACCCCAAATTTTTCCCTCTCTTTTCTCAAGATATTTCTCACAAGATCTTCAATAGCTCAAGCTTGCACAAGTATTGACTAGGTCAAGCCATCTCCTTAACACTGATACCTCAAAATTAGGGTTAGAGCTTGCACAAGGGAAATTGGATTATAATACTTCAAATGACTTTCATGGATCATTATGTACCTTCAAGAATTCTCATGTCAAGTTTGAAGTCTTGTATCACAAATTCTGCTTAGTCAATTGACCAAATAATAAAAAACAGCTGTACTGATGAAAAGTCAACTGATACACCAAAAGTCAAACTTTGACTTTTTTAGTCAAGATTTAATTTCAAAGATTATAATTCATCAAGAAATTCAAGAATATCAGGCTTGATCATCAAGAAATCAAGAAATTCAAAAGTCAATTTGAAAAGTCAAACTTTCCTAGACTTAGAAAATTTTCTAAGTGTTTTCATACATGATAATTTCATAACTTCATGCCAATCTTTCACCAAGATGCAAGATGATTCAAAGAAAACTTTCAACATGAAAGTTATATATCTTGATGAGATCTATAACTTTGCTTTGATGATCAAGTCCTACAAGTGCTTGGATTTTGAGTTATAAATTCTTGAAGTCTTGACATTTTCATCTAACACTTAGAGAAATTTTCAACAGATTTTGGTCAGGATTTCATCTCAACTTCTTGTCATTTTTTCACATAGTTCCAAGATGATTTTGTCAAAATGGCCTACATGAAAGTTATAGAGGATGTTTCAAGCTTTCTAAAACATCTAAGAGCATGAATTTATCATACTTGAGCTAGGAGATTTAAGGACATGAAGTTGGGCATCCATCCTTGAATTACAAGTCTTTTTGGTGAAGAACACATGATCCAATCCTTATGCAATGCTGCATAATCTTGTGTTGCAGGCCTTATAACTTTCCAATCTCACAATAATTTAATTCTTACACCTACTCTTGAGCTATTACCCAAGTGTTTAAGCCATTGTCCAAAAGATCTTTCCATTTATGGCATAAAGGCACCATTGCTATTCTTGAAAAGCAAGCTTTTGGTACAAAATTTGTCTTAAGCTCATACCTTGTTTGTTTATAATTATACTCCACCATAAATCATGGAAGGTAGATTCTCTATACCAGCAACTTTGGTACTTCATCTTGGGACCATGGAATACTTGACATAGATTGATATTTGCATCCCAATCAAACCATAACATGCTGTCTTGCAAACCTGATCAACTCTTGTTCCCAAACCTACTGCCTATAAATAGAGGGAGCATTTGAAAAAGAAAGAGACCAGAAAAATAAAGAGAAACTAGCACTCAAAACCCCTCATACTCTCAAAAAACCATAACTATCCACAAAATATCCACTATTGAGATTTGAAGTCTAAATCTTTGAACCTCTCACACCTTGCAAGTTCTATCCAAACAAACAATCCAAACACTCCACATACATCATATATAAGTTGTTCAAATTCAAGAACAAATTCTGTAACATCACTATTTTCCAAACTAAAAAACAGCCACCTGCAACTTGACTTCTCCAACTCAAAATCAAAACAAAAATTTCAGTTTCAAGGTAAGTTTTTCTTGACTTTGAACTCTTCATACAAATATCATTAGTGGTTCATTTGTGAAGATAAAATGTAGATATAATTGCCTTGAAGCTAACCATATGCTTGCTTTTCATTTTCACTAACCATGTGTTGAGAACCGACTTTTACATGTAGCAAAACAATGTTAGAAGAAAAAAATAGCAGTATGAGTCGATACATATCTCTATGAGTCGACACATTTTAGGTGCAAAACAGGTTATAAGCCGATGCAAACCATTATGTGTCGATACGAAATGTTGTATGAGTCGATACAAAATACGAACGTGTCAACTTACACTGAGTTAATTTTGATTTTCCAGAAACAAAAAGAGATATGTGTCGATACGTAAGTGCACGCGTCGACTCATACTGAGTTAATTTCATTTTCCAGAAGCAAGAAATGTTTTCGTATCAATACATAAGTGCATGCCTCAATACATAAAGTTTTCGTATCAATACATAAGCTCATGTGTCAATACATAAAAGTTTTTTTTAAACAATATTTTTTTTTACATTATCTTTATATTTCTTTATATTTTTATTGTTATTCATTATTCCATATGGTTGTAATAGTAATTAGGTTTTAATTGCTTTCATCCCCCATTTGTAAATTTGTATTCCCCATTCCCGAAGTTTTGTAATAACGTAGGATAGTACATTTCCGCAATATATCGCTTTCAATATAATTGCTAGTAATTAGGGTTTATATGGAAAGACTTAAAATCAACAATTAGATAACCCTAATTCAAGACAAAAATGCATGAAAACAAAATACTTTGCACACTCGCACCTCTAGGGTAATCCACACTTGTTGCCTCGGATAAAAATAGTCATGTCCCTCGAACGTGGGATACTTTAGCAAAGATCCTCGAATACAAGATCGTAGTCCCTCGATGACCCTTAAATGTTGCCTTCGTAAACAATATTATACCCTCACAACAAATTGCTAAGCTATCCTACAATGTTGCCTTCTATGACTGTATAATGACCCACGCTTGTCCCTTCATATCCAATGATAAGGCTTCTTATCAATCAATGGGAAGATAGCAATATCTAAAGGAGGAGGAAATGAACAAAGACTTTTTGAGTAGGTAGAACATTCGTAGTTGCTTGCTCACAACCATTTTTCAATCATCTTTCAAACACACCAACACTTTCAAATGAAATATTTTCAAAAATTAACACTTTGTATACATTTTCGTCGAAACGAGAATCATTACAAAGTTCGCCTAAACAAAGGAACTTTTCAAAAATACTTTCAAAACCTATCACAAACACATTTCAAACAAAGCATTTCAAAGTGAGCTAGCAACTAAGAGCCCGTAGATAACTACAGATGAAAAGGGTGCTAACACCTTCCCTTTTCATAACCTACCCCCCGAACTCAAGAAAATATCTCAAAAGGTCTTTCATGTTCTTTTCATCATTTTCTTTATTGGATAAATGAAAAGTCGGTGGCGACTCTTACTATCCGCAACAATTGCGATCAAACGCAAAACACACAAGTCAGGTCTCCCACCGTATCATAATAGTATCAATTCGAAGCTAAATTTCCCCGTTTACAAATTCTCACTTAATCACTACCCGTGCTATATTTCTATCTAAGACTCACTTAGATATGAGGCCCTCCTCAATCCCTCTTCATTCACAGACAGCGATTGGATCAAAACAAACAATTTTGAACAAATAGAAAGATACACTTCCTATGACAATTCATAGCCAAGACTCTTAACTAAGAACACAAATTGGATTTGCTTCAAAGCTTGCTCAAAGAACACTACTCAACTCCTTGCTTCACAGCTTCTGAGTGAGAACACATTGACCATCTCACAACCTGAGTGGTTCATACACACCAACTCTCCTAGAGAGTGGCTACAGACTCAACTCTAATGATTACATCTTTATAATTCTCGGCTGGTACCAATCCTAGGTTATAAAGCTTCTATTTATAACCTATACCAAACTGGATTTAGACCTTCAAAATACAACTCTTTGGATATTACAAACAACAATAACTTCTGCAATAAATAAGGTATTCAATTATTAGTTTCCTAAAATATCTCCATATTTAGAAACCACATATTCTTCAATATTCTGACTTGATTCTTCTAGACCTTTAAATCGACGCTATATAATATTCCCATTGCATTTTAGGTTAATATAGCTCGTAAATAGGTTTAGTGGTATCAATTTTATAATATTTTTGTAGACTTTATTATATATTTCCATTGCATTTTAGGTTAATATAGCTCGTAAATAGGTTTATTGCAAATTATTTATTAAAACTATTTTTTTAATGAATTTGTTCATTTTATCTATTATTTTTTGTTATTTTACTAATTTGTTGAAGGATGTAAAAATTCGACTGAAATACAAGGAGTGCAAGACCAAGTCTAATTAAGCTAAGGAGGAGAAACATAGAAAATTGGGGAAATTCTGATAAAAAACAAATATTTGAAATCCCTAAACGAGTAAGGGCCAACATAGAGGAGACACATTAGCTTGGGAGTGAATTGTGTTTATGGGTGATAAAATAGATGGGATATGTCGGATTAGCCAGTTTGACCCGTAATTTTTAGTAGGTTGGACTGAGATTTTTGGCTCGATATCTTAAGTTGGCCTGTCCCGCCTAACCCGCTTAAAAAAGCGGGCCGAAACGGGGTAGGGTGAGTTTTTCTCGCAGGTTTTTTGTTAAAATTTTTACTTTTTTTTATTAAGAATTAAAACAACTTTAACTAACACTTATCTCTTAGGATTGTATTATAAATTATTATATAAACAAATTGAATTATAATTGTAATGTTCTTTCTATAACTTTCTAATACATGCGTTGATTAAAAATTGATTGAAATAAAAGAACAAATATATGACATACATAGTTATTAAATTTTCAATATATTAGCTTAAATCCTTTTTTTTTAAATAGATGTTGATTTTAACAAAATGAAGAATTTCATTAGTGTATACGTTTGACAAATTTAGAATTTAACTATTAAATCTTTTACTCTTTTTATTAAGAATTAAAACAACTTTAACTAACACTTATCTCTTAGGATTGTATTATAAATTATTATACAAACAAATTGAATTATAATTATAATATTCTTTCTATAACTTTCTAATACATGCGTTGATTGAAATAAAAGAACAAATGTATGACATGCATAATTATTAAGTTTTCAATATATTAGCTCAAATCTTTTTTTTTTAAAAATAGATGTTGATTTTAAGAAAATGAAGAATTTGATTAGTGTATACGTTTGATATTTTATGCACTGTAATATGATTAAGATTATATGTTTATTTTGATGTTTTTTTATTGTGTTTGAGTTTATTTTGTTTTTTTTTGTTGTAATTGATCTTTATTTATTAAATTTTTTGAATTGTTTAAACTTAAGACATGTTAAAGTTCTATTATGCTGTTAAATTTTTTTTTATTGATCTCTTTAATAATAATTAAAATTTTTCTAAATTATGTATTAAATCAAATTATAAAATAAAAAAATAAAAAATTAGTGAGCCGACCCGTCAACCCGCCAACTCATTAATAAATGGAACGGACTTGACTTTTGAGATCAAACTCCTACATTGACCCGTTCCGCCCCGCCCTATTTTTTGACAGGCTTAAACGAGATAGACTTAAATGAAACATACTGTCCACTATACCATCCCTAATTGTGTTTCAATAAGACGCAATGTTTTTCCAACTATAAGAGCGCGATGCATTCACTCGGAGCAAAGTGAGTTTCTGCAAGATCAAAATTTTCACTTTCAATCAATTTTAGATCAAAGAGGGAATGTATCATTCAACTTAAAAGTTGGAGCTTTTCCACCAACCTCTTTTATGTGTAGTTCTTTTAATTTATTTTAATTTATCTTTTTTATTTCATCATGAATAGGTAAACCTCTCATCTTTTGAATATGAGTAACACATTTTTGAAATAATCTTGTACCTTTAAGTAACATTTTCCAATTGAATAATTACTAATTTATTATTTTTCTAGCATATATTTTTAATGTATTTATTGTTTGGCCCACAATTGAGATGATTTGTGGTTTACGTTGTGAAATGAGAATGGAACAAGTAAAGACTTTGAATTAGATATTATAGTCGACCACCACTTAAAGATAAGGGTGAGACTATGGAACTCTTATACTTCCGTTATAAATTATGTGAGTGAGTCCTTAGATCTTAACATTCCATGGGATTTTAAAGAGTTTGTCTAAGGGGATAAATGTTTAATTGCTAAGAGATTAGATTAAATAATCTTTCTTTGGAATGGGTGATAACATATATTACTGAAGTCGATTGATAAGATTAAATAAGGAGTGCAATGAGAATTCCAAAATTAGGCTCATCCTTGACATATTTTGTTATTATTAATTTACAACTCTTTTTATTTCAATAGAAACTTTCAAACCTTTTTTGTTCAACTTATAATATGCTTGAAATTATGGCACATATATTTCAGATGTCGAATTAGACGTTGTGACATTGGAATCAAATCAACAAACACAACAAAAAATATTATACAATTAAGATGAGTTGCAGAAAGTAAATAATCCCAACAATTATTAATTCAATTTGATGTAACTTCATCCATATCTGGGGGCTACTAAGGCAGGGAGGAAATCCACTAAAATAGAATTAGTTTGAAGCTTTAAACTACCCCTTATTTACAACCTTCTCTTCTAATCTCTATCCATGCAATTTCTATCTAAAACACTCCTAAATATGAGACCTTTCTCACTTCTCAATAGTCATAACCCTCTGACAAACCCTTAATTACAACCAAAAGAAAGAAGACACTCTTCAAAGACAAAATCAGTTTTGCTTAAAAGCTTTTGACTGATAAACAAAAGGTATCTTGACCTACAATCTATTCTTGCTTAAAAGCTTCTGAGTGATTGACAAACTAAACAGTCTACCTCTGATATCAGAGGATAATAGAGAGGATCACAATGAACAAAGACACTACAACCCTAAATCCTTATCTCATGCACAACTTTTATTCATGGCTTCTCCAAGTGCTTTAGGTTTGAAATGTCTTCTTAAATAGACTCTTGCAATCACAAGCTTGGACTTTTCACGCAAATCCAATCTTCCATCTGTAAATTAATTGCAAAATCTGTTCCACAATAATAGGAACTAAAAAAATAAAGTTTCCTAAAAAGGCTCAAAGATCCTTTTTATGAAACCTAATCAAAACAGAAAAGTTCCCAAAAACACCCTTGCTTGGCTGCGATGCATGAGTATAAAAAACATACAGAATCTTCAAATTAAATGAGTCAATCTTCAAAGATTTAAAAACTAGAACTGAACTGATGTTCTGGTATAACATGTTACAACATCTGTCACAACATCTATCTTCAATAATGTTTCACCAATATGTTAGAACATCAGTCCCAACATCATAGAACCATGTTTTAGCAATATTGTTGTCAATCCTAAAATCATAGAACTTACAATCTCCCCCTTTGGCAAAATTTTGCTACAACAACCCGTAGAAGATACAGCTAAAAATACACACAAAAACAGTTTCAAAATACAAGATATATGAACATCATGCATACTTGAAATACAATCAGAGTAACATGCAACAAATCAAATCAGAGTTCACACGCAGCACACTCGTACAGAGAGACTCCAAAGAATCCACCAGAAACTAGATGTCGTGATATCCTGTCTGACATCACAAAATATTATCACAAGCAACACAATAGAGGGAAGTAAACTCTCAACATACAAGAGATCATGTTCCCCCTGTCACAATACTCCCCCTGAACTACGGAACCAAAACTCTCCCTCAAGGGGACAATAACAAGCATCAGAAAATAGGTAAGTTTAAACAGATGCTACACAAACAAAACTACTACTGAGAAAAATAAATTCTCCCAGATAGACAGATGTTAGAACATTTGTTAAAATATCACATGAGCACAACCAGATTCTCCCCCTTTTTATCCAAAAATTGACAAAATTAGAGTAAGCACATATGCATAAACAACAGATGGAAACACAAATAGAAAACACAACATGAGGTTAATCATATCAGAACAACCATATGCAGTTAATGATCGCGACTTTAATAGTCTATCGGATTAACTAACTGCAAGTGCACAGTTTAATCGCATAATTTTAAAAGATATCGAACCCACATGGACTAATAATCAAACTAATGTTATCTATCGTTACTACGTAAAGCTAAGACGAATAATTATCTTGGGGTAAATGAGAATTAATACTAAACTTAAATTAATTGGAAAATATTATAATAACGAGAGACCGAGATGTGCATTCCGCGTTCCTCAAGGACTCAATAACTTGTTGGCTTTAGTGATGTTAAACATGTGTTTAGTAGAAAATATCAATTTAAAGACGATATCTCACACTCTCGTGATTTTGAATAAAGTCATGTTCCTTAACCATGGGATTTTGCTCTCGCTCGCCCATTTAAATCATGGAATGTGTTTTGAAAACTGAACAAGTTATAATCGACACCTAAAGCGCTCTCACCCTCTTTAGGAATCGATGACCCACTCTTACTATCCGGTTCGACCCCCACGCTCTCGCAGTTCCGACTCAAACCTTATTTAATTTCTCACTCTTGTGACAAAATTGTGTTAAATAACCTCACACTCTTGTGATAAAGCTATTTAAATTAAGTTTAAGAAACAAAAGACCGAAACTAAATTTTCGAAATAAATAACAAAGCTAAATCGTTACCGAGTCCCTTCGGAAACAACGATACTCACATAACAGACTCTAAATATTTAGCCGATCATGCTTTTAGATGAAAATAGATTAAACATGTATAGTGCGATAAAGGATAACATGGAAATTGATTTTAAAGAAACGAAACTATAATAATAATTCAAATAAATTGAATCCTGGAAATACGAAAACTTTAAACGGAAATTGACTTTGATTATAACAACAATATTTTGCGATCCAAAAGTGCGTACAAGAGTAGTTTTTGAGTTCCTAATTCGACAACGCTTTACTAGCAGTTCCTCGATACCTCGAACTAACTAACTCAAGTCTATTTATAATGTTACAAGTCAAGTGCTGGTTCAAAAAATGTGTAAAATTGCCTAAAGGAAATATAGGAAAGTGAAGGAAGAAACTATCTGTTATGTTTTCCATGTTTTCTGGTCTTCTTGTGCATGGTGACCACCATGGGCTCATGGCGACCTCCATGAGTCATGCTTCATTAATTGATGTGGCTATATGGCCATGGCATCTGCCATGGTGATTATGGCGACCGCCATATCAACAGAGGCTAATTTCTGAACTGTTTTGCTTCCTTTCCTTCCTTTTCTCCGATTCTGTTGCATATACCTTCTTGAATCAACAAGGTACCTGAAACACAATAAAAGTGACATAAAATCAAGATAGAAACGAGAAATGAAACAAGATAGAATGTGAATCGATTAGTAAAATGTGATGCATTTTCAAGTTATCAAACTCTCTCACACTTAGACCATTGCTTGTCCTCAAGCAATCAACCAACACAAAACAATTTGAAACACGGGTTTAAAAACATGCACACAATAAAGACTCTTATCATACACGGTTGCTAGGCTATTATCAAATAGATAGGTGCTAAGCGTCAGTACCAAGTATACCGTAATGACACAAGCTGGAAACTCCCATCCTATGCCAACCAATACGAATCATGCTATTATAACTCGACCTATGTTTTTCGTCTCTTTTCACCAACTTTCATTCTAGCGCAATCACATTAAGCCCGTTATCCGTACGCGCTCATAGTAGGGAAATCAGTTAGTGACTCTGATCTTTCTTGAGCAAGGGGTTCTAGTACTAAGCGGTGCAGCCCCATTTTTTCCAATTATTGGTTGCGGGGGATCAAACTGTAGTCCACCCTACCAAGTCCTGTACTAGTGACCTTCATACCAACCAACAATGGGTGCTTATTATTATATATTCAAAGGTATAACAACCGTTAGGCTAAATGAATGGGTGAGGTTCACATAACTTAAAAGGCTACTATTTTTTAGTTAACAACATTTATTCATTAAAATGAGATCATTAACTTATATTCATCAACTCCTCTACGTATAGTGTGATTAGGATGATGCTGACTGCTAATATAAACTAACTACTTGTGGTTACTTTAAGACTCAAACTTGACGTCTCGGCATAATAGGTGCTCAAATTGGAACTTGCATATTTTGGGGGTTTAAGGTGTAAAGATGGTACCGATTTTATCTGATCTTTCCCAAGTGTAGTTGACAAAGCCTAAAGTGTACAACAACCTATATACTCTTAGAGAATTGTGACATGAATCAAACATAATTTTTTCTATTGGGGGTCAATTTAAAGGGAGCTAACAACAAAAGAAAATAACACGCACAAATGACTCGATGACACATGCTATTGTTAAATAAAACTGAAAATAGAAATTCTAAAGGCATGAAAATAAAACTAAGAAATGAAAATAAAACTAAGAAAGCAACAAATCTACCTAGAAAGCAATAAATAAAAATGATAAAGCTTCATCCCCCACACTTAAACTGAGCATTGTCCCTAATACGATGATAAAAGGTGAAAAAGGAAGGTAGAACCTGATGTGTCGGCTACTAGTGGCCTCGACTACGTACTCTTTTATGCCCATCATTACCAGGATGGTGAGGTGGAATACCTGCATGCTGAATGTATTCCTGCAAGCCCTCCACATGTACTATCTTTTTTACCATCTCATAAACCATACCTGACATGTTATGTTCATTCATGTCAGTATAGTCATGTTGATCGTGATGAATCTGCTGAATGATTCACATCATCTCAGTTTGATGAGCTTGTATGTCTTGAATCCTTTTGTCGCGTTGGGCATCCAATGCACTACGTTGCCTCATTTCAACAAGAATGTCATCAAGAGTGGCTAATGTTCCCTGATTCCTTCTTCTAGGCCGATGTCTGCATGATGTACCTGCAACATTTTCATAAGAAACATGTGTGGTATGTGGGTGTGTATTAGTCTTAGGAGTAACATGCTCCATAGCATCATAATCATCATCAGTGTCATTCCCCTCATTGATCTGAGCATCTATGTTAACACCAGGTGCTGGGGCATCTAAATCAAAGAGCCCATTTTCTCGTTTTGCACATCAATCCTTTCAGAGTTAGGAAGAATGATGCATCTAACTACTTTACTTTTAACTGTAAGGGAATACTTACCATCTGGCCTATTTGTTATCATGCGCATACTGTGACAAGCATATTTATCCAGACAAGTGGAGGGAAATGGAACTAACGGGGCTAAGATAGCATTAAGACTAAGCGTGAAGGAATGTTGATGTAACTAACCCTCCGATACAAATGAGGCCAGAAGCCCTAGCGACGACAGCATGAATATGAGCAAGCATGAAAGGTGTGGGGTTTAATCACACCTGTCTTAGTGAGCATTGCAAAAAGTAAAGCTCTTTAGAATTCACATTTCCGTTGTTTTCTCGTCCAAAAGGTATGTGGGCAAGAATGCAGTGCAGATACCTAATAATTGAGTTATGGGTGGAGGTAGATGTGAGACCCTCCCAATCGGAAGTGGTTTCCCCAGTTAATCTGATCCAAAAGTTGAAAGCCTCAAAGGCCCAATCTCTTTTGATGGGTTCTCTACAAGGCCAACCTTCCCCGCAAGGAAAGTGCAGCAAATCAGATATTTGATCTTGGCTCATGTTATAGCTAACACCAAACATTCTAAAACTAACAGTTCCTTGGGTGCATCCCTTGACGAGTGGAGTGGTATATTGGAATGAGCTTAGAAATTTGTATGTGAGCCTAACATACGTGGGGCTGGTCATGGCACATAAATCTGTCATTCCTAAATTCCCTAACATCCACCTAACACTACTATATAGTCCTAGTTCGCGTAAAGCACTTTCATCGGCATACCTTGTTGGCGTAACATTGCGGTTAAACAGTTTGGTATACCGCGCCCTATGGTTTTCTCTGTCAATCCCCTCCTTGAAAGTTATTCCCAATGTATCAAGTTCCCTTCTCGGTCTCACCGCTCTTGGAGGCATGATGGAAATTGAGAAATTAGGGATTTTGTGGAAGAGAAAGGAATGGAATGAAAGTAGAGAATTTAGAGAATGATGTAATGAAATAGGTGTTAATAGGGTTTAAAAGAGTATGAATGAATTAGAGGAAGTTTGGAAATTATGGAGGTGGTGGAAGATAAATGGATGAGTGGAAAAAAAGGTTTTTTGAAGATTGGAAGTTTGAAATTCATGGAGAGGGAGGTTATAACGCGTTTCTGCCCACTCAATAGCCATGGCGGGCACCATAGGTATGGTGGCGAGCGCCACACTTATAGAAATGCATTGTCCAAACACAACCACTATGGAGAGCACCATAGGCCCAATGGCGACCGCCACGGGCATAAAACTTGCATATTTTTGCAGAAGCTCAGTTATGCTTCAGAGGCTATGCGAATTTGGCAGTACAAAAGTTGTTTTAAGGCCATATAATCTTTGAAAGAATAGTTATAGTTGATAAAAAGTTCAATAATACGAATATTTAGCCTTAAACAAGCAATTTTTTTTTTTAGAATTTACGAATGCATTAGAAAATTTTGCACGAAATAAAGAAAATACAGAATCAATAAACTTGCATTACTAAATTGAGAAGTTTAACAATAAATTGTATCAACTAAAAAAACATAACTAAGTGAACATCATAAAAATTGGAAATCCTAAATAGAAAACTATAAAGTCCTAACTAGAAAGCATGAAATCTTAAAATTAATGTTAATCCTTCCCCCACACTTAAACTAGACAGTGTCCTAACTATTTAAATGTCAGAGTAGGAAATGCGGTAATAGTCAGATGAATTAGCCACTACGGAGCTCGTCGATAGGAGGAGCAAAAGAGTAGATATGCTGATAGATTTGATCAAATTGCTCTGTAACAACGTCTATAAATCCGTGGAAGTCTACACACAATATGGTCAACTCTCCTCTAAGATTAGCAACATCCATTTGCAATTCAGTGATAGTAGAAATGTGATCAACAGGCGGGGCAACAGGGGAAATAGAGGAACTTGAGTCACTATCAGAGAGATAAGCATCAAAGTGGTCATAAATTTGGGGTGTCTCTGGAGGAGAGGGTGGTGCATCTTGTGGTTCGTCCAAATCAAAGAGCCAATTGTTTTTGTCATGTATACTAGTCCTATGTTTTGGCAAGGTAAATAGGTGCACAACTTGATTATTGATAAGAAATTCAAACTCTTCTGGTCCCAGGTTTCCAATCATACCACAATTAAAACGGAAAGGAATGTCCATGGGTCTAAGTCCTCCTAAGGGGTTACATTTGATAAATTGTTGTCTCAGGCGAATGGAATTGGTGATCATGGTGACTAGCCCCCTACAAGGACATGTCCATATATAGCTTGTGCAATCAGGCTCATGTTAGTTATCATAAAGGTAGCTGCATTTACAGGCCGGGATTGTGAAGCACAATATAAAATAAATAGTTCCTCTCTGGACACTGAGGTTATGTTTTCTTCATTTCCAAAGAGTGTGTGTGCTAGGATCTTGTAAAGGTAACAAATAGCTAGATTATGGATGTTTTCAGAGTGCATATCATTAGGCTCATGATGATTGTTTCCCGTTATGCTACCCCAAAAGTAATTTAGTTCAAGGTTCATCATTGGTTCTTCTTGTGTAGTGGTATGAACGTGAGGTCCATTAGGGAAATCCAGGAGTTCATCCATTTCTATGTGGTTGTAGCAGTAATCAATACCAAATATCATAAAAATGATAAGTCCTCTTTTATACCCTAAACCATGGGTAGGAAAATAGGTAAGAGATCTCAGAAATTCAAGGGTTAGCCTACAGTAGGTACAAAATCTTTTCCTAATAGAAAAGGTGTCCCCACCTAGTTGGTTAAGAAAAAACATGACACTATTTTGGTCATAGTTATCCCATTAGAGTAGATAGTTAAAAGTCACCTCTCTTTGATAAAGAGCCTTAAAACGCCTCCTTTGGGCCCTGCCTCTGGAAAAAATTCCCATTCTGTCTACTTGTTGCATCATGAAAGTTAGTTAGGAGTTAGAGAAGATATGTTAGCTTGAAAGTAAGTAGACATAATACTAAGTTAGTAATGGTTAATTCTAAAGAAAATACCGTGTAACATTATAAAAATAAAAGGAAAAATAAATATAATAAGGATTAAAAGAAAACTAAAAATCAGAATTAAAAAATAAAGTAACAAATATGGGTTGCCTCCCACCAAGCGCTTCATTTAATGTCAGGAGCTTGACATTAATTCAGGTGCTAGTTTTGTGAATGAGCGGGCAACTCTTGTAACCTGTAATCGAAATAATAATCCAAATTCTCTACACTATGGTAATGCTTAAGGCGCTGCCCGTTCATAATGAATGATTATTTTGATCGACTTTTAATCTCTACGGCTCCGCTAACCTCAAAAGGACTTGACCACCTATATTTATGTTTACCCGAGAAAATTTAAGTCATCAGTTAAAAAGGAGTACTATGTCCCCCTCATTAAACTCTTTTCTAGATATACGTTTATCATGCCACTTTTTAGTTCTTTCTTTATAGATTCAGGCATTATCATACGCATCTAATCTAAGTTCTTTGGGTTCATTTATATCTAAAATTCTCTTTTCGCCGGAGGCAGTGTAATTCAGGTTAAGGGTCTTAATGGACCAATAAGCTTTATGTTCTAGTTCTATCGGAAAATGACATGATTTTCCATAAACTAACTTAAATGGTGTGGTTCCTATTGGTGTCTTGTAAGCTGTCCTATATGCCCACAAAGCTTTATGTAGCATGGAAGACTAATCTTTCCTAGAGGTGGCAACTGTTTTCTCTAAAATTTGCTTAATCTCTCTATTTTAGACCTCGACTTACCCACTAGTTTGTCGATGATAAGGGGTTGCTACCCGGTGTTGGACTCCATATTTAGCAACAATTTTTCAAAGATTTTTGAAATGAAATAGGACCCTCCGTCGCTTATGATGAGTCTCGGCGCACCAAATCTAGGAAAGATTATATTCTTAAAAAGCTTAATTACCACGCGTGCGTCATTTAAAGGAGATGCTAAAGCCTCGATCCATTTTGATACGTGTTGTACCCCAAAATTTTCCCTCTCATTTATCAAGATTTTTCTCACAAGACTTCTTGGACTGAAGACAAGATTAGGGTTTGGTCAACTCAAGACATCTCATCTTGCACTGATAACCCAAAATTAGGGTTTGAGTTTGCACAAGGATTTTTGGACCACCACTGCTTCATGTGACTTTCATACATCATCTTGGACCCCTAAGATTTCTCATGTCAAGTTTCAAGCCTTGAATCACATTTTTGATCAGTCAATTGGACATTTGACCTAAAAATCAGCTGTATTGGGGAAAAAGTCAACTATGGCCAATTTACAGTCAAATTTCATGATTTTTGATCCACATCAACAGTTTAGACTCATATGTGCCATTTGATCAAGTTTGGATCACAACTCCTCAAGAAATTTGATCAAATCATCAAAAGGGCAAAATGGTCAAAATTAGGATTTTGACTGAGAAAGGGCAATTTTTGATTTTTAGCCTAGCCAATGACCAATTGGGTTCAAACATGATTTCAAGGTCCAATGGCATCATCTTGACCTAATCACATAGTTCAAAAGATCTCAAGTTCATTGGATTGACAGATGAATATTGCAGTCAACTGATCAAAAGTCAACTGTATACTGAAAAGTCAAACCTTGACTTTTTGGTCAAAATCAAGTGCCAAGGGTCAGAGTTCATCAAGATATGTCAAAATATGAAACTTGTCCACCAAGAAAACCAATTTTGAAAATTAGGATTTTGAATTTGAAAATTTTCATAACTTAGAATTTTTCTAAGTATGAAATTTTCTTATTTTTCCCAACTTTCATCCACTTTTTCACCATGATGCATTTTGATTCAAATAAAACTTCCAACATGAAAGTTGTAGTCCTCCATGAAATCTACAACTTTACTTCACAAACTTCTCCCAAAAGATGCTTGGATCTCAAGTTATGAATTTGTGAATATAGGTCCATGAACTTCTTAACTTAGTGAAAATTTGCCCTAATTTAGGCAGGTTTTGACCCAACTTCATGGACATTTTTCACCTAGTTACAAGAGGAATCTCAAAATGCATTTCAAATATGGATTATAGATCATGTTTCAATATTTCCAAAATGTCCAAGAACTCTCCAAGATCATTTTTGGTTAGGGAGAATCGAAGAGGAGAAGTTGGCATTTTATCACTTTTGTTCAAGCCATTTTTACAAAGCATTAAGTTGCAAATCAGATCTTTGATGTTTGAATCTTGCTTTACAGGTCCTAAACTCATTCTACAATCCATAATTAAATGCAAACTCATAAGTTAAAGGCTTTATCTTGACTTTTGGAGCATTGTACAAGAGATAATTCCATTTTAGGCATAAAGGTTACAATGCCATTTTCATAAAGGTGAGATTTTGCAACTTTACAAATATTGAGCCTTGGACCTGTCCCTTTGGTACAAACAACTTCTACAGGTATCAAGCAATGTGTACCAACTCCTATCAGCTCACAAGCCAGCCAGTACAAGCATGTAGCAATGGTCACTTCTCTTTTCTTCAAATGCAAGGAAAGGTTTCCAAAAGGTCAGAACTTGTACAACTAGTGAGGAGTGGACTTTGTATCCATTCTATACATATTCACAAACTTGTTACAAACCAGAACACAATTGCTTTACATCTAAAACTCTCCAAAACACAAAAACTCCATTTTTCTGTCCAAACATAGCAGTTCTGCAAAATCATAGCCATTTCATTTTTGGCTCGTGCGTTTTGCATTTTAACATTTGAAACACTTCATACACATCATACCAAAGCAGCCCAAGCATTCATCCTGCATCTGTAAGCCCTGTTTCAGCCATTTCCATTTTCAAACTTGGAGCTTGTAGCTTGACTTGTGCAGAGACTTCTGGCCATCCACAAAGCAAGCTAGGCATTGGAATAGCTTGAAGGAAGTTCAAGGAAGCTCACACAATCCTCAGGCCTCCATTAAAGTCCCTACATTGCTCTATCCAAATCCAACTGAAGGAGGTATTTTTCAAAACTCTATCTCTCTATTTAGGCATCCTCAAGCCATGATTTGTGAAGAAAAGATGTAGTCCATAACATGGTGAAGCTGTACATATGCATACTTTTCATTTAGATTAACTATGCTGTGAGAATTTGAAGTTTGAAAATGCTGAAAAAGTTAGGTCACGAATTAGGGCCATTAAAATTCTCCTTGATCTTTTAGAGTTAGGTTACAAATTTTATATGGTTGGAACCGTGAGATTAAATGCTACATGTTTTATGTTATGAGATTTTGTTTTTATGCAAGCAGGTGAAAGATACAGTTTGAAGGGAAAACGCGCACGTAAGGAAGAAGCTGGAGGGCAGGGATGAAGTTCTGGGCCTTTGGCGCCTTGGGCTTGTTGCTTTTGTTATCCACACCCCCTGAATTACTTTTGCACCCCATGGCTAATTTTGTATATTTTTCATATGTTTTTACATTTTCATATTTATTGCTTTTGATTATTTTTTCTGAACATTAAAAAATCCTAAAAAATAATTAAATAATTTTTTGCAATTTTATTTTATTTTTATTGTTTTTTTTACATGAAAAATAGTTTATTTTAATAAGTAGGACTTATTTTCTTATATAATTTATAAATACATTTAAAAAATACTTAACATTTTTTATTTTACCATTTATAATCATAAATAATTATTTTTATACATATTTAATTTTTAATATTTAAACATAATATTATTTATTATTTCTTGTACAAAAATGGAAAAAATAATATTAGGAAAACTTTATTTTCTTTTAATAAAAAAATTAGGGTTTCATCCCTTTCCAAAAATAATAATATTTTTTCTCTTATTTCTAGGGTTTAAATAAATTATTTTCTTATACAACAAATAAATACAAAACATTTTTTACATAAATACATTGCATTTTAATTACTTGTACATTTATTTAATGCGCACAATATTCGATTGGGTCGTAATAGTATTTTTAGATTTATATTTGTGCAAAATCCCCATTCAAAAACTTGTATCCCCCCTCCCATAATATTTGTTGTAATAGCTTAGTTTACATTTACGCAATTTATCGCTTTTATACCATGTTTAGTAAACTAGGGTTTGCATGACAAGAACAAAAACAAAAACAAAACAATTAGAAAAACCCTAATGCAAGACAAAAGCATGAAAATGACACACATTGCACACAAGCACCCTTAGGTTTTCTCTCACTTGGTTTCCTAAATAAAATGGCCATGTTACGCACGCGAAGTATCTTGGCAAAACAAAACAAATTTTAGATCATAGTCCCTCGATGATGCTATCAATAGGTTGCCTAAAACAAATGATCTTAGTCCCTCAAACACGCTAAGATACTTGGCAACATTGCTATCATGGCCATACGATGACCCACGCCCGTCCCGTTTACATCCAAAGATAGGGTTGTTTACCAAATCAATGGTAAATCAACAATGTCAAAGGAATAAAAATGCATAAGAAAGACATTTGAGTAGGTAGATAGCTTCTAGTTACTTGTACCATTTCAAAACAATCCTTGCTATTTTCAAAAACAAACACACACACATTTCAAAACATTTTCAAAACATCTTACAAAACATTGAAACATTTTTCAAAAGACAAACATCTTTGTATACATTCTTACGAACGAGAATCATTACAAAGATTGCCTAAACGATGGCCTCTTTTCAAAATACTTTCAAAACTACACCAAGCACAATTTCAAACAAAACAAAGCAAAGCAAGTGATCTAAACAAGTAACTAAGATCCCATGGAAAACCATTGATGAAAAGGGTGCTAACACCTTCCCTTTTCATAATATACCCCCCGAACTCAAGAAAACATCTCAAAGGTCTTTCCTGTGCTTTTTTACCTTTCCTTTTGGCTAAAATAAAAGTCAGTGGCGACTCTTGCTAACCGCAACATTTGCAAACACAAACGCAAAACCTCAAGTCAATTCTCCTACCGCATCACAGAACTGGCGACTCTGCTGGGGACAATTCTAAAAGTGGGGTTACCTTAAGGTTTAGATCACCTTTAGTTGCTTACAATTGTTTGACTTGTTTGCTTTACACTTTGGTTCTATTGTTTGGGTTTGAATCCTCCACCTGATTTTGGGAAACATTATAGGTAAATAGAAATATGTTGTGGAAACTGTGCGGGGTATACCGACATGGTCTAAGCAATAGCTATGTTAGTGCGACATATTTTTGGGTACCGGTAGCATTTGAGTCAATCAAAGAGAATACGGGGCCGTTGAGTGATGTCATGAAGCACTAATGAACTTCTAGAACCTTTACTTGACCAACTTGGCCTTTTAGGATGTAGTGAGATGACCGGCTTTGGTGCAGTCCGAAGTTGGTAGATACTCGATACTTCACTCATTGAGGGTTGGTTCCTTGGAATATTTCGGTCGCCAGTAAAGAGGCTTGAATTGAAACAATGAACAAGGAAACAATCCAGTGATATTGAGCTCCTTAGAACCCGATTATTATTTCTAGGACAGGTTGAGCCAACTAAACTTCAAGAGGGTACTTACCTATGAAACCCCATGCAAGCATAAACTAGGAACTTGTGTGATTTGCTTGTACATATATACTTGTGCATAACATCATGGACATCATAAACATCATATGCATTCACTAACCATTTCAAGGATTTTGGAGATTCATCTTTGTTCTTGTTTTGTAGGTTATGGATTCACTTCACAGGAAAACTATCCAGATCAACCTTGTAAGAATTCCTCCATAACTCAAGGAGCTTGCTTCAAGGATTCCTGAGAATTCTCCATTCACCAAGAGACATGGTCGTCTACTCAACTTGGTCACCACCAACATAGAGGAGAATATGATGAAAGTTATCTTCCAGTTCTTTGACCCTTTGCATCATTGCTTCACATTTCCTGACTATCAACTTGTGCCCACTTTGGAAGAATTCTCTCAACTCCTGAGGATTCCTATTCTCAATCAACTACCCTTCAACGGTACGGAAAGAGATCCAAAGCCATAAGAGATTGCTCAAGCCCTGCACTTGCACTCATCTGATGTCACAACTCACTGGGAAACTAGAAGTGGTGTCAAGGGCTTCTTGTCAAAGTTTCTGTTTGAGAAGGCCCAAAGCTGTTGGAACTCCTTAGACTTGCAAGCTTTTGAGGAGATTGCATCTCTTCTCATCTATGGGATGGTCTTGTTACCTAATCCTGACCAACTCATAGATGTAAGCGCTGTCAAAATATTCATGACTCGCAACCCGATGCCTACATTACTTGGGGATATCCTCCACTCTTTTCACACTCGTACAATGAAGAAAAGAGGTGTTCTCATGTGTTGCACTCCTCTCCTTGCAATATGGTTTATTTCTCATCTTCCCCAATCAGTCTTGAAGAATGAGCAAGGTTTAAGGTGGTCATAAAGGTTGATGACGCTTACACATTCAGATATTCATTGGTGTTCTCGATCCAAAGAGAATTTTATTATTGTTGACCGTTGTGGGGAATTCCCTAATGTCCCTCTACTTGGAATTAGGGGAGGCATTACCTACAACCCTTGCTTGTCTCTAAGACAGTTTGGTTATGCCCGATGGGATGGCCCACATGATATGCTGATTCAAGGATTGGTTTTCGACTACGACAAAAATGACCAAAGACTCCGTCAGAGATTCATCCGAGCTTGGATGATGCCCAACAAGGTGGATAGCAAGACTTTGGGACACAAGAATTCCATCCCTCTTGAGCCTTACCTCAAGTGGGTACGAACCCGCGCCCAAAGTCTTATGATGCCTTATCCCTCTATTCTCCCAGTAATTATAGAGCCTGTTAAGGAAGGAGAGGTTACATACACCATCCTACATCCTGACATGACAACATCACTTGAAGACCTACAAAGGAGTTGGATACAACTCAAGGGAGAGCGCGATACTTTCGAAGCCCAATTCTACGCAAGCGAGAAGAAGGTTTTGGAACTCACTCGGCTACTTCATGAAGAGCAAACTCTCAACACCTACATTGCACCAAAGAGGATGCGCAACGTCTTCTTACCTTAAAGTTTTGTATTATTTTGCCCAAGGGGCATTGATGTACTCACAATTCTATCTTATTAATATGACGTGTGTTTCTTTTTTGTTTAAAACAAATTTGAATTTCTAAATCCTTGAAAACATTTCATGAATACATATCATTCATCATAAGCATAAACAAGTCTTCACACCAAATTTCCTCATCTCTCTGCTGTTTATTTCAGCAAGATGGATCTTGAACAAACGGTTAAAGATCTGCAAGCTCATAATTCACAATTTCAACAGTTACTCATGACCTTAGCCAAGGGGCAGGAGGAGCTGAAGACTTTGCTAGAAAAAGAAAAAGAGAAAAAGAAGAAGAAGCCAGCTGGTGTGGTTATCATGGGCAGAATATTTCAGGGACAAGCCAGAAGGACCTTGGAATTTCCAACAACATCTGAGGAAGGGGAAAGAAAAGGAAAAGAAACGGCAGTACCATCAGATTCTGAAGAAGAAGAAGAGGAAGAGGAGGACTACTCTGAACAACAATACCCTCCGACTGATGACAAATATAAATATTTGGAAGAGCGTCTAACTGTTATGGAAATCCAGAGAGTACCAGGGCTAGATTTTGAAGAGTTGGGGTTGGTGTCAGGAATTGTAATCCCTTCAAAGTTCGAAGTGCCACTGTTTTCCAAGTATGATGGGGTGTCTTGCCCTAAAATGCACCTCAGATCCTATGTCAGGAAGATTCAACCACACTATGCTGACAAATACTTATGGGTCCACTTTTTCCAGGACAGCTTATCAGGAACGTAACTTGATTGGTTCTACCAGTTGGAGAGGGAAGATGTCCACAATTGGGAAGACTTGGCAGCATCCTTCTATAAATAGTATCAATATAACACCGACTTGGCACCTACCCGTACTCAGCTTCAGAGTATGGCGATGACTTCCAATGAGGGCTTTAAAGATTACGCGCAAAAATGGAGAGACCTAGCCGGAAGGGTGCAACCCGCTCTATCTGAGACGGAGTTGGTGGACATGTTCTTGGGAACTCTTTCATGCCCTTTCTTCAATAATCTGATTGGGAGTTCCTCTGCAGGGTTTACCGAATTGATTCTAACTGGCGAAAGAGTGGAGGCTGGTATAAGAAACGGGAAAGTTCAGAAGGACACGTCTGCCTCGACAGTTGTAAAAAAGCTCTTCACGGGAAGAAAGGAAGTATCTGCTGTGTATTCACAGAGAAATCAGGGAAGAACCAAGCGCCGACCAACAGTGGGGGCCGTTATGATTCCGAAACCTGCATCAGACCAACCGAGAAATAATCAGCAAAGGGTAGAAAGGCCAATACGACAATTTACCAAGATTAACATGACTCCAACCCAAGTTCTACCACATCTCTTGAATTTGAATCTGGCCACTCTAAAAGAGGCCCCAAAAAATCCTAATACTGCTTTTCCACATTACCATCCCAACACCAGATGCGCGTACCATTCTGAAAGTCCAGGGCACGACACCAACAACTGTTGGGCTCTGAAGAATAAGATTCAAGATTTGATAGATGCGAAGGAAGTTGAGTTTGAAGCTCCTGAGAAACCGAATGTTATTTCCGCTCCGATGCCAAGGCATGGTCACAATGCCAACGCTATTGAAGAAGATCTGTTTGTTGCTACCGTGGATGAACTGTTAACTCTGCTCCTGACCATCAAGTTGAATTTGTTAAAAGCTGGCATCTTCCCAGGTTGTGACAAAGATTGCCATGATTGCCTATCCTCATCATTTGACTGCCCTCTGTTGAAGAAAGGAATCCAACAACTGATTGATAACCAAGAAATTTTGTTTGAGAAAGCTCATGTTTCACCCGTCCCAGTGAAATAAATTTCTATCATAACCATATACGCCAATCCTTCCAGGGCCCCTAAAAGACCCGTTAGGATTACACCTGCTCCAAAGACTACTCCGCTTAAGATTACAATACCCGAGCCTGCCCCATACAAATCAGATAAATCAATACCATGGAATTATGGTGGAGAAATCTACTACCATGGTATTAAGCAGGATGAACTGACAGCCGAAGAAGAGAGCTCCGAAGAGGAAAGTTCCGACATCAGTAACATTGCCGAAACAAGCAAGGTTACCCGTAGTGGAAGAATCTTTTCTCCAGAGATTTCTCCTCCAACAACAGTCTTTGGACCCGTGGCCATTCTGAAGATTACCTCTGTACCAGTGATTGTACCTGCAAGCGTACCCACCAACAAAGACAATAAAATTCCTATCCCTGTTTCCACTGCTGAGAATAAAGGAAAGAATGTTCAAGAGGAGCCTGTCTAGACGAAGGCTCAATCACTAGCTATTCCTGAAACATCCAAGAAGAAGATGGAAGAAATCCTGAGGATCATTAAGAAGAGTGATTATGATGTGGTTGAACAATTGGGGCAGACCCCTTCCAAGATCTCTATGCTAGCCCTACTGCTGTGCTCTGAAGCACATGCCAAAGCACTGGTAAAATTTCTGAAGACAACTCATGTGCCGCAAGAGACGTCTGCTGACCAATTCCAGGACTGTGTGGCCAGTTTGACAACTGATAATGGCCTGGGTTTCTCCGATGCTGACTTGACACCCCGAGGGAGAAAACACAACGATGCATTACATGTCTCAGTGGAGTGCAGAGGAACAACCCTAGCTCATGTCTTGGTTGATACTGGATCGTCTTTAAACGTCTTGCCGAAGAAAGCCCTTGATAGGTTGGATTGCAAGGGGTTGACTCTAAAACCCAGCAATATAGTGGTGATAGCTTTTGATGGTTCTAAGAGGATGGTCCATGGGGAGGTGGACATCCCAATCAAGGTAGGAACTCAAGTCTTCAACTCAACCTTCTATGTGATGGACATCCGTCCTCCTTATTCCTGTCTGTTGGGACGCCCCTGGATCCACAATGCCGGTGCCGTCACCTCCACCTTGCATCAGATGCTAAAGTACCCCGTCCAAGGGAAGATCATAACTGTCCATGGGGAGGAGGAGTATATGATTAGTCATCTGAATTCTTTCCGATATGTAGAATTGGATGGAGAATTCATAGAGACCCCTTTCCAACATTTTGAAGAAGTCTCTCCAGAAGTAGCGGCGACCAAGGCGGTATCCTCGAATCCTAAGATCACAAGACCTCCACCTGGGATGTCATCTCTAAAGGATGCAAAGGAAGTAGTGGAAGAAGGGGGATGCACCATCTGGGGGCAGCTTCCAAACATTCCCTACAAATCAGACAAGTTTGGCTTGGGGTTTACTTCGACTGGTCAGAAGGCTCTGCACTGTGCCCGTGCTGGGGGGCCACCTATAAAAATCAGTAACCAAAGCGTCAATGCAGTAGAAGACAATGAAGAGGATGGAAGCTTGGAATATTGGATACTTCCTACTGTCAGCGGAGGACTGCACAACTGGGAAGCCAGAGACTTTGTTCCGATAACTTTCATATCTCAGTAATTTATCTTTTACATTTCTATTGGACTGTAATAATTCACAAACAATCCGCACTTTAAAAGCCTTATGTCTTACCCGAGGCACAATGGTCCATTTGTAAGGGTTTTTATTTCATTTTCATATGTCATTCAATGAATCATGGACGCTTTTTCACATATAAAATTTTATGCTCATTGTCTTTCTTTTACATTTTATTGTTTTAAGATGGCTATACCCTTACACACACCCACACTCACAAATGCAAGTACCTTTCCATTCCAGATCCCATGGGTAACGATACTGCTATAGCCTTCAGTTACTCTGAAGATCTGATCTACCAAGCCGAATACGAAGGTGAGGAAGATTATGAGGTGCCAGGGGAATTGGCCAAACTTTTACAACAAGAGGAAAGAGCAATTCAGCCTCATGAGGAGCAGTTGGATACAATCAACTTGGGTACTGAGGAAGATAAAAAAGAAATCAAAATAGGTGCCAATCTAGAGCCGAGTGTCAAGGAGCGCCTAATTCAGCTATTGCATGATTATGTTGAGATCTTTGCTTGGTCATACGAAGACATGTCGGGACTCAATACAGACATTGTGGTACACCGTCTACCCACAAGAGAAGACTGTCCACCAGTGAAACAAAAAGTCCGCCGCATGAGACCTGACATGTCAGAGAAGATCAAAGCAGAAGTTATGAAGCAGTTCAATGCTAGATTTCTGGATGTTACTTCCTATCCTCAATGGGTGGCCAACATTGTTCCCGTGCCTAAAAAGGATGGCAAAGTGAGAATGTGCGTAGATTATAGAGATTTAAACAGGGCCAGCCCTAAAGATGATTTTCCACTTCCGCACATCGACATCCTGGTCGACAATACAGCTCAGCACAAAGTATTTTCTTTCATGGACAGATTCTCAGGCTATAACCAGATCAAAATGGCACCTGAGGACATGGAGAAAACTACATTTGTCACACAATGGGGTACGTTCTGCTACAAAGTGATGCCATTCAGACTGAAGAATGCTGAGATAACCTATCAATATGCCATGGTAGCTTTGTTTCATGATATGATACATCATGAGATATAGGTCTACGTAGATGACATGATATCCCGATCACAAACTGAAGAAGAACACCTTGATCACTTGCAAAAGCTGTTTGTCAGGTTGAAGGAGTACAAGTTAAGACTGAATCCAAACAAGTGTACATTCGGAGTCCGGCCTGGTAAACTCTTAGGTTTCATTGTCAGCAATAAAGGCATCGAGGTTGATCCTGCTAAAGTCAAAGCTATACAAGAAATGCCTTCTCCTCACACTGAGAAGGAAGTCAGAGGTTTTTTGGGACGCCTAAACTACATTGCCAGATTCATTTCTCACCTAACGTCTACTTGTGAACCAATCTTCAAGCTGTTGAAGATAGATCAAGTAGTCAAGTGGAATGATGAATGTCAAATTGCTTTCGATAAAATCAAGAAGTATTTTCTAGAACCTCCTGTCTTGATGCCACCCGTCGAGGGAAGACCGTTAATCATGTATCTGACCGTCTTAGAGAATTCAATGGGGTGCGTACTGGGGCAGCATGACGAGTCTGGCCGAAAAGAGCACACTATTTATTACCTAAGCAAAAAGTTTACCGACTGTGAAACCAGATATTCACTGCTCGAGAAAACTTGCTGCGCTTTGGTATGGGCTGCTCGCCGGCTAAGACAGTATATGTTGACTCATACCACTTTGCTGATATCTAAGATGGATCCGATAAAGTACATCTTTGAGAAGCCTGCTCTGTCTGGGAGGATAGCTAGATGGCAGATGATCCTAATAGAATACGACATACAGTACACGACCCAAAAAGCTATAAATGGAAGTGTGCTAGCTGATCATCTGGCTCATCAAGCTGTAGAAGATTACCAGTCCATGAAGTTTGACTTCCCCGACGAAGACATCATGACAGTAGACAACTGCAAAGAGATCAGACCATATGACGGACCTGAACAAGGATCCCGATGGACCCTGTACTTTGATGAGGCATCCAATGCACTTGGTAACGGTATCGACGTTGTGCTCATATCTCCGGAAGGATGCCATACTCCTTTCACTGCCAGACTTTGCTTCAACTGTACGAACAACATGGCAGAGTACGAAGCATGCATCTTTGGTCTCAAGGCTGCCATAGACTTGGGAATCAAATCTTTAGATGTGTTTGGAGATTCAGCCTTGGTCATCAGTTAGATCAAAGGAGAGTGGGACACTAAGCATCCAAACCTCATCCCTTACAAAGAACATGTTTTGACATTGTTACCTCATTTCGAGCAGATTACCTTCGAGCATTTCCCGCGAGAAGAAAATCAGCTAGCAGATGCTCTAGCTACAATGTCATCTATGTTTAAACTTAATTGGGATAATGAGGCTCCCCATATCTCCATTGAACGAATGGATGAACCAACACACTGTCACAAGATTAATACCGAAGAAGTAGTGGACCAGCCGTGGTTTCATGAAGTCAAGAGGTATCTCGAGGCTCAAGAATATCCAGAAGGAGCTTCAATCAATGACAAAAAGTTCTTAAGGAGATTCTTAGCTAAGTTCTTCCTAAGTAATGGTATCCTATACAAGTGTAATCATGATTCTATTCTGCTTCGTTGTGTGGACAAGACTGAAGCTGAAAAGATCATGGCTGAATTGCATGAAGGTACCTTTGGCACTCACTCTAGTGGGCATACGATGGCAAAGAAGATTCTACGGGCAGACTATTACTGGTCTACCATGGAAGCTGACTGCTATCAACACTCCCGGACTTGTCACAAGTGTCAAATCTATGCAGACAAGGTGCACGTGCCTCCGGTTCCTCTAAATGTCTTAACAGCTCCTTGGCCTTTCGCTATGTGGGGAATCAACATGATTGGAGAGATCAAGCCTACAACTTCCAATGGACACCGCTTCATTCTAGTGGCCATTGACTATTTTACCAAGTGGGTCGAAGCAGCTTCCTTTCCTTCGAATCAGTTACTAAGAATGTTGTTGCCCGCTTCATCAAGCAGAATCTCATTTGCCGGTATGGTATCTCAGAAAGGATCATCACTGATAACGGTACAAACCTTAACAATACTATGATCACTGCCTTGTGCGAGCAGTTCAATATTCAACATGACAACTCATCTCCCTATCAGCCAAAGATGATTGGTGCAGTCGAAGCTGCTAATAAAAATATTAAAAAGATCATACAAAAGATGACAGTCACCTACAAGGACTGGCATGAAATGCTATCGTTTTCTCTCCATGGGTACCGTACCACGGCTCGCACACCAACTGGGGAAACACCCTATTCTTTGGTTTATGGCATGGAGGCTGTTTTGCCTATCGAGGTTCAGATTCCCTCTTTGAGAATTATGAAAGATGCATGTTTGAGTGAAGACGATTGGACCCAGACCCGGCTTGACCAATTGAACTTAATTGATGAAAAGAGGCTTACTGCTGTTTGCCACGGTCAAACGTATCAAAAACGGATGATCAAGGCTTTCAACAAGAAAGTCAGACGCCAGGTATATGAAGTTAGAGATTTAGTGATCAAATGCATCATTTTGCCACGAAGTGATCCCAGGGGAAAATGGACTCCTACCTATGAAGGACCATTTGTAATAAAGAACATATTTTCTGGTGGGGTAATGATCTTAACCACCATGGACAACGACGATCTGCCACACCCTGCAAACACAGACATAGTCAAAAGATACTATGCATAAAGAGAACCGCTAGGTTGACACACCTAGGCAAAACAAGGGCTTCCCGGCGAACCAAAAAGGTTCGGGCAAAAAATAGGGATAAAATAAAAAAAAGATCTGTACACCCGACAAGTGGAAAACCCGAAAGGGAGACTTAGGCAAAAAATGGTTTGCCGGTGGACCGAAAACCCGAAAGGGCGGTCCAGGAAAAAGTTAGGGAATTAAAGCGTATGACTATGTCTCGTCAGATCACTTTAAGGACAATCTCTTCACTGACAAAACTCTGAGCTTCTGATCAATTCAATCATCTTCGGAAGAAACAACAGATGGACAAGATATTCAGATATGCGAAGGCTATAGCGGAATGGGAACCCCATGGGATTATTACACATATAGCTATCTTTCTTTGTATAAAATTTTTCTTACTTTTATGACACCATCCTCTTACTAGGGTGTCTGTCTCCTTTGTACAAAACACTTATTCAAAGTAAATACAAAGATATCTCTTTCAAAGTACAGAAAACTATTTGCCTTTTTCTTTTACACTTGTGTTTTTTATTTGCAAAAAACGTCCAATGATTCATTAATGAACATATGCATTTGAACATAATTACCGTTTACAAATAAACAGAATGGAAAAGAACAATTACTAACAGGTTGAAAGAATAGGAAAACGTCTTTGGGCTATTCCATGAGCAATCCCTACAATACATCATTTAGATCCCCAACAGAGTTAAACTTCAAACTCCCAATCCCCAGCGGAGCCAAAATTTCAAACTATCAATCCCCAGTAGAAACCATGCTGTTTCTCCAATTTCCCCAGCAAGTTGTCTTGAAGCCTGAAAATCAACCAGATAACAGTTAACTTTTGTCTCTCCCCAACCTAGGATAATTCCCCAGTAGAGTGGTAGACGACCGAAACTCCTGAACTTTTTATAAACAAGAATAAGTTTTCTTCCCCACAGAGTTTTCATTGCTCCCCAACAGATTGAAGATTCTCTTTATTAATTCCCCGCAGAAGTCATCAGAGTTTTCTTTATTTCCCAGTAGAACAATGATTTCCTTGGTGTAACCCCCAGTAGAAGTCATCAAATTCTCTGGATTCCCCAAGCAGATTACTCAAGCAGTATATGACATTACCTTCACAACGTATTTTTTTTGTCAATACTCCAACTTCAAGACATGAAGGATCCCTATATCCCCGGAGAAGTCGCCAAGGATTTCTTATCCTCAGCAGTCAAGGATTTATTGTCCCCGACAGCAGTCAAGGATTTATTTTCCTTAGCAATACAGCAAATCAACTTACATGCGCATACATTACATCCAAATATCATAAACATTGATAAAACACATATATTGCATCATACATTTCATGCAACATAACTCTGTGTTTCAACTAACATTTTACCTTTTCAGGATAGGATTAACAACTACCGTTTAACAATATGCAATCATGATACAGTTCAGATACACTCCAGACACGGAAGCCATTCTGTTACTCATTCAGATTCAACTTTCAGATACAGTACATATATGCTCCAGACGCGGATGTCGTTCTGTTACTCATTCAGACTTCAACATTCAGATACAGTTCAGATATGCTCCAGACACGGAAGCCATTCTGATACTCATTCAGATTTAACTACCATGATACAGTTTAGATACGCTTTAGAAACGGAAGCTATTCTACTACTCATTCAGATCTCAATTTCAAGATACAGTCTAGATACACGCCAGACACGGTTGCCATTCTGTCACTAATTCAGATTCCAAGTTCATGACACAGTTCAGATACGCTCCAGATACGGGTGCCATCCTGATACTTATTCAGATTTCAACTATCAGATACAGTTCAGATATGCTCCAGACATGGAAGTCATTTTGTTACTCATCCATGTTTCAACTATCAGATACAGTTCAGATACGCTCCAGATACGGATGCCATTCTGATACTTATTCAAATCCAGATTTCAACTATCAGATACAGTTCAAATACGCTCCAGATACGGATGCCATTCTGATACTTATTCAAATTCAGATTCCACACTCTTGATATAGTACGGATATGCTCCAAACACAGATGCTATCTTGTTTCTCATTCAGATTTCAAGTCTCCAGATACAACTCAGATACGTTCCAGACGCGGACACTATTTTGATACTTATTCTTCTGACTTACAACTTACAATTCAGCAAACATTCTTGGATGGAATCTACAAGCCCATATCTAACAAGATTCTATCACCTCTCCAAATGGCATCTTTAAGCCCATTCCTTCAACTACACTTCGTCGAGTGCAAATTTATGGGCACTCTAGTGTCCAATCATCTTTTACCTTCGAGTCAGGAACGACAAAACTCACCAATCTAACTCTTCAGGTTCAAGAAGATTGAACAGGGGAAGCTGTTGTACCCCAAAATTTTCCCTCTCATTTATCAAGATTTTTCTCACAAGACTCCTTGGACTCAAGACAAGATTAGGGTTTGGTCAGCTCAAGACATCTCATCTTGCACTGATAACCCAAAATTAGAGTTTGAGTTTGCACAAGGATTTTTGGACCACCAATGCTTCATGTGACTTTCATACATCATCTTGGACCTCTAAGATTGCTCATGTCAATTTTCAAGCCTTGAATCACATTTTTGATCAGTCAATTGGACAGTTGACCTAAAAATCAGCTGTATTGGGGAAAAAGTCAACTATGGCCAATTTACAGTCAAACTTCATGATTTTTGATCCACATCAACATTTTAGACTCATATGTGCCATTTGATCAAGTTTGGATCACAACTCCTCAAGAAATTTGATCAAATCATCAAAAGGGCAAAATGGTCAAAATTAGGGTTTTGACTGAGAAAGGGCAATTTCAAATTTTTAACCTAGCCAATGACCAATTGGGTTCAAACATGATTTCGAGGGTCCAATGGCATCATCTTGACCTAATCACATAGTTCAAAAGATCTCAAGTTCATTGGATTGACAGATGAATTTTGCAGACAATTGATCAAAAGTCAACCGTACACTGAAAAAATTAAACCTTGACTTTTTGGTCAAAATCAAGTGCCAAGGGTCATAATTCATCAAGATATGTCAAAATATGAAACTTGTCCACCAAGAAAACCAATTTTGAAAATTAGGTTTTTGAATTTGAAAATTTTCATATCTTAGAATTTTTCTAAGTATGAAATTTTCTTATTTTTTCCCAACTTTCCACTACTTTTTCACCATGATGAAATTTGATTCAAAGAAAACTTCCAACATGAAAGTTGTAGTCCTCCATGAAATATACAATTTTTCTTCACAAACTTTTCCCAAAATATGCTTGGATCTCAAGTTATGAATTTGTGAATATAGGTCCATGAACTTCTTAACTTAGTGCAAATTTGCCCTAATTTAGGCAGGTTTTGACCCAACTTCATGGACATTTTTCACTCATTTCCAAGAGGTATATAAAAATTCATTTCAAAGATGGATTATATAGAATGTTTCAAGCTTTCCCAAATGTCCAAGAACTCTCCAAGATCATTTTTGGTTAGGGAGAATCGAAGAGGAGAAGTTGGCATTTTATCACTTTTATTCAGGCCATTTTTACAAAGCATCAAGTTGCAAATCAGATCTTTGATGTTTGAATCTTGCTTTACAGGTCCTAAACTCATTCTACACTTCATAATTAAATGCAAACTTAGAAGTTAAAGGCTTTATCTTGGCTTTTGGAGCATTGTACAAGAGATAATTCCATTTTAGGCATAAAGGTTACAATGCCATTTTCATAAAGGTGAGATTTTGCAACTTTACAAATCTTGAGCCTTGGACCTGTCCCTTTGGTACAAACAACTTCTACAGGTATCAAGCAATGTGTACCAACTTCTATCAGCTCACAAGCCAACCAGTACAAGCATGTAGCAATGGTCAATACACTTTTCTTCAAATGCAAGAAAAGGATGCCAAAAGGTCAGAACTTGTACAGCCAGTGAGGAGTGGACTTTGTATCCATTCTATACATATTCACAAACTTGTTACAAACCAGAACACGGTTTCTTTACATCTGAAACTCTCCAAAACACAAAAACTCCATTTTTCTGTCCAAACATAGCAGTTCTGCAAAATCATAGCCATTTCATTTTTGGCTCGTGCATTTTGCATTTTAACATTTGAAACACTTCATACACATCATACCAAAGCAGTCCAAGCATTCATCCTGCATCTGTAAACTCTATTTCAGCCATTGCCATTTTCAAACTTGGAGCTTGCAGCTTGATTTGTGCAGAGACTTTTGGCCATCCACAAAGCAAGCTAGGCATTGGAATAACTTGAAGGAAGTTCAAGGAAGCTCACACAATCCTCAGGCCTCCATTAAAGTCCCTACATTGCTTTATCCAAATCCAACTGAAGGAGGTATTTTTCAAAACTCTATCTCTCTATTTAGGCATCCTTAAGCCATGATTTGTGAAGAAAAGATGTAGTCCATAACATGGTGAAGTTGTACGTATGCATACTTTTCATTTATGTTAACTATGCTGTGAGAATTTGAAGTTTGAAAATGCTGAAAAAGTTAGGTCACGAATTAGGGCCATTAAAATTCTCCTTGATCTTTTAGAGTTAGGTTACAAATTTTATATGGTTGGAATCGTGAGATTAAATGCTACATGTTTTATGTTATGAGATTTTGTTTTTATGCAAGCATCTGAAAGATACAGTTTGAAGGGAAAACGCGCGCGTAAGGAAGAAGCTGGAGGACAGGGATGAAGTTCTGTACCTTTGGCGCCTTGGGCTTGTTGCTTTTGTTATCCACACCCCCTGAATTACTTTTGCACCCCCTGACTTATTTTGTATATTTTTCATATTTTTTTACATTTTCATATTTATTGCTTTTGATTATTTTTTCTGAACATTAAAAAATCCTAAAAAATAATTAAATAATTTTTTGCAATTTTATTTTATTTTAATTGTTTTTTTACATGAAAAATAGTTTATTTTAATAAATAGGACTTATTTTCTTATATAATTTATAAATACATTTAAAATATACTTAACATTTTTTTATTATACCATTTATAATCATAAATAATTATTTTTATACATATTTAATTTTTAATATTTAAACATAATATTATTTATGATTTCTTGTACAAAAATGGACAAAATAATATTAGGAAAACTTTATTTTCTTTTAATCAAAAAATTAGGGTTTCATCCCTTTCCTAAAATAATAATATTTTTTCTCTTATTTCTAGGGTTTAAATAAATTATTTTCTTATGCAACAAATAAATACAAAACATTTTTTACATAAATACATTGCTTTGCATTTTAATTACTTGTACATTTATTCAATGCGCACAATATTCGATTGAGTTGTAATAGTATTTTTAGATTTATATTTGTGCAAAATCCCCATTCAAAAACTTGTATCCCCCTCCCATAATAATTGTTGTAATAACTTACTTTACATTTACGCAATTTATCGCTTTTATACCATGTTTAGTAAACTAGGGTTTGCATGACAAGAACAAAAACAAAACAATTAGAAAAACCCTAATGCAAGACAAAAGCATGAAAATGACACACATTGCACACAAGCACCCTTAGGATTTCTCTCACTTGGTTTCCTAAATAAAATGGCCATGTTACGCACGCGAAGTATCTTGGAAAAATAAAACAAATTTAAGATCATAGTCCCTCAATGACGCTATCAAAAGGTTGCCTAAAACAAATGATCTTGGTCCCTCAAACATGCTAAGATACTTGGAAACATTGCTATCATGGCCATACGATGATCCATACCCGTCCCGTTTACATCCAAAGATAGGGTTGTTTACCAAATCAATGGTAAATCAACAATGTCAAAGGAATAAAAATGCATAAGAAAGACATTTGAGTAGGTAGATAGCTTCTAGTTACTTGTCCCATTCAAAACAATCCTTGCTATTTTCAAAAACAAACACACACATTTCAAAACATTTTCAAAACATCTTACAAAACATTGAAACATTTTTCAAAAGACAAACATCTTTGTATACATTCTTACGAACGAGAATCATTACAAAGATTGCCTAAACGATGGCCTCTTTTCAAAATAATTTCAAAACTACACCAAGCACCATTTCAAACAAAACAAAGCAAAGCAAGTGATCTAAACAAGTAACTAAGAGCCCATGGAAAACCATGGATAAAAAGGGTGATAGCGCCTTCCCTTTTCATAATCTACCCCCCGAACTCAAGAAAACATCTCAAAGGTCTTTCATGTGCTTTTTTACCTTTCCTTTTGGATAAAATAAAAGTCAGTGGCGACTCTTGCTAACCGCAACATTTGCAAACACAAACGCAAAACCTCAAGTCAGTTATTCGACCGCGTCACAATATGTAATCGACAGTAACGAGTATGTACTTGTTACCAAAATAAGATAGGAAAGGCCCCATAAAGTTAATTCCCCAAACATCAAAGACTTCTACTTATAAGATGCCTCTTGATCTTACCAGTTGATCAAAACCTGCAAGCTGAATGGAGGATGATCTTCGACGGGTTAGAAAGGTCTACGAGAAGGAGAGGGGTCGTACCTACAAGGCACTATGACGATCAAGTAAGTGTGGGAGCCAAGATATACAAGAAAAATATTAGGGGTTCAGAGATGAATAGTGAATACCTGACCCTCACAAGTGTGAGGTTTATATAATACCCCTGACGCGTAGCCATTGGTTCCTATTTTTAGGCCTAGATATATGGGTCCGTGAATATAGGAACTGCTAGGACTTGGTCAAACCGGGAAAATATCCATGCAACTAGCTGTTAATTCTGAGGACGAGGTAGATTACAAGAATCGATCTGGCCGACTCTTAGTTGTTTGGTCGACTTGATGCCAGGCAGACGGAGAAATGTCTGTTGGGCGTAGCTGGTCTCGTTGGTCTGGGAGATCCATCGACCAATGGTGCCCGATGGAGGGCGGGGGATTTCGGGCCATGGTCGAATGGTCCATGTTGAAGGTGTAGCATAGACTGGGCCTACTCTAGCCGTTGGGCCAGTCCAAAATAATAGCCCTCCAAGACATTACTTTTAGGCAGAGGAGTGATGACTTTAACACCTGCTTGCGGAATGGGGGTGCTCCTTACGGGGAGTATGTGTGACGCTCGCTGTGTTCGATTCACGGGGAGATGAACAATGGAACAGTTGGACTTGGAGAGCTGAAGAGGTAGCATGTCATGCGTGTCTTGGGCCGCGTGCTATCACGACAACGCAATGATGGCAGGCCTAGGGACTAGGGTGTAATGATGACGACCTTAGGACTTCCTTGGCGCGTGCCAACTTAAGCACGAACGAGGTCAGCTATAAGTAGAAGAGAAGCAACACACTTTGCATTTTTCATTCTTTTATTCCATTGCTCGTTGTTGCTCGACTGTCGACCTACGAAGTTTCTTACTGATTTCTGCCATCTGCCATTGTTTCTTCCATCTCCGTTCCTTCTTTAACTGGTAAGCTTTTATATTTTTCTTGCATTTGGTTGATTTAGGGTGTGTTTGGATTGGCGGTGGTCAGAATTGACTCTAGCAGAATTGAGTTTGGTAGAATTGATTTTATAAGAATTTAGTTTATCATAATTTTTTTATGTTTGGATACATTTATATAAAAGTGAGTTGAACAATAAATTTCAGTGTAAACATCATCTAGAATCAATTATGGAGGCAGAAGCTACAAATTCTAGCTTCAAGTAGAATCAATTCTGGAGACATAATCAATTCTACTTTTGCCTAACCAAACATCTCAAAATCACCCAAAATCAATTCTACCTCTCTAGAGTTTCTTTTGACCCTTCCAAAAGCTAAGCCAAACATGGTCTTAGCCTTTGTTGTAGTTTATACTTCGAAGATTTCTTCTTAGAAATGCATGCAGTTAGGTTTAGGGCATTTCTTGTTAGGAATTTATTGGGAGAGTGTGGTGGAAGACAGTGGTTTTATGGGTTAGAATCATCGGAGCCGCCGTAGGTTATTCCTGGACGAGCCTAGAATAGTAACAGAGTTTATGATGAATCATAGATGATTCTTGTCAGTGACTTCGAGCATTCTTGTTAATCTTAGCTTATTCTGTCAAGGGGGGATGATTGTTTAATAGACGCCTAAGTGAGGGATCTGGTTGGGGATAGGGTCCTCGTTCCTTAGTGCCCTTTCACTTGATTAGTGGTGGAAGGATGGTTTTAGCATTAATGTCGAATCACCTATATCCCCTGCTTTTCAGGTACTATGGATGATAACATTAGAGATGACCTCCCGACCGAGCCCGTTGAATCTTTCTATAGTTCTACTGACGAGACCCCTAACGAGTCGAGCTCCTTGGGGGTATTTGAGCCTGAGTTGAACGAAGCTGATCAATATGTCATGGAGGAGGACACTGAAGTGGTTCCCGGTGACAAGGGGGGCTTGTTCGTTTGTGAGGATGAAGATGATCCGAGGACTTGGGCCACCGCGGATCCATGGGAGCATGTCTTCTATTTTGTCAAGCATCTGACCGATGTTTTTACTGAGGTGGATTCATATATGGATGGAGATGGCGACCAAGAGGAATGGTCGGTCTGGATCCCTAGAAAGAAGAGTCAGATCTGCTCGAGGTATGACAAGCGACAGATCCCTATGTATGATATCTTGTTTCGGGAGATGGGCTATCGTCTCCCCTTTACGGACTTCTAGGTGGCCATTTTCAAGCACCTTCAGCTGGCTGCCTCTCAACTGCACCCGAACGATATTTCCTTTATACGGGCATTTGAGAATGTGTGCGATTATCTAAAGATAAGGCCTACTATCCCTCTGTTCTTATATTGTTTCCATCTTCAGAGAAGTAAAGCTTACGGCTTGCATGGATGAGCCGCTTTGAAACAAGCCAATGGGATGTTGTTCAAAGCTTACATGAAGTCTGTTTGATTCTTTAAGGACAAGTATGTTCTTGTCCAACCTATTTCGGGAAGGGCCGTGTTGAATGTTTTCCAGGTCGCCCCAAAGTATAATGAGGACAAAGCTCCTGTTTGGAACGATCTAGGGGAGCATTTAACCAATTTGGTTTGCAATTTTCCCTTCCAGTGGACCAAGAAGCATTTTGATAGGAAGCTGGAGACTTATGTATGGAAAGAGGGACAACTTGGCAACAAGGACCAGACCAACTTTTCCTGTTTAGCAGCCTTTGTCGCGAGGATTCCTCTTGTTTAGCACGCGGGACAAGGAGGAAAACCGATTAAAGAAAAAATTGGGAGATCATTTTTTAGCCGAGCCTGATAGGCGTTAAGGAGCTCTTCGAAAGCGAGGACCCTGTTTTGTACTTGGGTATTTGATTTATGTTTCGAATAACTTTAAGTGCAATACACCTATGTCCTCATTTCCTAACTTTGATTTGTTTGTTTATTTACAAATAGTATGAATCCTTCCCAGGAGCGCATGGCCAAGAATATTGCCTCGAAGGAGAAGAAGGCGTTGAAGGATTCCTAGGCTGGTACGAGGACGACTCCAGCATCCGGGTCGGGCAATTCATCATTGGGCCCAGCTGCTGGTACTCTCTCCCCCGCTGCCATGTATTCGAAGGTAAAAAGGCTGCGTATCAAGGGCAACATTAATTTTACTGGTGAGAAGGGGGAGGGGAAGTATGACCTGCCTCCTTGTTGGCTGGAAAGGGCCTTCTTCGAGGGTGCTGCTTTGCAACTCCTCCATGCTGAATCACTTTATCTTGAGGGATTGGATCGTCTGGAGAAGAGGGCGGCACTGGTGCAAGACACTAGGGGTTTGATGCGGATAATGGAGATGGTTACATACCAATTAACCGAGGTAGATAAGGGGAACACCGAAGTGGAAAACACTCACAAGCTGGTCAAGGATAACCTTCAAAAATTATCCGAGGAACGCAAATCGTGGCTTCTTGAGAAGAAGGCCTTGGAGGAGAAGGTAGCGACCTTAACTGTTAAATCTGCACCCGCGGAGGATGAGCTCGAATAGGAAAAGGTTTTGAAGACTCGGGATGAGCTGGTCGGCCGACTCTAACTTGTGATGGGTGACATCCAGGATGCTTCTGAGGCAAGCTTTGAAAATACGGTGAAACAGATCCAAGTCTTGAACCTTGGTGTCGAGCTAAATATTTAAGGGTTAGGGGTCCACTACTATGTGGCCACCAGAAATATTTTGGTCTCTAAGTACCTCAAGGATGTTATTACTTAGCCACCAGGAGGGATGTCACAGTTGTCTTCCGTTCCCGAGGAGGTGTCTCCAAAACATGATTGATAGTTGTGTTTTATTCTGCTCCAGCCTGCTTGACGTAATGTTGTAATTTGTTTTTCCGGGATTTTGCATGTTTATGTAATTCTTGAACAACGGTGGTCCTTGTGGCCACAAAGTTATTCCATTGGATAGGGGGACAAGGGCCTCCCTTTTTGTAAAATTTGTACAATTGTGGCCCTGGTGGTCGTTCTTTAAATTTCCGACCATGGTGGTTGCTTATTTTAATTTTTGACTATGTTTGCATGTTTATTATATGCTCGTCTGCTTGAGACGTTTTTTATTGGCTAAGAGTTTTTAGCGAAGATTTTATCATTAGTTACTGTGTTCGCCTGTATGGGGAAACTGGTCAAACGAACAGGGTGAATATCGGGCATGGGCCGGAACTCAGGTCTCGTTTCAAAGACCCGAGCTCGGCAGCATGAACTACCCATCGCGAGCTGGGTGTTCTGTCGGTGTGGTACAATGATGATGGAGCTCGGTCGAGTTATCCATGTTGGGCTAAGGATCTGCTCTTTAAAAAGAGTAGAGTCTCGCCCCTCATTTAAATTGGAGTGCCATGCTTGTACCTAGGCATATACGTGTGGTCAAGCTTGGATGAGTTCATCTTATCGATGATGCTTACCGATTACTAAGTGTTTTAACTGTAATATTGTTTTAGCTTCTCAGTGTTCCATGGTCGAGCAAGTTGTTCAATTTGTATATTTTCTAAGTAGTATGCCCCGATCCCCGTTTTTACGTAGACGCGATAAGGAACTTCCCAGTTCGCCGCAAGCTTGCCTTTGCGAGATTCTTTGTGATTTCTCTTCTAGACAAGGCTGCCGACTTCAAACTCTCGTCGTATGACTTTGGTGTCGTAGCGCATGGCTATTTTTTGTTTGAAAGAGGCCTCTCATAGGGCCACCTTTGTCCCGATTTCTTCAACCAGATCTAGTTCTTCCCGTAGGGTAATACCATTTTTCTCCTCATTTAGGGGAGTTTCGGTTTTCCTAGAGGGTTCCTCGATCTCTACTGGGATGACAACCTTTGTTCTGTAAGCTAGTTGGAAAGGAGTCTCCCCGGTGGATGAGTGCACCGTCGTTCAGTTCCCCCAGAGTATGCTGTACAACTCTTCGACCCATCTTTTCTTGGTCTTGTCTAACCTTCATCTAAGACCCCTGAGTATCATACTGTTAGAAGAATCGGCCAAGCTGTTTGTCTGGGGATGCTCGACATAAGCGAAGTGTTGTGTGGTGGCCAACTTGGCGACGAATTCCTGAAAGGCTTGGTCTGTTAACTGGGCCCCGTTGTTTGTGACGATCGCCCGCGGGACGCTGAACCAGGCAAGGATGTTTCTTTTGTAGAAGCTCATGACATTTTGGGTAGTAATCTTTACCAATTCTTCTTCTTCTATCCATTTGATGAAGTAGTCGACAACTAGTATCAAATATTTGTTTTGATTTGTACCTACCACGAATGGTCTGAGGGTATTTAATCCTCACTAGGCGAAGGGCCAGGGGAAAGAGAGGGAACTGAGCTCGTTTGGGGGAGCTAAGTGCATGTCCCCATGCCATTGGCACATTTTGCATCTCTTCATGTGCTCTTTTGCATCGTGCTGCATGGTGGGCCAGTAATACCCCACTCGTAGAGCTTTCCCGCCGAGGGATGTTCTGCCTAGGTGTTGGCCGTTTATCCCTTCATGGATTTCGAGCAGGATGCGATATGAGTCGTTCCGGTCAACGCATTTGAGGAGGGGAATGGAAAACCCTATCCTGTACAATATTCCTTCAACCAGGATGTAGGAGCAAGCTCTTCGTCTGACCACGACCGCCTCTCTTGAGTCAGCGGGTAGCTCCCCTTTTGTGAGGTAGCCGTGTATAGGGGTTATCTAGCAGTCGTTGTCTCCTATGGTGAATACTTCCAAAGTAGCGGGGGGTCTCTGGGTGCTCGGTCGAGGAAGAATTTCCTGTATCAATAGCTTGTTCCCCCTTTTCCTCTTCATGCTCGATAGTTTGGACATGATGTCCGCTCAGGCGTTATGTTCGCGGGGAATATGATGCACGTCTACAGATTCAAATTTCATCTTTCTTTATTGGACCAGGGCCCAATATTTAGCGAGGTGATCATTTTTCACCTAATATTCCCCTCGGACCTGGGATGCAACAAGTTAAGAGTCAGGGAAGATCTTCGCCTCCTCGTCTCCTACATCTTCGACCAGGCGTAACCCCGTTAAGAATGCCTCGTATTCGGCCTGGTTGTTGGAAGTCGGGAAGGATAATGCAAGGGAGACTTCAATTAGGATCCCTTCCTTGTCCTCCAGGATGATTCCTACCCCGTGCGTGTCTCTTTTGAGGGTGTCGGGGAAATCATTTCGGCCACAATGTCAGCCAGCGCCTGAGCTTTAAGGGCTTTCCTGCCTTCGTACTGGATGTCAAATTCGGAGAGTTCTAACGACCATTTTAGCATCCTTCCCGCAATATCAGGCCTACTGAGCAATTGCTTTATTAGTTTCCCTGTTCAAAGAACTATGTTATGTGCCAAGAAGTAGTGTCTGAGCCTTCTCGCTGCAATGATGAGGTCTAGGGACACTTTTTCAATTTGTTGGTATCTTACCTCGGACCCTGCAACTACAAGGCTTTGCTCATAAAGTAGATAGGCTTATACCCCTCTAGATTCTCTCGAATTAGTGCAGCGCTTATTATTTTGGAGGTTACGTCTAGATAAAGGTAGAGGATCTTGTCCTTCTCTGGTCGATAAAGGACGAGCGGTTGCAACAATGCTTGCTTCATGTGGGTGAGAGCTTGCTCGCATTCATTTGTCCATTTGAAGGCAACTTCTTTATGGAGAAGTTTGAAGAGGGGGAGCACGTGTTGTGCGGATTTCTCCACGAAGTGGGAGATTGAAGTGAGCATATCATTCATGATTTGAATGGATTTTTTTGAAGTGGGCGTTGGAAACTCGAAAATGCTCAGCATTTGTCGAGGTTAGCCTCAATTCCTCGTTCTGTGAGGTAGAATCCGAGGAACTTTCCTGCCCGTACGCCAAAGGTGTATTTTTCTGGGTTAAAGCGCATTTGACATTTTATGGCTTGCTCGAAGACTTTCTTTAGGTAGACGGCTTGGTCGACCTCTTTTGTCAATTTGACGATCATATCGTCCATGTAGACTTCGAGCATGTCGGCTATCTTATTGCGGAAAACTTTGTTCATCTTGTGTTGATATGTATTGCCCATGTTTTTTAGGACGGAGGGCATTACATTGTAGTTATAGTTGCCCAATTCGGTCATAAAGGCGTAGTATTTTTTGTCCGCTTTTTCCATGGGAGTTTGGTTGTATCCAGATTATGCGTCCATCAAAGATAATAGTTTGAAACTGGCCGAGTTGTTGATCAGTTTTTCGATATTGGGGAGGGGGTAAGCATCCTTCAGCCAAGCCCAATTGAGATCGATATAATCAATACACATACGCCATTTTCCATTAGATTTTTTCACGAGGACTATATTTGAGAGCCAGGTTGTGTACTGGGCTTCAGAAATAAAATGTGCCTGTAGGATGTCTTTGACAGCCTGCTCGAAAACCTCCATCTTTTTGGGAGACTGCTTTCGCCTATGCTGAGCAACTACCTTAAGGCTAGGATCTATGGTCAGATCGTGACATGAAATTTCTAGGTCCAATCTGGGAATTTCTGATGCACTCCAAGCGAATGTATTAGTATTCTCCCTCAAGCAATCTTTAAGTTGCCTCTTCGCCAGGTCGGGGAGATCGGCTCTGATCTTGACTCCTTCAGATGGATCATTCTCGAGGGGGATAGTTTCGAAGTCCCCCTCTAGAATAGGCTACACGGGATCCAAAGGCTCCTTACTGTCTATAGTTGTGGATGAGTTCTCCCCTTTAACCATTGGCTCCTTCTCCTTTATTCTATGCTATCTACAATCTTCCTTAGAGAAGCGGCTGTCGAGGTCAATGGTGTCGACCCTTGGCAGTGGTTTGGGCTCCTAGGAACTAGAGGGCAAGTCGGATCTAGTGGATGTTCTGGGTTGAGTGTTGATGGAACTTAGGCCCTTGGCCGAATCTTCAAAACACCTCATTGTTGCTTGGACATCCCCGTGGAGGGTGGCGACTAAGCCTTCGGCGGTGTAGTATTTCATCTTGAGATGTACGGTGGAGGGAACCGTAATTAGTTCGGCTATAGTGGGCCTCCTGAAGATGCATTGATAGAGAGACGAGAAGTCCACTACTAGGAACTGAGTCTTGATTTCTATGGTGATCACCCCTTTCCCAAAGGTGACAATTAGTTCAACATACCCCTAGGGTTTTGTGCTGGCCCCGTTGAAGCCCTGGAGGTCCGAGCCCACGTATGGGGTCAGGTGGGTTTTGTTCAACTGGGGCCAGGTGGGTTTTGCCATGCGAGCCTGTACAAGCAGTGGGATGGTCGAAGGGGTGAGAGCCTCCCCTGACCTTGTCCAGGGTAGCATCCATGTCTGAGTTGGTTTTTCTAAGCTGATTGAACCTTCTCTTTATGGACCCCACCGTGTGCTTGTTGAATCCTCTGCCAGAGATGACCATCACAACGGGGAAAGACTCCCAGAGACTATATGAGGAGAAGTATAGGGGGACATCCTCCATGTCTGGGAAGTAGAAATCTTCTAGTCGTAAGACACTCATGGCGACCGGTATGATGTCATTATCGGGGAACTCCTTCCCTTCTTCGATGCTCTTGGTTTTGGGAGGCTCCTCGCGGGCACCTTCTTCTTCTTGTACTGCTTGAGGAGTCTGTCCTAGATCAGTATCTCGATTGCATCCTTGAGATGGATGCAATCGTTAGTGTTGTGACCATTCCTTTCGTGGGACCTATAATAGTTGCTCTTGTCGGTTTCGGGCTTGTAGGGAGTTTGGCGAGGAAGGTATACCCCAACCTGTTTGAATTCTTAGTTGGCGCATTCGGTCAGAATATGCTCCTTCGAGGTGGTCAGAGGGGTGTATTCGCGGAATCGACTAGCAAGCCCCTTATAATCTTTGGAGTCTTGGGATTTGTGTTCCCTCTTTATCTCTCACCTCCGACGAGATGTTGAAGGCTTGTCGCTTCTCGAGGATTTTGAATTCTCTCGGTGTCTTAAATCCCTAGTATTGTTGGCCGCTTCTTTCTCCTTGTAGTGAATGTATGCTTGAGCTTTAAGGAGGAGGGAGTCGAGCATGGATGGGGTTTCGATGCCCACAACCTTCGCGAAGTCGCTGCAAGGACGAAGCCCTCATTCTAGGAGTTACTTCCTCATGGCACCGGTTGTTGAGACCTATACGAATTCTTTATTAAAACACTCGATATATGCTCATAAAGACTCGTCCCTATCCAGGATAATCGCTTCTAGCGATGCCTCTGATTTTGGATGTCGGTGGGAGGCGGTGAAGTGCTTCAAAAATATATTTTCCACCTGTTTCCAAGAAGTGATAGATTCAGAGGGCAAGATCTTGTACCAATCCATGGCACCTTTTCTCAGTGTTCGGGAATAACCTGTATTTGATTGCATCTTTCACGCCTAGGTAATCAAGTTGGGCGTTAATGTCTTATATATAGTCGTCTGGATTGGTTGTACCGTCGTAGGATCCCAATGGGGGCGGCTTCTAGAGCCTAACTAAGAGTCGTGCCTCCATAATTCCTTTTGATAATGGACCGCGTGGTTCGTCATCATCGGTCTCTCCTGGTGATGATGGCGAGGAGCGATGGTTTCTTACTCGTCGGACGTCGTTATCTCATCGAGTGGAGAGGCTCCACCCTCGTCGCCACGGTTTGGGTGATAGTGACCTGTTAAGATCGTCTTTGCCGGTGCTCTTTATTTTCTTGGAAAGCAGAAAGTATTTATCCTTTTTGGGAGATGCTCGATCATGTTTCTTGCGGAAAGAAACGTCGAGCCTTTCCTTTCTTGGGGGACGCCCACCTCGTGGAAGTGATATGTTGGAGGAGTTATGTCGTCGGTATCTTCGGGGGGGGGGGGGGGGGGGATATCTTGATCGTTTCCGCTCCAGAGCCCCCATTCTTTTGCTCTGCTGGAGGATGAGGGAGTTGGTTTAGTTAAGGGCAGCGATTAGTGCTACTATGGCTGGGTCGGCGTTCTGCGGACAAGGGATCAGTTATATATTTTTGTGTTGGTCTTCGACAAGATTCATGGGGAACTATTCGTCTAAGAATGGATTGTTGCCACGATTAACATCGATGGAATCCGGGGATGCAACATGTCCTTCACGGGCGCCGAAGTTGTCCTATAGGTGAGGATATTCTTGGCTTTAGTTGGTCTTGCATACCTGGGAGAGCACAGTCTTTCCGGATAGTTGGTGATTATTATGGTCGACCATGATTGATGAATGAGGAGGATCTTTGGTCTTCAGATTCTGGGGAACATAAAACTGGGAAGATAGTTTCCCAGAGACGACACCACTAATCTTACCGGTTGATTAGAACCTGCAAGCTAGTCGGAGGATGATCTTTGACGGACTGGAAAGGTCAACAAGAAGGAGGGGGGTTGTACCTGCAAGACACTCTAACGATCAAGTAAGTGTGGGAGCCAAGAGATACAAGCAGAATATTAGGGTTTCAGAGATGAATAATGAATACCTAGCCCTCACAAGTGTGAGGGTTTATATAATACCCCTGACGTATAGCCATTGGTTCCTATTTTTGGGCCTAGATATCTGGTTCCGTGAATATAGGAACTGCTAGGACTTGGTCAAACTGGGTAGGTGTGCCCACAACTAGCTGTTAATTCTGAGGACGAGGTAGATTATGGACATCGATCTGGTCGGCTCCTAGTTGTTTGGTCGACTTGATGTCGGGCAAACAGAGAAGTGTCTATCGGATGTAGATGGTCTTGTTGGTCTGGGAGAGCCATCGACCGATGGTGCTCGACGGAGGGCGGAGGATTTCGGGCCATGGTCGAATGGGATGTGCTGAAGGTAGAGCATAGACTGGGGCCACTCTAGCTGTTGGGCCAGTCCAGAACACCTTTTAATGGTATCTCATCGTGTCTAAATATATTTCTGGTGCATTGACACCGGTCACAATTTATAACCGCAATATGGACATATTTCCACAGATTAGGACAAAAGAGGCCAACTTGTAAGATCTTAGTACAAGTCTTTGAAGTGCTTGCATGTCCTCCATAAGGAGTAGAATGGAAATGAGATATTATGCATTCTACATTATCTTCGGGGACACATCTACGAAATATACCATCGGAGCCTCTCTTAAACAGAAGGGGCAAGTCCTAGTAGTAATGTTTAAGATCATGAAATAATTTCTTCTTTTATTGGTAAGTCAAATTCGGTGGAAGTACTTCAGTTGCTAAGTAATTGACAAAATCAACATACCATGGTAGTGTAGTTTTGGTGTAAATAGCTTCCAAAACTTCATTTATTTCTGTGTCATTATAAGTTAAAGAGCATTCAATGGGGTTACTTTCTTACTGGGCTATGAGTCGTTCGTAAGGGAAATCGTCATTGATAGCCACTCGTTTTGATTTCAGGTCCTCAATCCTAGAAAGATTATCATCTACTACATTTTTGGTGCCTTTCTTATCTTTGATTTCTAAACTGAATTCCTATAAGAGCAAGATCCATCTTAAAAGTCTTGGTTTAACGTCTATTTAATTTAATAGGTACCTAATTGTTGCATGGTCGGTGTAAACAATTATTTTAGCTCCTACCAGGTAAGAACGAAATTTATCAAATGCGAACACGACAACTAGGAGTTCCTTTTTTGTTGTGGCGTAGTTCATCTATGAAGGGTCTAAGGTTATACTTGCATAGTAAATTACATGAAGCTTTTTGTCTTCCCTTTGTCCTAGGACAATCCTTCCTGTATAATCACTAACATCACACATTATCTCAAACGGTTTACTCCAATCAGGTGGCTGCATGATAGGTGCAGTAATAAGAGCATTTTTGAAATGTTCAAACGCTTCCAGGAATTTTTTGTCAAAGATGAACTCAACATCTTTCATTAGTAAACCAGTTAGTGGTTTAGTTAATTTAGAGAAATCTTTAATGAATCGTTAGTATAAATCGGCGTGTCCCAAAAAAATTCGTATTTTTCTAACGGTTTTCAGAGGTTGAAGGTTTTCGATAATTTCTATTTTTGCTCTATCTACTTTAATCCCCTTGTCGGATACTACGTGTCAAAGTATAATCCCTTGTCGGGCCATGAAATGGCATTTTTCCCAATTTAACACGAGATTTACTTTTACGCATCTTTCAAGTACCATTTTGAATATATAGATACCCTTCAAAACTGTGCCCACAAACAGAGAAATCATCCATAAAAACTTCCATTATATTATCTAAAAAATTAGCGAAGATTGACATCATGCATCTCTGAAATATTACGGGAGCGTTACACAGTCAGATCGGCATTCGCCGGTAGGAAAATGTACCATAAGGGCATGTGAAGGTAGTCTTTTCTTAATGATCATGATGAATAGGGATTTAGAAAAATCCTGAGTACCCGTCTAAATAGAAAAAATAGGAGTGTTTAGCCAATCGCTCAAGCATTTGATCAATGAAGGGTAAAGGAAAATGATCCTTACGAGTGGCTTTGTTTAACTTTTTATAGTCGATGCATATTCTCCATCCGGTTTGAGTATGTTTTGCTACAAACTCGCCCTTTTCATTACTGACAACTGTAACACCTCCCTTTTTTGGTACAACATGTACTAGGTTGACCCATTTACTATCGGATATCGGGTATATGATTCCTACTTCTAACAACTTTTATACTTCTCTTTTGACTACATCACTTATAACGAGATTAATTCTTCTTTGATGCTCTCTAGAGGTCTTACAGTCTTCCTCAAGAATAATGTGATGCATACAGATAAAGGGACTTATTTCTTTTAGATCTGAGATGTTATAGCCTAAAGCAGTTGGATACTTTCTTAAGACATGTCATAATTTTCATATTTTATTTGTCCTAAATCTGTGTTGACTATAACTGGTCGTTCAAGTTCTGTGTATAGGAATTCATATCTTAGATTTTTGGGCAATGTTTTACATTCTACAACTGGTTTCTTTGGGCAAGGTATATCATTAGGGGTTAGTGCTAGACATTCTCTCAGATTATCGTCTACGTATGGTTCACGCTAATTATCGTCTTCAAATATAGGAGGTGCTGGAATCTTTAGTCCTTCAGTATACTTAGTTTGTGGCATCTCCATTTCTTTGACGCATTCGTCGATAACATCTAAAAAATAACATGAATCATCTATACTTGGTGTCTTGAATAATTGTGAAAGAATAAACTCAACCTTTTCTTCACCAACCTCAAAAGTTAGCTTTTCCCTTTTCACGGCTATGATGGCTCCAACTGTGGCTAAGAATGGCCTTCCTAATATGATAGGGATGCTGCAATCCTCCTTAATGTCTATAATTATAAATTCAATGGGAATATATAATTTTCCTATGCGTATTGGACGTTTGACTAAACGGTCAGCTAGTTGTACGTACATTTTTGTTGGTCTCAATTCTCCCATGTTGAGCCTCTCGCAAATTAATAAGGGTATTAGACTGATACTAGATCCTAAGTCTCACAAATCTTTGTCTATGACAAACTTTCTAATTACACAAGGTATGGAAAAACTACCTGGATCTTTTAGCTTAGGAGGCATGTTGTTTTGGATTATGGCGCTACACTCTGCAGTAAGCATAAAGATTTCGTTATCCTCAAGCTTTTTCTTATTGGATAGGATCTCTTTAAGGAACTTAGCATAAGATGGCATTTGTGTGATAGCTTCTGTGAAAGGTATAGTAATATTCAATTGTTTCAGAAGTTCAATGAATTTCTTAAATTGTCCTACACTTTTAGACTTAGCAAACCTTTGAGGATACATTATAGGTGGTTTGTATGGTGGTGGAGGCACAAAAGGTTTTTATTTGTCTTCGGCCTCTTCACTGTTATCTTCCTTCTCATTTTCTTTTGGTTTGTCTTCCTTTTCAATTTCGTTACTAGAATTCTGATACATGGCTGGATTTTTAAGTCTTGGGTCAGTTGGTCTGTCTAATTCTGTTCCACTCCAAAGTATTATAGCATTAGCATGACCTTTTAGATTCGTTTATGGTTGTCCAGGAAAAGTGCCAGCGGGAGCAGCGGTAGCTGCTTGCTGTTAAGCCACTTGATAAATTTGCGTTTCTAACATTTTATTATGAGTGGCTTGGGCATCAACCTTGTTTGATAATTGTTTAATTTGTTCACCACTGTGAATATTCTGAGTCAGAAAATCCTTATTTTGTTGGGCCTGAGTAGCTACGAAATTTTCTATCATTATTTCAAGGTTGGATTTCCTAGGAACATTTGTAACAGCTGGGATGGCTTTCTGATATCCCGACAGTGTAGCAGAAGCTTAGCCAGGTGCATATAGTGCATTATTGCTTTTGTATGAAAAGTTTGGACGGTTCTTCCAACCAGGGTTATAGGTATTACCATAGGGGTTACCTTGAGCGCAATTTACTTGATCAACTGGTACTCCTGTCAAGAGTGGATATTCGAGGGCAACATGCCCATGAAGTCCGCATAAATCACAGCTTGGAGCTGCTGTAGCCACAGTGGCTGCGGGAGTTATGGTCAAGTTTTCTATCTTTTGAGTGAGGGATTCTACCTTGGCATTTACTTGGTCTAAGATACTAACTTTCGTACATACCACCTTTCGTTTGAGGTTTCTCCATAACAGTCCTATCGCTTCCCCATTGATAGTGATTTTGAGCCATACTTTCGATTAGCGATAAGCATCTTGGTATGGTTTATCCATCAGTGTGCCACTAACAACATTTTCTATTGTCAATCTTGTGTCAAGGGACCATTGTAAAAGGTGTGAATAGTCAACCATTCTTCTAGACCATGATGTGGATAAAATTATCTTTCCCATGCTTCAAAAAGAGATCCATTGTCTTTTTGTTTGAAACCATTGATATTGGCTCTTAGCATAGCCGTCTTGCTTGGTGGGAAATATCATGCTAAGGAAACATTCTTCAACTCGTCCTAGGTGGTAATAGAGCTGGATGGTAGAGACTGCAGCCAAGCTCTAGCTCTATCCATTAAAGAGAAAGGGAAAAGACGTAGTCTTATTGCTTCAGCGCTGACACCATTTACTTTTACGATGTCTGCATACTGCACAAACACTGACAAATGTAAGTTCGGGTCGTCCGTAGGACTTCCTGAAAATTGATTCTGTTGGATAACTTGCAACAATGAAGGTTTCAACTTGAAATTGTTTCGATCAATACCGGGGGCAACAATGCTGTTGTGCCGTTCTTCGTGTGATGAGACAACATAGTACTTAAGAGGACGGTTTTGTGGTCCTTCAGCTATACTTGGTTATGATTCAGGAACTGGTTCGGGAAAAGGAATATTAGGATCAGGAAGATTGTATTTAATATGAAACTCTTGGATTCGGTGTCTTAAATTAATAAAATGCTCGACTTTGTCAATTCGTTGCTCTAACTCCTCGCCTTGAGAGCGAGTGCTTGGCATTGAATCGTCAAAGTAAAATAAAAGGTAAAATTTGTTTCCTTAGTCTATATCGCGTAACAATGGAATCACAATATTGACTAAATTAGTCCCTGGCAACGACGCCAAAAACTTGATCGCAACTTTAAGAGTCTATCGGGTTAACTAACTACGAGTGCACAGTCTAATCGCATAGTTTTAAAAGATATCAAACCCACAGGGTCTAATAATCAAACTAATGTTATCTATCGTTACTACGTAAAGCTAAGACGAACAATTATCTTGGGGTAAATGGGAATTAATATTAAACTAAAATTAATTGGAAAATATCATAATAACGAGAGATCAGAATGTGAATTCTGTGTTCCTCAGGGACTCTGTAACTTGTTCACTTTAGTGACTTTAAACATGTGTTTAGTAGAAAATATCAATTTAAAGAAAATATCTCACACTCTCGTGGTTTTGAATAAATTCACATTCCTTAACCACAAACTTTTCTCTCGCTCGCCATTCAAATCAAGGAACGCGTTTTGAAAACTGAACAAGTTCTAATCGACACCTAAAGCGCTCTCGCCCTCTTTAGGAATCGATGCCCCGTTCTTACTATCCGGTTCGACCCCCATGCTCTTGCAGTGCCGACTCGAACCTTATTTAATTTCTCACTCTTGAGACAAAATTGTGTTAAATAACATCTTACTCTTGTGACAAATCTATTTAAATTATGTTTAAGAAACAAAAGACCAAAACTGAATTTTCGAAATAAATAACTAAGCCAACTCATTACCGAGTCCCATCGGAAACGGCGGTACTCACGTACCAGACTCTATATGTTTAGTCGATCATACTTTTAAACGAAAACAGATTAAACATGAATAACACGATAGAGGATAACATTCCAATTGAATTTAAAGAAACGAAACTATAATAATAATGCAAATAAATTGAAACTTGTAAATACGAAAACTTTAAAGGGAAATAGACTTTAATTATAACGACAAGATTTTAAGATCCAAGAGTGCGTACAAGAGTAGTATTCAAGTTCCTAATTCAACAACGCTTCACTTGCAGTTCCTCGATACCTCAAACTAACTAACTCATGTCTATTTATAATGTTACAAGTCAAGTGTTGGTTCAAAAACATGTAAAATTGCCTAGAAGAAATATAGGAAAGTGGACGAAGAAACGGTCTGTTCAGTTTTCCATGTTTTTTGGTCTTCTGGTGCATGGCGACCGCCATGTGCTCATGGTGATTACTGTAGTGGTAGAAATGTTGAGACTAAGCCATTGGATTGACTTAAATTGCACAGATCAAATAAAAATCGCCACCATACTTTATTGTTTCCAAATGAATAGGAAAAGGACAAATAATCTAAAAAGAGGGGGAGAGAATCAAGCTATAGGGGTTGGTTATACAAAGGGAAGGTATTAGAAACCTAAACATCTATGGAACTTCGTAGGAACCTCTTTAAAAAATTTTGTATTTTGGCTATACGTGTTGTATACAAAAGTAGATGGTAGAGATGAGAAAAAAGTATTTTTTTACAATTTTACACCCTCCGCATCTCCGAACCTTTAGTGCCTACGTACCACCTTTCATGCAATAAGGGATCAGGGTACTCGTAGTTCTCCTTTAAAATTTTTTAAAAGAAGTATGTTAGTTAATTTTAAGAGACGAGATATCATCGTCATATCTGAGTGGAAAACATCCTTACTATCCACGATTATGAGAAAGGAGAATTTGCATCATCTCAAAGTGGAGGATATAGCTTGGATTTTAAAATCAACAAAGCCTCGCTCAACACCCAAGTGGAAAATATCTTACTTCACTATATATCATAGAAGTATAGTAGCTCGCATCACTACAAGGATTGACAAGAGTATAATATTTTGAGAATATTTGAAAGTAAAAATCCAAAATGGCCAAAATTGTTTGAATGAGGTTGATTGACTTTTAGTCTTCTCACCAAAAAATGTCAAAGTATGATTAAGTTGGTTAAAGTTTGATTAAGAAAATATTTTTGAAAATGCATAGAACTAAGTCCAAGTTTATTATGAAAGCAGTTTAGGTTATAAAACAAGAAGATTTTTGAAAAGGAGGGAGAAGATTTTAAAATAAAAGAAGAGGGGAGGAGATGAAGGGACTATCCCAAAGCATAAGGTAAAAGCTAGGGTATATAATCTTCTAACCAACAAGAAGCCAACACTTGACATAAAGAATCAATGTAGAATTCCCATTCTTTGGATTGAAACCAAGCAAGCAAAGATACTAAACCTCTCAAGAATACCAAGCTTCAGATGTATTAAGTATTTGCCAAAATTGGGCAGAGTAACGACTGTATACAAAGGAATTCTCAATCACCGACAAAACATTTAATCATAATAACCTGCACAAAAAAAATCATCCCAATGTCTTGGGGTAAACCTCAAGAGCTCCAGAAAAAATAACAACAGAGTCACAAGGTCCTAAAGAGTCAAGGATTCTGATTCTAAGTCCTAGGGGTCCATCACTCCATAATGCCAAGGATAGTAACCAAATAGTCCGAGTAATATTAAAGTTTTTTAGTGTTCAAGTTGGTTATTAAGTGACTTCAAAAAGGAAAATAAAAGCACATGTGAGAAAATATGAAAATAGCATAAAAATGTAAATGTTAAGGTAAGTGATGCATAAAAGTAAAAACATAAAGTAAAAGTGCATAAATTAAAAGTCAATTGTTAGTGAATTAGAAGTTAGATGTTAGTTGAATGACCATCTTTAAATTTGTATTTGAAAACTCATTAGAAGATTGATAAAATCAAAGCTTCTCAACAACAAATTTCATTTGCTATTTGTCAAGTATATCATTCATTTCAAGTTCACGAGGCGACAACATATGATCAATGATGTTTAAATGATTCACTTAGACCAAAGTTTATAAAGGTTCATTAGAGGATTGATAAGATCAAAGCGTCCTAACAAGGAACCTCAAGGTTATTGGATCCAATGTTTCAAATTAAACATACTTGGGCTTGCAAACATAGATTTAGGCCACAAATGATCATTTCTCGAATCGGGACAAATTTAGAGCTATGTTAAGCAATCGTAAATGGACTTATGTAGAAGTCACACTTATTTTGAGTCTGCTCAATAGAAATCTATGTACCATATGTTTAGAGAAATGATATGTATATTATTATCCAATAACATGTAGCACAAGTATGAAAGATATAAGATGAAGAGGGAGGGGATGTATTAAATGAAATTAGGGTTTCAAATATCATCAACATCATTCATCCATTTTGGTCGATTTGGTTTTTCAACCTATCATCATCCAAGATCCAATGAGGTTGAGGAACTTGTCCTAAAATAACATCCAAATCAGTACCAAACAAATAATTAAAATAATAATTAATACACAATATTCAAATATTTAATAAAAGGGATATAATAGGTAAGATTCATAAAGCATATTAAAACACTAAATAAAAATCGAAAAAAAAGTCAGAAGTCAAAGATGAGTTAATAAGTGTTGACAATTTATTTTGGAGTTTTTTGAAGTCAGAAACTATTTATAAAATTTAAAGAAATATGAAAAATAAACCAAAAATTGTAAAAAATAGTAAAATCAGAAATAAAAATAAAATGAGGTCACCAATTTTTGTTAAGAGGTCATTGGATCCTTCCATAATTTTTTCTGAATTTAAAAATCAAGAAAAGTATTTTCAATCATTTAAAACAAGTTAAATAAAGTGAAAATTTATAAAAAATTTCAAATCACAAAATAAAATTGTGAAAAAATAAAAATCAGAAAGAGAAAAATCAAAAGTATTTTTAAGATTTTTTTCCAGAATTTTAGAAGTTGAAATAATTTTTTTATGAATTTTTGAAGTTTAAAACAATTAAAATATAAAATAAAAAAATAGAAATAAAACCAAAATGATGTAGACCATTGGATCAATGTCAAAACGCGTTGGTAATTAAATCCAAGGGATCTGACGTGCTTTGCATATCATGGACATTAGTGAATAAACCACCAGATCATTAACTTAAAAAACAGATTTGAAAAAAACAAGTGGCGCCTTGTCATTGGTTGAGAGATGATATGTTGGTCATCTTCAACCTCTAGCCACGCAAATTACAGGTCTTACAAACTGTAAAATCAAGAGCTTAGACCAGTGCCATTTGCTTCGTCTCTTCAAGACAATTTCAATGGTACCCTCGCAATAAATTTATATAAACTGTAGTTTAGTCGATTTGAAAAAATCCAGAAGAAAAAGGTTGAATAGGGGTTTGAGAATTCATGATCGAAACTCACTTCCAATTAAAAACAAATGATGCGATAAGTATCAAAGTGATGACAAATTTTGAGATAATTTATGGAGGAATCTAACAGTTGAATTTCAAATTCATAACTCTGAAACTTGACTTGGCTAGCACGATTTAGGAGACTTCAAGGCTCGACTCTTCTTCTGTTAGCTTCAGTGAAGTTTAATGATGAAGAATTAGCAAAGAAAATGGATTGAAAAACGCTGTAGAACCAAATTTGAAGTTACAAAATTATGAGTTATAGAGAGAGTTTGGCAGGGTGATTTTGACTGTCCAAGCTTGTGAAAATGAGTGGAATGGGTTCTGTAATTATAGACAAAGTGAATGCAATGCTGAGAGAGGGTGAATGATAAGCAATCAAGTGAAATCGTGCACACCCTGATCATGACAAAAGCGTGACTTGCAAGTTGTCAAAACTCAACAATTTCTTGTATTTTAATCCTTAATCCGGCCTTAACAACTTTGTTAAACATGTTTAAGTGGAAAACACACACAAAATTAGTGTTTAGAAGCCACATTATGAAAATCAAAATCTGACTATTTTGACAAAATAAGTTTCAAGGTGCCAACTTTAAATCTATGGTGCACCCAACTCAAGAGGCTTTATGGAATAATTCTTAAAGAATTTGAAAAACCATGTCGCAATCTTTAAAATGTTCTAAGAAAGACTTCATTTGGATGCTTGAGAAAAAATTTATGATCAATTTAAATCGTGAAAAACACACGGAATTGTGGACTTAGAAAATTTTCAAGTTTTGAGTTCCAAAGTGACTCATAATATCTTGCCTTTGAACATGGCCTTCCACTCAAAATCATGTTTTGGTCAATTAATATGGCATGAAGTAGACTTCTTAAAGAGCACTGTGAAACTTGAATCATCCAAAAACTACAAAAATTGAGAGAGTTATGACCTTGTGAAGTTAATGAAAATCCATGAAGTGACCTATAATCTTTTGAATTCTTAAGGCATATTATAACCATTTTCAAGATTTACACATAAAATAAGAGTTGAATTTCACACTCTTAAGATCATTATGGAAAAAAATGGGCTCAAGGATATAAAAATTAACCAAGTTATGATCATTTGAAAACAAACCCTAAAATTCAAAGGCCTTTCAAGGAGACTTATGATCTTTCCCAATCATTAATGATTTTCCATTCAAAGTTAGCCTTAGATTTCTGAAGAGAGCCTATTAAGGACCCCTTAAAGAGAATCATGGCTTTGGAAACCATCAAAAATATTAAATAATGAGCAAGATATGGTCCTTACCCCAACTCAGAGAGTGTCAAAATGACTTGAAACCCCTTTCAACTTTTGATGATTTCTATTGCACAATTGGATCTTGTCATGTGAAGAAAGGTTGTTGTTTATGATGATAAGAATCCGTAGCAAAAAGAACCAACTCAAAATGTTGAAAATTGAGAGAGTTATTTACTTGTGACCACTGAATCAAGCATTTCTCAATTAGGTCAAACTTGTTGTACCAACCTTGAATCTTTTGATCTTTATTGACCATATAAAGCATGATGAATCATAATAGGTCTTGAAGCAAACTCAAAGATGGAGCTTAAGTCTCAATGAAGCTTGTTGAAGAAGGCATGGAAATAAACACATGAACCTATATCTTTGATGAATGTCAACACCAACTTTGAGGAATGTTTGCCCTAAATAAGGTGAGAGAACTCCTTGAACCAAAAATATTTGATATCATGAACATAGCCTTGAAACTTGAACTCTTGAAATCCATTGAAAAGTCATTTTATTGAGAACCAACCCTTTAACCCCTAGGTTAGATGGTGAGATGAATACACTTGTATCCCCACCTACAATATGAACATTCAAAGAAACATATATATACATTTTGATGTCAATTTAAAGAACAAATGTACAAGATACACACTTCAAGGTGCTTGGTGATCCCTCAAGGGAAAACTTAAATATATGATGAAGATAGGGATAACCGATCTTAATGTGTGATCTTGTTGTATTGATAAAAGTGATATGATGAGAAATCTTAGGGGCAAAAATTGGAGTATAAAAGTTTCCCTTATTTAAGTGTCTTCTATATGGAGATGCGAAGGTTAAAATCTTTGTCTCTACGTGATTGAAGATACTTAAATATAAAGTAAGCCCTATTTTTGTCCCTAAGATGCCATTCAATGCTTATGATTATGCATGCAAACCGATAAACTCCAAAGGTAACACAGGACACCACTGGGGATGCGGGAAATAAAATAAAGGATCAAAAGAAAGTACGACCAGGAAAATAAATCATTGGGGAATAGAAGACTCAACTCTAATGGGGTAAAGCCCAAGGAAGAGATAAGGCATAATTAACTCAAATAATTAGGAGAAAGAAATGGATGACAACGATTGACAGATAACTACGAACTATCCATTCACAGAGGAGATAGCAAAAAATTAAAGTCGACTCACAGGGAATAGAAATGGTAAGTTAATACCGGTAAATATCAATATTAGGGTAGGTAATAAATGATTGGCATCAAAACTTATGACTGGAAACAAATGAAATTCTTTTGAGCAAAGTGAATCTCAAAGACGAACTATCTCCCATAATGTCGAGACTACCATTCATCAGAGTAACAAATCTCAACAACGGACTATCTCCCATAATGACGAGACTACCATTCATCAGAGTAACAAATCTCAATGACGAACTATCTCTCATAATGATGAGACTGACGTTAATCAGAGTAACAAATTACAACAATGAACCATCTCCCATAATGACTAGACTACCATTCATCGGAGTAATAAATCTCAACAATGAACTGTCTTCCATAATGATGAGACTACCATTCATTGGAGTAACAAATAAAAACAACGAACTATCTCCCATAATGACGAGACTACCATTCATCGGAGTAACAAATCTCAACAATAAACCATCTCCCATAATGATGAGACTACCATTCATCAGAGTAAAAAATCTCAATGACGAACTATCTCTCATAATGACGAGACTACCATTCACCGGAGTAACAAATCTCAACAACGAACTATCTCCCATAATGACGAGACTACCATTCACCGGAGTAACGAATCTCAACAATGAACTATCTCCCATAATGACGAGACTACCATTCATCGGAGTAATAAATCTCAACAACAAACTATCTTCCATATTGACGAGACTACCATTCATCAGAGTAACAAATCTCAACAACGAACTATCTCCAATAATGATGAGACTACCATTCATCGGAGTAACAAATATCAACAATGAACCATCTCTCATAATGACAAGACTACCATTCGTCGGAGTAAAAAATATCAATAATGAACTATCTCCTGTAATGACGAGACTACCATTCATCGGAGTAACAAATCTCAACAACAAACTATCTCCCATAATGATGAGACTACCATTCATTGGAGTAACAAATCTCAACAACAAAATATCTCCCATAATGACGAGACTACCATTCATTGGAGTAACAAATCTCAACAATGAACTATCTCCCATAATGACGAGACTACCATTCATCAGAGTGATAAATCTCAACAAAAAAATATATCCCATCATGACGAGACTACCATTCATCAGAGTAACAAATCTCAACAACAAACTATCTCCCATAATGACGAGACTACCATTCATTGGAGTAACAAATTTCAATAATGAACTATATCCCATAATGAAGATGCTACCATTCATCGGAGTAACAAATCTTAACAACAAACTATCGCCCATAATGACGAGACTACCATTCATTGGAGTAAAACATCTTCTCTGGAATTAACAGAATTACTTGGGGAAGAACAATTTGCTAAAATAAAGAGACATGCTGTAGTGGTAGAAATGTTGATACTAAGCCATTGGATTGACTTAACTTGCACAGATCAAATAAAAATATCTCCACCGCGCTTTATTGTTTCCAAAGGAATGGGAAAAGAGCGAATAACCCAAAAAAGGGGGAGAGAATCTAAGTTCGGGGGTTGGTTATGAAAAGGGAAGGTATTAGCACCCTAAACATGTACGGTACTCCGCAGGAACCTCTTTGTAAATTTGGATATTTTAGCTATAAAAGTTGTATATTAAAATAGATTGTGGGGATAAGAAAAGAAATATTTTTTATAATTTTTTCACCCACCTCAGTTGTGAACCTTTAGTGCCTACGTACCACCTTCCGTGCAATGGGGGATAAGGGTACTCGTAGTTCACCTTTTAAAATTTTAAAACACAAATGTGTTGATTAATTTTAAGAGACGATACATCATCGTCTTATCCAAGTGGAAGAACATACTTACTACCTACAATTATGAGAAAGGAGAATTTGCATCATCTCAAAGTGGAGGATATAACTTGGATTTTAAAATCAACAAATCCTCACTCAACATCCAAGTGGAAAATATCTCGCTTCACTATACATCGTAGGAGTATAATAGTTCGCATCACTACAAGGATTGACAAGAGTCTATCTTTTGAGAAAATTTTAAAGCAAAAAGCTAAAGTGACAAAATAGTTTGAATGAGATTGATTGACTTTTAGTCTTCTCTCAAAAAGGTCAAAGTATTGTTAAATTGTCTAAAGTTTGATTAAGAAAATATTTTAAAAATGAATGGACCTAAGTCCAAGTTTATTATGAAAGCGATTCAAGTTTAAGAAAAAACAAGAATAGTTTTTGAGAAGGAGAGAGAATATTTTTGAAATTAAAGAAAATGGGAGAAGATGAAGAGGCTACCCTAAAGCATAAGGTAAAAGCTAGGGAAAAGAACCATCTAACCAACAAGAAGCCAACATTTGACATAATGAGTCAATGTATAATTTCCATCCTTTGGATTAACCAAGTAAGCAAAGACACTAAACCTCTTAAGGATACTAAACTTCGAATGCATTATGTCTTCACAAAAATTGGGCAGAGTAACGACTGTATACAGATGAATTCTCAATTACAGACAAAGCATATAATCAGAATAACCTGCACACAAAGAAAACAAAGAACCCAATGTCTTGAGGGAAACCCCAAGAACTCCAGAAAATATTTTAATAGATGTCATAATGTCTCAAGGTAGGTTAAGGTCTCTAATCCTAAGTTCAAGAAGTCCATAACTCCAAAATGCCAAGGATAGTAACCAAATAGTCCAAGTAACATTAAAGTTTTTTATTGTTCAAGTTGGTTATTAGGTATCTTCAAAAAGAAATGAAAAATCTCAAGTGAGCAAAATAAAAATGACATAAAGATAAATGCTCAAGTGAGCAAAGGTGAAAATAGCATGAAATCAAAATGCTAAAACAAATGTGCTCAAAATAAAAAGCATAAAGTAAAAGCATAAGATAAAGTCAATTGTTAGGAATTAGAGGTTAGTTGAATGACCATATTGAAACTTGCATTTGAAAACTCATTAGAAGATTGATAAAGTTAAAGCCTCTCAATAACAAGTTTCATTTGCTTTTTGTCAAGTATATCATTCATTTCAAAATCTCAAGGCAACAATAAATGATCAACGATGTTTAAATGATTCACTTAGTCCAAAATTTATGATGATTCATTAGAGGATTGATAAGACCAAAGCCTCCTAACAATGAACCTCAAGGTTATTAGATCAAAGGTTTCAAATTAAACATACTTGGGCTTGCAAACATAAGTTTGGACCACAAATGATCATTTCTCGAATTGAGACAAAATTTAGCGCTATGTTAAGCAATCGTAAGTGGACTTATATAGAAGTCGCACCTATTTTGAGGTCGATCAATAGCAATCTATGTTCCATATGTTTAGAGAGATGATATATAGATCATCCTCTAACAACATGTAACATAAGTAAGAAAGGGATAAGATGAAGAGGGAGGGGATGCAAGGTATGAAATTATGGTTTCAAATATCATCAACATCATTCATCCATTTTGGTGGATTTGGTTTCTCAACCTATCAACACCCAAGATCCAATGAGGTTAAAGAATTTGTCACCAAATAATGCTCAAGTCAGAATCAAATAAAATAATAAAAATAAAATTCAATAAAATAATTTTTAAAAAGTTAATTAAAAGGAAAATAAATGGTAAAAACACACAAAGTATATAAAAAAACTAAACAAAAATCCTAAAGAAAAGGTCAGAGATCAAATATGCTTTAATAAAGCTTGACAAATTTTTTAGAATTTTTTTTAAAAGTCAGAAACTATTTTTTAAAATAAAATAAATAGATAAAATAAACTAAAAATGGTAAAAAGTATTAAAATCAGAAATAAAAATAAAACAAGATTATCAAAAATTTCCAAGAAGGCCAAAGGACCTTTCAATAATTTTTTCAGAATTTTAAAATTAAGAAAAAATATTTTTAATCAATTAAAAAAATTCAATTAAAGTGAAAAAATATAAAAAAATCAAATTATAAAATAAAATTGTGAAAAAATAAATATCAGAAAGAGAAAAATCCAAAATATTTTAAAGAATTTTTTTAGATTTTTTGAGTCAAATGATTTTTTTTAATGAATTTTTGAAGTTTAAATCAATTAAAATACAAAAATCACAAAATAAAAATAAAACCAAAAAGATGTAGACCATTGGATCAATGTCAAAACGCGTTAGTAATCAAATCCAAGGGATCTGGCGCGTTGTACATGGTATGGACATTAGTGAATAAACCACCATATCATTTAATTAAATCAGATTTAAAAAAGAAACAAGTGGCACTTTGTCATTGGTTGAGAGATGACACGTTGGTCATCTTCAACCTCCAGCCACGCGAATTACAGGTCTCTTAAACTGTAAAATCAAGAACTCAGACCTATGTTATTCGTTTCATCTCATCAAGACGAAGAAAACTTTACCCTCGCGAAAATTAATATAAGTTATAGCTCAGTCGATTTGAAAAAAACCAGAAGAAAAAAGTTGAATAGGGATTTAAAAATTCATGATCAAAACTCAATTCCAGTTGAAAATAAATGTTGCGACTAGTATCAGAATGATGTGAGCTTTGTTGTGGTGACAAATTTTGAGAGAATTGATGAAGGAATCTACCTATTGAAGTTCAAATTCAGAGCTCTGAAACTTGACTTGGATAGCACGATTTAAGATGCTTTAGGGCTTGGTTCTTCTTCTATTAGCTTCGGTGGAGTTTAAGGATGAAGAATTGACAAAGAAAATGGATTGAGGAAGGCTGTAAAACCAAATTCGGAGTTGCAGAAATATGGGTTAAGGAGAAAGTTAGACATGGTGATTCTAGATGTCTAAGCTTGAGAAAATGAGTGAGATATAAACCTCTATTTATAGAGAATCAAATGGAATTCTCAAGCGTGTTAAATGATGAAGTTTGGAGGGAAATCGTGTGAAGTTGCAAGCATGAAAAGTGTGACTTCTATTTTGCTCAAAACTCAACCAAAACTTGTGTTTCAAGGTGATAATCACTTCTGGAAGATTGTTATATATGATTAGAAGTAAAAACGCATAGAAATTTAGTGATTAGAAGCTTAATTGTGCATCTCAAATTCTGACTTGGAGGCGAAAATCTATTTCAAGGTACCAACTTTGAATCAACGACATTCATAGCTCAAGGGGTCTTAGGGCATGATTCTTGAAGCAATTAAAAGATAAGGTTACAATATTAATAATGTGAAAAGAATGGAATCAAATGTATGCTTGAGATAAATGTTGTGATGAGTCAAAGTTGAGAAAAAGATGTTGACTTTTTGTACTTAGAAAAATTCTAAGATTTTCTTCAAAAATGATCTATAATGTCTTGCATCCAAACATGGCCTTCCACTCAAAATTTGCTTTTGACCAAAAAATATAGCATGAAGTAGATATCTTAAATGACATTTTGAGATTTGAACCACTTAAAAACTCCAAGAATTGAAAAAGTTATGGCTTTGTGAAGTTGGTGAAAATTCATGTAGGGACCTATAATATTTTGCATTCTTAGGGCATCTTCCATCCATTTTCAAGCTTTGCACGTAAAATAAGAGTTGAAGTTCACATACTTAAGATCATTGTGGAAAAAGAATAGGGTCAAGGAAATAAAAATTGACCAATTTATGATCTTTTGAAGTCACATAATGGAATTTGATGGCCTATCTACAGGACTTGTAATCTTTCTTCATCATTAGACATCTTCCACACAAAATTTTCTTGAAACTCTTGAAGTTATATTGATAACCCTTTAGAGAGAAACATATCTTTGGAATCAGTCAAAAATCTCAAAAGATGAGCAAGAAATAACCCTTAGAAGTTCAAAACCCTAGCTCCTCAAGCACCTAAATGACTTGGAAACCCCTTTCAATTTTGACAAACTTTCTTGCACAATTACTCTTTCCATGTGAATTGAAGTTGTTGTGGATGATAATAAGAACCCATATCAATAAAAACCACTTCCAAATATTAATAAATGAGAGAGTTATGCACTTGTGATCAAGGAATGAAGAACTTGTCCAATTAGGTCAAACCTCTTCAATCAACCCTTGCATCTTTTGACTTTCTTTGACAAATTGAGGCATGACAAATCATAGTAGACCTTGTCATGATATTACTTTAAAGCATCTTTAATGATGAAACTTGAATCTCAATGAAGTTTTGTTGAAGAAGGCATGAAAATAAACCCATGAACCTATAGATCAACCTGATGAAATAAACAAAGATAGGATCAACCCACTTAGAGATGGACCAACATTTGGTCGATCTGTCCCCAGTGAAGTCGTCGTTTTTTCTGTAGCCGTAGAAATGTTGATACTAAGCCATTGGCTTAACTCGCAAAGATCAAATAAAAATCGCCAATGTGCTTTATTGTTTCTAGAGGAATGGGAAAAGAGCTAATAACCCAAAAAGACGGGGAGAGAATCTAGGTATGGGTGTTGGTTATACAAAGGGAAGGTATTAACACCCTAAACATCAAAGGTACTCCGCAGGAACCTCTTTAAAAATGTGTGTATTTTGGCTATATATGTTGTATACAAAAATAGATGGTGGAGATGAGAAAAAAAGTGTTTTTTACAATTTTGCACCTGCCGCGGCTGCGAACCTTTAGTGCCTACGTACCACCTTCTGTGTAATAGGGGATCAAGATACTCGTAGTTCTCCTTTAAAAGTTTTAAAACAAGTGTGTTAGTTAATTTTAAGAGACGAGACATCATCATCATATATGAGTGGAAAACATCCTTACTACCCACGATTATGTGAAAGGAGAATTTGCATCATCTCAAAGTGGAGGATATAACTTGGATTTTAAAATCAACAAACCTCTCTCAACACCCAAGTGCAAAATATCTCACCTCACTACATATCGTAGAAGTATAGTAGCTCGCATCACTACAAGGATTGAAAAGAGTCTAATATTTTGAGAAGATTTTAAAGTAAAAAGCCAAAGAGGCCAAAATTGTTTGAATGAGGTTGATTGACTTTTAGTCATCTCAAAAAAAATGTCAAAGTATGATTAAGTTGGTTAAAGTTTAATTAAGAAAATATTTTGAAAATGTATGGACCTAAGTCCAAGTTTATTATGAAAGCAGTTCAGGTTAGAAAACAAGAGGAGTTTTGAAAAGGAGGAAGAAGATTTTGAAATTAAAGAAGAGAGGAGAAGATGAAGGAGATATCCTAAAGCATAAGGTAAAAGCTAGGGAAAAGAACCGTCTAACCAACAAGAAGCCAACACTTAACGTAAAGATTCAATGTAGAATTCCCATCCTTTAGATTGAAACCAAGCAAGCAAAGATTCTAAACCTCTCGAGAATACCAAACTTTAGATGCATTAAGTCTTCACAAAAATTGGGCAGAGTAACGGCTGTATACAGAGGAATTCACAATCACCAACAAAGCATATAATTAGAATAACCCACACTCAAAGAAAATCAACCCAATGTCTTGGGGTAAATCCCAAGATCTCCAGACAAAATAACAACAGAGTCACAAGGTCACAAAGACTCAAGGCTTCTAATCCTAAGTCCGAGGGGTCCATCACTCAATAATGCCAAGGATAGTAATAAAATAGTCCGAGTAACATTAAAGTTTTTTAGTGTACAAGTTTGTTATTAAGTGTCTTCAAAAAGGAAAATGAAAGCTCAAGTGAGCAAAGATGAAAATAGCATAAAAATGTAAATGTTAAGGTAAGTGATGTATAAAAGTAAAAGCATAAAGTAAATGTGCATAAAGTAAAAGTAAATTGTTAGTGAATTAGAAATTAGAGGTTAGTTGAATGACCATCTTGAAACTTGCATTTGAAAACTCATAAGAAGATTGATAAAATCAAAGCTTCTCAACAACAAGTTTCATTTGCTTTTTGTTAAATATTTCATTCATTTCAAGTTCTCGAGTCGACAACATATGATCAACGATGTTTAAATAATTCACTTAGACAAAGTTTATGAAGGTTCATTAGAATATTGATAAGATCAAAGCCTCCTAACAATGAACCTCAAGGTTATTGGATCAAAGATTTCAAATTAAACATACTTGGGCTTGCAAACATAGGTTTGGGTCACAAATGATCATTTTGAGGTCACACCTATTTTGAGATCGGTCAATAGCAATCTATGTACCATATATCTAGAGAAATGATATGTAGAGCATTCTCCAACAATATGTAGCACAAGTAAGAAAGGGATAAGATGAAGAAGGAGGGGATGTATTAAATGAAATTAGGGTTTCAAATATCATCAACATCATTCTTCCATTTTGGTGGATTTGATTTTTCAACCTATCAACACCGAAGATCGAATGAGATTGAGGAACTTGTCCCAAAATAACATTCAAATCAGGACCAAGCAAATAATTAAAATAATAATTAATAAAAAATATTCAAATGGTTAATTAAAGGGAAATAATTGTTAAAATTCACAAAATATATTAAAACACCAAATAAAAATCTCAAAAAAAAGTCAGAAGTCAAACATGAGTTAATAAGTGTTAACAATTTTTTTTGGATTTTTTTAAAGTTAAAAACTATTTTTAAAATTTAAAGAAATATGAAAAATAAACCAAAAGTTGTAAAAATTTGTAAATTCAAAAATAAAAATAAAATGAATTCACCGATATTTGTCAAGAAGTCATTGGATCCTTCCATAATTATAAAAAAATATCAAATCCTAAAATGAAATTATGAAAAAATAAAAATCAGAAAGAGAAATATAAAAAGTGTTTTTAAGAATTTTTTCTGAATTTTTGAAGTTGAAATTAATTTTTTGAGTTTTTGAATTTAAAACAATTAAATTATAAAATCAGAAAATCAAAATAAAACCAAAATGATGTAGACTATTGGATTAATGTCAAAACACGTTAGTAATCAAATACAAGGGATCTGGCACGTTGTGCATATCATGGACATTAGTGAATATACCACCAGATCATTAATTAAAAAACAGATTTGAAAAAAATAAGTGGCGCCTTGTCATTGGTTGAGAGATGACACATTGGTCATCTTTAACCTCTAGCCATGTGAATTGTAGGTCTCGCAAACTGTAAACTGTAGCTGGGTCGATTTGAAGAAAACCAGAAGAAAAAAGTTGAAAAGGGATTTGAAAATTCATAATCGAAACTCACTTCCAGTTAAACACAAATGATGAGATGGGTATCAGAGTGATGAGAGCTTCATTATAGTAACAAATTTTGAGAGAATTGATGGAGGAAATTACCTATTGAAGTTCAAATTCAGAGCTCTGAAACTTGACTTGGCTAGTCTGATTTAGGACACTTCAAGGCTTAGCTCTTCTTCTATTAGCTTCAGTGAAGTTCAAGGATGAATAATTAGCAAAGAAAATGGATTGAAAAAGGTTATAGAACCAAATTTGAAGTATCAGAATTATGAGTTATAGAGAGAGTTTGAAAGGGTGATTTTGGCTGTCCAAGCTTGCGAAAATGAGTAGAATGGGGTCTGTAATTATAGGAGAAGTGAATGCAATGCTGAGAGAGGGGGAATGATAAGAAATCAAGTGAAAAGTGCCCACACTGATCATGACAAAGTGTAACTTGCAAGTTGTCAAAACTCAACCATTTATTGTGTAATCCTTAATCCGGCCTTAGCAACTTTGTTAAACATGTTTAAGTGGAAAATGCGCACAAAATTTGTGATTAGAAGCCATATTATAAAAATAAAAATCTAACTGTTTTTTGACAAAATCAATTTCAAGGTGCCAACTTTAAATGCACGGTGCACCGAACTCAAGAGGCTTTATGGCATAATTCTTAAAGCATTTGAAAGACCATGTCACAATATTTATAATGTTCCAAGAAAGACTTCATTTGGATGCTTGAGCAAAAAGTTATGATCAATTGAAATCGTGAAAAACACACTGAATTGTGGACTTAGAAAAATTCCATGTTTTGAGTTCATAAGTGACGCAGAATCTCTTGCCTTCAAACATGGTCTTCCACTCAAAATTATGTTTTGGTAAATGAAGATTGAATGAAGTAGACTTATTAAAGATCATTTTGAAAGTCGAATCATCCAAAAACTCCAAAAATTTAGAGAGTTATGACCTTGTGAAGTTAATGAAAATCCATGAAGTGACCTATAATCTTTTGAACTCTTAAGGCATCTTCTAACCATTTTCAAGCTTTACACATAAAAGAAGAGTTGAATTTAACACTCTTAAGATCATTGTGGAAAAAAATGGGCTCAAGGAGATAAAAATTAACCAATTTATGATCATTTGAAGTAAAAACCCTAAAATTCAAAGGCCTTTCAAGGAGACTTATGATCTTTCCCAATCATTAATGATCTCCTATTCAAAAATAGCCTTAGATTTCTGAAGAGAGCTTGTTAAGGACCCTTTAAAGAGAATCATGGATTTGTAACTAATCAAAAATCTTAAATAATGAGCAAGATATGGTCCTTAAAAGTCAATAAACCCTATCTCAGAGAGTGTCAAAATAACTTGAAACCCCTTTCAACTTTTAATGATTTTTCTTGCACAATTGGATCTTGTCATGTGAATGGAGGTTGTTATTGATGATGATAAGAATCCATAGAAAATAGAAACAACTCAAAATGTTGAAAATTGAGAGAGTTATTCACTTTTGGCCACTGAATCAAGCATTTGCTCAATTAGGTCAAACTTGTTGAACCAACCTTGAATATTTTGATCTTTCTTGGCCATATAGAGCACGATGAATCATAATAGGTCTTGAAATGACATTGCCTTGAAGCAAACTCAAAGATGGAGCTTAACTATCAATAAATCTTGTTGAAGAAGGCATGGAAATAAGCATATGAACCTATCTCTTTGATGAATGTTGTAATACGGTGGGAGAACTCACTTGGGTGTTTTGCATTTTATCGAAATTGTTGCGGATAGCAAGAGTCGCCACCAAGTTTTATTTTATCCAATAAAGGAAAGGGTGAAAAGAACATGAGATACCTTTTGAGAATTTTCTTGAGTTCGGGGGATAAATTATGAAAAGGGAACGTGTTAACAACTTTTTCATCCGTATTCATCTACGGGCTCTTAGTTTCTAACTCACTTTGAAATTCTTTGTTTGAAATGTGTTTGTTATCGGTTTTGAAAGTATTTTTGAAAGTGACTTCGTTTAGCTGAACGTTGTAATGATTCTCGTCTCTATAAGAATTCATATAAAGTGTTGACTTTTGAAAATATTTCATTTGAAAGTCTTTTTTAAAGTGCCTTTTCTTAGGTGAACTTTGTAATGATTCTCATCTCTATAAGAAAGCATAAAAAGTGTTGATTTTTGAAAATACTTCATTTGAAAGTGTTGGTGTATTTTGAAATATGTTTTGAAGATGGTTGCGAGCAAACAACTACGAGCATTCTACCTACTCAAAATTTTTTAGTTATTTTCCTCCTCCTTTAGATATTTCTATCTTACCATTGATTGGTAAGAAGCCCTATCATTGGATGTGAAGGGACAGGCGTGGGTCGTCGTATAGTCATAGAAGGAAAGATTTTAGGATACCTTAGCAATTTTTCGTAAGGGTCTAAGATCGTTTAGCGAAGGCAACATTGAAGGGTCATCGAGGGACTACGATCTTGTATTCGAGGGTCATTGCTAATGTATCCCACGTTCGAGGGACATGACTATTTATTTGTAGGTAGCAAGTGTGGGTTACCCTAGAGGTACCAGTGTGAAAAGTGTTTGTTTTCATGCATTTGTTCTTGAATTAGGGTTTGCTACTTGTTGATTTTATCTTGCCATACACACTCTAATTACTAACAATTATATTAAAAGCGATAAATTGCGGAAATTAAAATCCTACGCTATTACATCATTTGGGGATGGGGGTACAATTTACAAATGGGCATGAAGTAGAAGCCTATTTAAATTATTACATACATATTGAATAAATGAGTAACAATAAAAAATATAAAAATGAAAATAGTGTACAAAGAAAGAAAAACAAACTTTATGTATTGACACATATCCTTATGCATCGATACATGCCACTTCTTGTTTCTGAAAAATCAAAATCAACTCAGTATGAGTCGATACATAATAGTATGTGTCGACTCATTTCTTGTTTGTATCGACACATTCGTGTTTTGTGTCGACTCATGCACCTTTTGTCTCTTTGTATTGTGCCTAGATAACAGTATGCATCGATGCATAATGCCTTGTATCGACTCATACACTGTTGTGTAACTAAAATGAGTCGACTCATGCGTGTTTTGTGTCGACCCATAACCTGTTTTACACCATATATGTGTCGACACATAGAGATATGCATCGACTCATAACCTGTTTTTTCACCTCTAACATTGTTCTACTACATGCACAAGTCAGTTCTCAACATATAATTGATAAAAATGAAAAACAAGCATATGGCTTGATTCAAGGCTATAATATCTACATTTATCTTCAAAAATGAATCACTAATGATGTTTGAAATTAAGAGCTCAAAGTCAAGAAGACTTACCTTGAAACTGAAATTTGTGTTTTGACTTAGAGTTGGAGAAATCAAGTTGCAGGTGGCTTATTTGGTAAATGGTGGTGATGATGTAATAGAAGTTGTTCTTATGTTTGAACAACTTCTATATGAGGTATATGAAGTATGTGGATAGTTTATTTGGACATAACTTGCAAGGTGTGACAGGTTCAAAGATTTGGACTTCGAAGCTCAAGAGTGGGGGTTTTATTGACAGTTATGGCTTTTTGAGAGTATGAGATTTTGAGGGCCTGTCTACACAAAAAAAGACTTTTTTTAGCTTTTAAATGACTTCTCTATTTATAGAGAAGGTTTGAGAGGATGAGAGGGTTTGTTTCACAAGCTGTGGAATTCTGGTTTGGTTGAGATGAAACAACCAAGTTATGTGAAATTTGATGTCCCAATGCATGGTACAAGCATGGTCTGAAGTTTCTAGAGGCTTTTAGGCATGTTGCTTATTGCTTTGAAATTGTGTGTGCAAAAAAAACAGTTGAGAGGCTCAAGGAGAGCTAAATTTGTATAAAGCATGCTTTATGTGAATGACAATGGTGCCTTTGTGCCTTAAATGGAATGATGCAATGGACAATACTTGAATCACTTGGATAATGGTTCAATCAATTGTGTAAACATATTATTATGGATAGATTTGCATGTCAAAAGGCCTGAAAAGTAAGATTATGCAGCATGGCATAAGGATTTTGTTATATGTTCTTAAACAAAATGACTTGCAATTCAAGAATGGATGCACAACTTTATGCCCTTGAATCTCCTAGCTCAAGTATTATAAATTCATGTTCTTGGATGTTTTTGAAACTTGAAACATCCTCTACAACTTTCATGTTTTACACTTTTGTTAAATCAAACTGGAACTTGATGAAAATTGGCCAAGAAGTTGAGATAAAAACTGACCAAAATCTGTTGGAAATTTCTCTAAGTGTTTATACAAAAATGTCATGACTTCATGAGCTCATATCTTCAAATCTAAGAATTTTTGGACATCAATACTCTAATACAAAGTTGTAGAATTCATCAATATCTACAACTTTCATGTTGAAGGTTTTCTTTGAATCATCTTGCATCTTGGTGAAAAAATGTCATGAAGTTATGAGATTATTATGTTTAAAACACAGAAAAAATTTCTAAGTATAGAAAATGTTGACTTTTCCAAAGACCTTTTGACTTTCTTGATTTCTTGATGATCAAGCTTCACATTTTTGAATGTCTTGATGAATTGTGATCTTTGAAACTCAAATTTGATTAAAAAGTCAAAGTTTGACTTTTAAGTGTACAATTGAGTTTTTCATCAATTGACCAAATTTCATCTATCAATCTACTGATCTTGAGAAATGTTTTGAGCCATGAAATTAGGTCAACATGTTGTATTTGAATTCTTGAGATTGTACTTTAATCCATTAGATCTCGTATTAGGTAAAAAAGTCAATGATCAATCGTTCTTAGTCAAAACCCTAATTTGTGGTCTCAGTGTTTCAGAGGTGATTTTGTCTGATCAATTCTTGAGAATCCTTGATCACTGGAGATCCTTTGTGAGGAATGTCTTGAAAAAGAGAGGGAAAATGTTTGGAGTACAACAATTTCCCGTGTTCAATCTTCTTAAATCTGAAGAGTTAGATTGGCGAATCTGCCATTCGTGACTTGAAGGTGGAAGATGATTGAACACTAAAGTACCCAGAAATTTGTACTCGACTATGTGTTAGTTGACTGTGTCGGGAATGGGATTAAAGATGCCATTTGGATAAGTTATGAAGAGTTAACCGGATATGGGCTTACAGATGCCATCTAGCGTGACTGTTGATTGAAATTAGACTAAGTCTAAGCTTGACTGTAACTGGGAGAAGTATCGGTATAAATTTTGGGCTGATTTAATATGAGTCGGAAGATGTAGTGGAATGAGCATCAGAATAATATCCATAAATGGGTCGTATCTGACTCGTATATGATAGATGTATTGAATGGGTGTCAGAATGACATCCGCATCTGGGTCATATCTGAACTGTATTTGAGAAATATACTGAATGAGTGTTAGAATGACATTCGTATTTGATTTATATTTGAACTATGTTTGAGAACTGTATTGAATGAGTTTCAGAATGACATTCACATCTGGATCGTATCTGAAATGTATTTGAAAGATGTATTTGAATGAGTGTTAGAATGACATCCACATCTAGATCGTATCTGAACTGTATTTGAAAGATGTATTAAATGACTGTCAGAATGACATCCGCATCTGGATCATATCTGAATTGCATTTGAAAGATGTATTGAATGAGTGTAAGAATGAAATCTGCATCTAGATCATATCTGAACTGTTTCTAGAGTGAATCGAGAATAAGTGTCAGAATTTCATCCGCATCTAGATCGTATCTGAACCATTTCTAGAAGAGAATATGGAATAAGTATCAGAATGTCATCCGTCTCTGGATCATATTTGAACCATTTCTAGAAGAGAATCTGGAATAAGTATCAGAATGTCATCCGTCTTTGGACCGTATCAGAATCCGTTCTAGAAGAGAATATGGAATAAGTATCAGAATTTCATCAGTCTCTGGATCGTATTTGAACCGTTTCTAGAAGAGAATATGGAATAAGTATCATAATGTCATCCGTGTCTGGATCGTATCTGAAACGTTTCTAGAGTGAATCTGGAATAAGTGTCAAAATTACATTCGTATCTGGATCGTATCTGAACTGTATTGAGGGGAGAATCTGGAATAAGTATCAGAATGTCATCCATCTCTGGATCGTATCTGAACCGTTTCTAGAAGAGAATTTGGAATAAGTATCAGAATGTCATCCGCCTTTGGATCGTATCTGAACCGTTTCTAGAAGAGAATATGGAATAAATATCAAAATGTCACCCGCCTCTGGATCGTATCTGAACAATTTCTAGAAGAGAATCTGGAATAAGTATCAGAATGTCATTCGCATTTGGGTCGTATCTGAACCGTTTCTAGAGTGAATCTGGAATAAGTGTAAGAATGACATCCGTATCTGGATCATATATGAACTGTATCAAGGGGAAAATATGGAATAAGTATAAGAATTTCATCCGTCTTTGGATCGTGTCTGAACTGTTTCTAGAAGAGCATATTTGACTAATTCTATTTGACAGATGATAGGCTATAGACGAGATCTACCTGTTTGGGAACCGGCCTGAAAAGATAAAGTTAGTTTCATGCAAGGGCATGATGTATGTATTGCATAATGATGCTCTCAGAACGAATGAGAATGCTATATGTGTTTCGTATGCACATGCCATGATGTATGAAATGTGAAATATGGTTGAAGTGTATCTTTATCTGGGAAAATAAATTCCTGACTACTGTTGGGGAGTTTTGCTTATTTGTTTGAAGAAACTCCACTGGGGATGTGATGATTTCTGTTTGAGGGATAAAGTTCAAGAACCTTGGTTGTTCATTACTTTACTAGGGAATTTAATTCTTATTTACCCTAACTTGGGATAAAATATATGATTAAACTTTTGACTTGGAGAGGATAGGATGAGGTTAACTGTTATCTGGTCGGATTCCAGGCTTCGCAACAACTTACTGGGGAAATGAATTTAAATTGTTATTTGGTCGGATTCCAGGCTTCGCAACAACTTACTAGAATAGTATCAACTCTACTGGATAAGAGGAGTTCTATCAATGATGTGTAGTAGTCTTAGGGAAAGACTCAAGCTGGGGAGATTGTAATCTGTTTGGGAAATAAACCCTATCAAGGAAAGTATCTTGACGATCTTACTGGGGAAATGAACTCGTCTAGGGAAGAATTTTTACAAGGTTTCTTTTCCAGTTTTGGAAGACCAAAATCGGATGGGGAATGTCAGAATAAATCCAAGCCTTGATTGTAACTGAGGATGTATTGAACGCGTATCAAAATGACATCCATATCTGGGTCATATATGAAATGTATCTATAGGAGAGTCTGTAATGAATGTCAGAATAAGTATGTATTTAGACTGCATCTGCATTGTATCTAGAAGATGATAAACTGCCGGTAATTTCCATCCGTTTGGGAACTTGCATGATGTGTGTGTTCGTTAGGAGAAGATCAAACTCCTCTATCTTCTTGTGAGTTTTACTATGTCATCGGCTGGAGGACGCCCCACTTTTGTTTGAAGATGCTTCTGCGCTTGTCGGAGATAGCCTTGTGGAGGATTGTACCCTTATCCGTGAAGATTATTTTGTGGGGATAACCTTATAGAGGTGGCTCTGGAGACTTCACAGGGGATCACCTTATGAAAGGGACTTTGTGGGGATTTGTCACTGTCTATAGTAGTAAGTAGTACTGCCAGAATATGTTTGTTTGGTCGTACGTGACCCTTTACTGGAATTCATGTTCAATGCCCTAAGTGATTCCGGTGGAGACCTGCCCCTGGATATTCAAGACTTTATGATATATTTCTTGGAATCTTGACTTGACTGTCACTGATGAGTTGGAAAATAACATGTAATGCCCTCTTGATTATGGGAGATTTTTCATTGGAAGTGTCTTCCAATTTGAAGTGATTATGTTCCTTGAGAGAATTTCTGTTCATTAGATATTCGTTGTGAAAATTTCTTTGTTTCCAAACAATTAGCTATATGCAAGCAGTGGTATTCAAACAATGCAAAGTTTATGTTTATCTTGAAGTTTTGAAAATTAATTTTTAGTAAACAAAATTTGAAAGAATGTGGTATCAACTCAGGGTTTATAGTAAGCCTTATAGGAGTCAGGATACCTTTTGTAACAACATGCTTTCAAACTAACCTATGCTTCAATTATGACTTTTAAAGGGTTGCAACATGGCCTGATTCACGGTTTAAGAAACAAAGGATAAGGCTCAAAGTTTATTTGTACCCACCCATTCTTCATGATGTTCTCCAGTCATAAACTCAGTTAATTACGCGTTTGAATTCCAATAAAATCTGGAATGATATTTTGGTGATGGTTCGAATACTGAAAGTTTATTTGAGAAGGCAGTCATTTTTGCAACATTTTTCTAATGTTGAGGATTTGTAACGACCTTATTATCCCTAATTTTTGTCTAACTGTTTTTGTTTTGAGACTACAGCCAGCGGGATGCCCCAGTTTTTCTTAAGTCTCCTTCACAGGTTTTGATCTAATGGGCGTTTCTTTTTGAGAGGTAAAGACTGCCTATTTCATGAGGAACCAAAACCATTTTTTGATTCAGAAGGATATTTTCATTGTGAAGTGACAACTTGTGATTGAATGCGCATTCGAATTAACTGAGAAACTACCCTGCCCTAGGTTATGATTAAAGGTTTCAGTTTTATGTGAAAAATAAAACTCCTACTTCTTTGGCTCAAAGGGGTTGACTAGGGATTATATTTCTTATAAATCCATTGTTTGGGATTTGAAACAACGCATGTACATCATCGGCAAAGTCTGTCTAAAAGCATATTGTATGAGATTTATGGTATTATTTTCGTCATCATCCCTCTAAAGGCTTACAACTTTTAACGAGAGTTGAATATCACAAAAGGGAGTAAAAAGCATAGTTTAAATATAGTCAAAACGAATGGATTAACTCAAGACAAACATATGCAATGCATTAATGAGAAGAACCAAAGTTTGACATAAGGACAAATGTTTAAACAAAGAAATTACAACTAAAGATACAAATGAACAAAAATTTCTCTGCCTAAATTTGTCAATTTAAATGGTGTGCCTTTGAAGGATGACTGAAAAATTCCAGTTGACCATCTTGTGTAAATTCCAAAACTCCTTTGTCGACCAGGTCTTAAATTTTTTTCTTCAACGCCCAATAGTGGTTAGTGTCGTGCCCACGACTGTTGGAATGGTACACACATATTTCATTATGTTTGTAGCGAGGAGAAGAAGTATTAGGTTTTTGAGGAGGCTCCCTCAATGCAACCAGCTTGGCTTCCAATACATGATGCAATGCTTGAGTCAAGCACATGTCGATCTTAGTAAATTATCTTTTAGGCGTATCTTACCTACGCTGACTACTATGTTGTTGTTGGACTCCTGGTGTAGTAGCCATTTTGAAAGGTGTTCTTTCGACCAAACCAACTTCTTGTCTCATCGGAGGATGATTCATGACTTGATCCCCAGTCTCGACTTTTGTTTCATACGGTTTCATCCGTCTTGATGAAGCTTGTTGATGAGGGCCCTCAACTCTTCTTGTCCCCAAGCTATGTTTTGGATAAGATCCATCTGTCCCAACATCTGGATTCTCATCGTTGCTATCTCGGATTGCAATTGTCTTATATGGTCCTCCTTGTCGTCTTCGGGATTGTTATTGTTCATTATCTCAATGAGAAGTGCTTTCACTTCTTCTTGCCCCTTGGATAGATTCAGGAACAACTCTTGAAGCTGATCATTTTGGGTCTGAAGATCTTAGATAGCCTACTTGAGGGCCATTTTTACTGAAATAAACAGTAAGCGGATGAGAAAACCTATATGGGGAAATTTTTTCATGATATGATGCATGGTATGCGGATGCAATTTTTTCAAGGATCTCATGGGTAAACACAAGAAAATGTCAAAAGTTGAACTTTGATTACAACTTTGAAGAACTTTGTATCATTGAATGTCCTTCTACGCGAATCAAGCTCACCATGTCAAGTGGGTCATAGCCCTTGACTCTTTGGTTTTTTTGACAACATTTAGTTAGATGAAAATAAATCCTCTTGCCCCTTGATAGACGTCTGGTTCAGTATAACCTTGCATCACAGGCCCTTGAGACCCTTAAAATGGTCATTGAAAATGTTATGGCATGATGTCATGATGTTATGTACAAATAATCATATACAAGCAAAGCAAACAAGTCCTTAGGTTTAGGCTTGCATGAGGTTCATATGTAAGTACCCTATTGAAGTTTGGTCGGTTAAACCTGTCCTAGAAAGTAATCGGGTTCTTGGGAATCTCAATATCATTGATCTTTCTTCATCGGGAAATGTTTCAGCGCAAGCCTCTCTATTGGCGACCAAAATATCCTGAAAGTCCAATCTCATTGAGCGTAGCATCGAGTATCAACCAGTCTCCAACTCTACACTAAAGCCGACTATCTCACTACTTCCTAATGGCCAAGTTGTTCAATTATAGGTTCTAAGGTCAGTTAGTGCTTCATGACACCACACAATGACCACATATTCTCCTCGATTCGCCACAAGGGATACCGGTACCAAATATGTGTCACACTAACGTTGCCATTGCTTCAACCATGTCAACATACCCTGCGCAGTCTCTACAATCTATTTCTACTTACCTAATAATGTTCCCTGATTCGGGTAGAGGATCAATGCAAAACCCAAACAAGGATCCAAAATATAAAGGAAAAAAGTCAAACAATGAAAGCATTTAAAGGTGATCTAGTCTCTAAGGTAACCCCACTTTTAAATAGTCCCCAGCAGAGTCGCCAGTGCTGTAATACGGTGGGAGAACTGACTTCGGTGTTTTGCGTTTTATCGCAATTATTGCGGATAGAAAGAGTCGCCACCTACTTTTCTTTCATCCAATAAAGGAAAGGGTGAAAAGAACATGAAAGACCTTTTAAGAATTTTCTTGAGTTAGGGGGGTAGGTTTTGAAAAGGGAAAGTGTTAGCACCCTTTTCATCCGTAGTTATTTACGGGCTCTTTATTTCTAGCTCACTTTGAAATGATTTGTTTGAAATGCTTTATTTTAAATGTGTTTGTGATTGGTTTTGAAAGTATTTTTGAAAAGTGCCTTCGTTTAGGCGAACTTTGTAATGATTCTCGTCTCTATAAGAATGCATACAAAGTATTGACTTTTGAAAATATTTCATTTTAAAGTCTTTTTGAAAGTGCCTTTGCTTAGGTGGACTTTGTAATGATTCCCGTCTCTAAAAGAATGCATACAAAGTGTTGACTTTTGAAAATATTTCATTTGAAAGTGTTGGTGTATTTTGAAAGATGTTTTGAAGATGGTTGTGAGCAAGCAACTACGAGCGTTCTACCTACTCAAAAAGTCTTAGTTATTTTCCTCCTCCTTTAGATATTGCTATCTTACCGTTGATTGATAAGAAGCCCTATCATTGGATGTGAAGAGACAGGCATGGGTCTTCGTATAGTCATAGAAGGCAACATTGTAGGATACCTTAGTAATTTTTCCTAAGGGTCTAAGATCGTTTAACGAAGGCAACATCGAAGGGTCACCGAGGGACTACGATCTTGTATTCGAGGGTCATTGCTAATGTATCCCACGTTCGTGGACATGACTATTTATTCGTAGGAAATAAGTGTGGGTTACCCTAGAGGTGCGTGTGTAATACCCCAAATTTGTCCTACCCTTTACTTTTACCTGTCTTATGCATTGTTGCACTTTTCTCAAGTAAATAAATCCATTAGGTCATCTAACACATCATTCATTAACTAATCAATAAAATGTGGCATGTGATCAAAGATTTCGAAGAATTAGGGTTTCTCTTTGGTTTTGAGGCTCTCTTCTACGTTCAAGGGTAATTCAAGCTATCTCTTCAACGATCAAGGTTTGGAGTTAGGGTTATATTCATTAAGCTACAAGGTTCTCCGTCCTCGTCAAGTATTCTTAAGATCAAGTGCTTAGGGTTTTTGTCAATGTTTCGACTAAGAAAGCTTCGAGTTAGGATTTTGGCTCTTCATTACATCTCCAATCATTTCCTCATCAACGTGTGTTCAAGGCATGAGGTTATGGTTGTATCTTCAACAAAGGGTTTTGTCAAAGGCATTACATTTTGTATTAAGATCACCTTTCGTCTATCAAGAGGTACGCATGTTTCTTAAGCTATATGACATAATTCTTGGTTCTTGTACGAGAAAAGAAGAATATGAGTATCATCAGAGGATATCACCCATAGCTTCATTCAATCTTATGCAAGTTCCATCAAAATTCATTCATGGTCATTCAATTCCATTCAATATCACTATTGAAATACGTCATTCATCAAACTTTCATCCAATGTTCTTATTCAATTTTGTTCGAAGTACAAGTTAGAAACCACTGTTTGCATTTACTTAAACCTTGCAAGATTATACCACTTCCTTTACATAAACCATTACCATTACAAGGTAACCTCATCTCACAAACATTATAACTCAAAAATAATTACAAAAAAGAAGTTCTTATATCTATCCTAAAGCCTATCTCTTCATACTTCAAAGTCTTCCATGATAAGCCTCCCTGTTTCAAACTCTTTGTCGTCTGCTATAATTTCATTCTCTTCAAGTTCTGAAATGAGCCAAAAGAGTAATCGACCATGCCATTATCTTCCTCTCTAACACCAAATTCCATGCTTGAAAATCACAACTGAATCTGCATAAAACTAAGCATACCATGTCAGTTTTAGCATAAGCAGCATTCCAAACATTCAAACATATATCATCCAAAACAACATGAAAGCAATATGATAATTTGAATTCTCCGCACATACGATTAAATACAGTCTGGTTATCCAACAAGTTTCAAGTTATTCTCAAGCATTCAAGCAAGATCAAGGATAAATCACCATGTTTATTCACACACATGAAGTTAAACTCAGACATGGGCATTCAATACAAGGTACATTCAAAATTCGAAAACAGAAAATCAAGTAACGGTGCAAATTTTCAGAAAAGGGCTAGAATAAATACATACATATTGCAACTCAACTGTTAATTATCCTATCAATGTAAACTCAAGCCAGGAATGGATGCAGGCCAAAACATCTCAACAAAGAATTAACAGAACTTCCTCTAACATCCTAACTCCTCTAACTCTAACCAATTACAAACATCACTGCTAGAAGAAAGCATAAAAAAATTCCAACTCCTAAAGGAACTGATGATTCCAATTAGAACTACCAGACTGATTTCTTAACAGATTTCTACCAGAATTTTCCATCCCTAACTGTCTTGTAACAATTTCTAACAGCCCTGCAAACTGTTAACAAAATCCTAACAGAAATCCCAAACTTCCCTCTAACCAACTATTTCTAAAACAGAATCATAACAAACCTCCAACAGCTAAACCAGCCCAAAACAAAATTTCTAACCATTTCCTACCCGTTTCTAACCATAACCGTAACTAACTTCTCTAACAGAATAACCTTCTAACTCTAACCAAACCTAACAGCAAAAAAAAGTTAACGGAACTCCAACTAATTTTAAAACCATAACTAATTCTCCATCCTATAACTCGTCCTTCTAGCTGCCAACTCCTAACAAAAAAACTGTAACCGAACCAACAGAAAACAAAACATAATTTTGCCAACTCCTAACAAAATAAACTCCTAACCAACTTCCAACAAGCTCCTAACAGAACTACAAACAAAACTATAGCAGATAACAGAACGGAGGCGGAAAGGAGAATTCAGTTACAGAAAATTCATAAAATTACCTCAACTTTCTCTTCTCCAATCTTCGCTAGAACCCTTAACCTTCTCTTCATTCTCTCTGAAAATTCCTCTACAACCTTCAATCTGCAACCTTCTCTCTCAATAACAGTTCTGCTTCATCATTCTTCATCCTCCATCATCATCATACAAAACTCCATCATCTTCGCTTCTTCAAACTTCATCGACACATAACCATTATGCAAATCATCGTTAATAACATCGAATCTTAATCTCCGCGGCTTATCCGATTCATCATAAAAATTTCAGTGCTTCCTCTTCAAGCATACTGCAAAAACAAGATCATCATCATCATCTTTATCTATCCCAAACGATACCCTGTGAGCATTAACAACAACATTACAAGTTTTTTCAGAATTGTAAGATTGAAGGAAGTAGAGAGGGCAAGGAAACGTAACTCACGATGATGTTGCGTATCGAATTTTCTTCTAAATTTCTTTGGATTTCATGAAGAACGTTACTTCGATCAAAGGATCAGAACAGAGACGAGTTTTCCTCGGATCATGAACAAACGGCGGAGGTTGAGGCATTAAAGATTAAACCGCTTGAGTTTGTTAGAGGAGCGTTTGAGTTATGGAAAAATTGAAAATGGAATCAAAGTTGGACAGCAAGGTTGATCAGAGAGGAAAGTTCACCGCCGTCAGTGAAGAAATTTGAGAAAATCGAATCCGCGGAGAAGCTAAGCGTCATATACAGTAACGGTAATCCCTTTTAAATTGTTTTTTTAATTTGAATGTTTTTACTATTTGTTTTCTTATGTGGGATACTGATAACGATGGACTGAGCCTACTGCATTTTGGATCATGGACTGAACTTGAGTTCTCAGGCCAAACTGCACACTCCAACTCTTGGTCCAAGCTGCACACTTCGAATCCATAGGCCCGTGTGTTAGTTTTTGCAGCTTGATAGCATTAAAAATACAATATGGTGCACCATTTTTGTTGGGATATAACGGAGGGGTCTGGTAATCATCATCCGGACTAAAACTATACACCCTTCTGTAAACATTTTTTAGTGATTTATTTCCTATTAATTTTTCCTATCATTTATTTTGATAGATAATTAGTGATACATGAATTAGAATATTAGCCGCTTTAGAATTTAATTAGAGAATCCTTTTCTTAATTATTTTGATATTCTTTCACCGGTGTTAATAACTTTTACATTCTTTTGGTATGTATTTGGTTAAAGAGCTTCAGAAGGTCGTATAAAAAAGATAAAAATATGTTTTATGTTTCATCGAATGCTCATGAGATTTGATAGCTTTGTGTTAGCACTGATGTAACTTTTGTAATGTGGATTGCTCGGGGATTAATTATTTGATCACTCGCGCAGAGCAGCTTCTATAGAGTTTTCTTATCACTTATGTGGCTTTAAAGAGGCAACGGGCCTTCTTCGTTCAGTATCATTGTGACCTTAATCTATCCCTCATTTTTGCACTCTATCGCATTTCTTTACCGCCTTTTCTAGATACCATGAGAAGTAGGAAATAAAGAGCGTGCGCTCAAAGTCGTTGTTTAAAGACCTGTAGCAGGAATTTCATACTTCATTTGCTATATGTGTTGTGCTTGTGTTTGTTTCTTTGGTTGTTAATCGATGAGTCACTCAATTTAGGAATGGAGATCACGACTTCGCTCTCAGTGGATGCTTCCTATAGGATTTTATCGCTTCCCCTTATTTCTTGTTGATCGATGAGTCACTCAATTTAGAAATTGAGATCACGACTTCGTTCTCATTGCATGTTCCCTATAGGATAGTTTTGTTAGACTTTCTTTGGTATGGTAACTTAGATAGGATCTCTTTAGGTGTTCTCTCTTGAGCTTAGTAGCTTATTTGCTTAATCGTTGTACATACCATGTTCCCTTAGGATGTGCTTGCTTCTTTCGGATGCAAGTTAGACCTTAGGTTGCAAACCATGCATGCTAACATTAGGTAGAAATTTCCCCTTTCATCCTTGACATAGGGCTACCATTGTATGATAACATTAGGTTAGAAAAATATAAACCAATTCAAACCTTTTTATGCACCCAAGCACCTTTTCTCTAAAACCCTTTTCAAGTAAGGACATGATTAATTTACTTCTGTGCCAACGCATAAGCCTCCAAAGGTCGAGCTGCGCCAGAAGGCGGAATTAACATTATCCATAAAAAACACAAAACAAACAAAAACATGTGATCCGAACTACGGTAGCTCTGATTCCTCAAAAAGTATAGGTAGGCATTGGGGTAGGGCCTAAGCAAGTACAACTTTGTTTTCCCTACATTCTTTTCTCATTCCCTTTGTATGCATTCTTCTTCAATAGTAAATAGTAAGCATGGATTAAACACACCCATAAAATAGGAAACAAGAGTGGATACCGTAGAGTACTATGGGCGTGTGGGGTGCTAATACATTCCCCTTGCGTAACAGACTCCCTTATCCGATCTCTCGGTCGCAAGACCGTGACTTCTCCCTTCTTAGGTTTTCTCGATGTTTACCTTTCCCTTCGCGTGGGATAAAAGACGTTCGATGGCGACTTCATTGTTTGATGATTTTTAGCCGGTTCTTTCAGCTGGCGACTTCACTGAGGACAGGTCAACCAAATGCTGGTCCATCCTGGAGTCGCTCCTAGCTCTTGTTTATTTTTATTTGGGTGTTTATTTTTTATGATTTATATTTATTCATCCATTTTGTATATACTTGATCATATGTATGCATTGCATTTTACTATTTTCCATATGCTGTTGTTGTACTAGATCTGCTTCTTGTTGGGTGGGTGTTACTATGAGGTAAAAGGCTCAATACCCAGGCCAGAGTTGTATACCATAGGAACCCTGGAATAGAGTGGAACATGAACGGCTAATTGACTTAGGTCTCACTATCGCCGGCATGTATTCCATGCTCAGATGAGGTACAAATGAGGGGCTATCATTTTCACGTAGGTGATATGGAGATAGTTTTTCAGGAGTACCCTCGATTATGAGTTACCTGACCTTACCCTGACCTATTCTTCACCCGTGAGTGGGCGGGAATATTTTATCACAGGTATAGTTGGTGACTATGTTCAGATGGTGACTATGCTCAGACAATGACTATTGGTTCTAATGTTTATATTCTGGATTTCTATTGGTGACTTATTCAGATGCTATGTGTTGTTGGTGACTGTATCCTTCTCAGGTTTATTTTCTGAGTTCCTGATTTTTATATTTGGAGGTTCGACCCTTCAATCTTGGTATTCCCAGCATGTTCAGAAAAGGCTCAACAATATCTGGTGTTCCATAAGCCTTGATCCCGTACAATGGAAGATCTATAGGGTACTTGGTTCTTGTATGTGCAGAAGCTAGGCCGAACTTTGATATGATAATATTCATATGATTCAGAACAGTGCAACAATCATATTCAAAAATAATGGAACTTTGATCCTATGTCTTTGCATACATAACATGGTTACCACATGCTTAATATACATGTTTCGTTATTTCTAGGGAATCACATTTGCAAGTCTTATGATGAACCTTTCCACCTTTTACTTGCGTAAAATAAAAATTAAAGCATGTAAATTCCTTGGAAATGAAAGAACATGACATGGCATCCATTCATGCACCCCATGCACATTCATGCATCCATAATAGGTATTCAAAGATTGGGGATTCTTACTCAGACCTGGCGTTCTTCTCAGAGGTTCAACTTGATTTGTTACTGCACATGCTCAGAGATCAGTTATGGAATAACTCCGTGATGCATGTAAGCTTTGGCCCATGTTCAGAAATTCTTTGAGAAGGAAGATAATTGATTAAAGACTCAGATGAACCGGATCATGGAAGGTCTGATGATGATGTCAATAATCTTGCATTTACAGTTGTAAGAGGTTTTTTCTTCTCCTCATCTTTTGGGGAACGCTTTAAACCATTTATTGCTACACAATCTTGAGTTCATGGGACATCTTATCAGCAGATGGTTCCCATTTACTATTGGGTTAGACCCCGTACTATGGGACCGTCTATAAATTCCCCTCCAGATCATGATACTAACGTCAGATGTGGTCGCCACACCAGGGAACCAAGACTTTTCAATCAGGGGCATTCTCCACAACTTTTCATTCCCTGATTAGTTTGACAACAACCAGTCTTTATTCCCCAAGTGAATTCACGGGGCGATGTTTTTAAGAAAATAAGGAAGAAGCCTGATGAGCATGTTGATGCGATCCTAGTGCATTACATCCAATTATTACCTCGCCTAGTCGAAGTTCAATTGATAAAGCTCTGACTTTTGGGGCCCTCTTCCCACAAACATCTCTTCTGATTGTGATGCACATACTAGAGGTATCCCCTATTCTGGGGCACCCGGTTTTGATATTGAAAACTGTAAAGAGGTTGAAGTATAAAGCCCAACACCTGTCTGGCGTCTCTTCCAAAAGTCTAATTCCTATTTAGGTGGATGTCTATGTTGTTCTGATAGAAGACGAACTGTAATATTTCTTGGTCGCGTAATATGCTTGGTGATGCAGTTTGTACTGTTTTCACTCGGTAAAGCATTCATTCTTACTCCTAAAAGAATCTTCTATGCATGTTGTTATGGAGCACCTGGCTATTCGATTAAAGATGGTATGTCATCCCGAAGCAAGGTCCAAGACGGGATCGATCTAGAGACTGTTGTGTTCACATCAGATCAGAAGGAGAATTCTCTCGCCTATTCAAGCATCGAGACTGCAGAAAGTCATTAGAATGAAGAAGTCCATACAGAGTCAAGTCTCCTCAACTGTGGGAACCATTGGTTTCTTTATTGCATTGTCATTTTCATTCTTGCTTGTTTGTTTAAACATTTCTTGCATGCATAAACTTGTCTATTTTTGAATGAAAATCTTAATACAATAAGTATGCTCGTCTTGAAGTATTCCTTTCGTTTTTATTCATCCATTTGTTATCACTCCTTAAATTTTTTACTTGCATATTGATGCCATGTTTCCTAGTCTTGTGCTTTGGTAAAGATTGGAAGGAGGATGACGATAATCTAAAAATGCAAAAGTCTCTGATTGGTATGCTTTTGAGTAAGACCCTGCTGACGATGTACAAGCCTTGTTTCGATTCCTAAACACCGAAGATATAAGGGAGATAAACCCTCGTTAACCCCCCCGAGCCTTTGAAGTAGGAGTTACTTTTGTGTTCAGAAAAAACCCTCATTTCAACTCTGGGGCGGGTAGTGTTCAGTTAATCTGATCAAGCGATCATAACTCATCAAGAGTGGGCATCCAAGGATACAACAATGGTTATCCATCAAAAGGTTGAGGAAAGTAAAAACTACAATGGTTAACACTCATCTATCAGCAACGTGCATCAATTAACGATATCCCAATGGGTATCTCTCACAAATCAAGAAGCCGAGATCAGATGACGATACAACAATGGTTGTCCCTCATCTACCAAAGACTCAGACAATCACGGTCACTTCCAACAAATCAGAAATGGCATAAAGATCAACGACTTGTTCAAAATTGAAAATATGAATAAGAAAGAAACAAAAAGCCCCGCTAAGTTGAAACTTGAAAACAAGTCGCTTAGGAAAAAGTTGGGGCATCCCACTGGACTTCCAAATCTAAATTCAAAAGAATTTGTCCAGGAAAAAGCTAGGGAAAGCGAGAAAGATATTGAAAAGCCTAAAAGGCGAGAAAAGGATTACCAATAAAATCCTTATCGAAAGAACAAGGTCGTATGATCAGACACCAAAAGCAAAAGGTAAAGTGACTGTTGTGTCCAAGAGACCTCATGGAGAATGGGTGGGCACCAAATAATTTTGAGCCTTAATTCCTTTGTTCTAAAACCGTGAACCAGTCCACGTTACAACCCATAAAAGGTCCTAACTGAAGCATGGGTCAATTCAAAAGCGTTCTACAACGAGATGACGCTTAATTGACTCCTAAGAGGTATGTTTGAATATCTATGTTGGCGTCATATGCTTGCATTATCTTTCATAATTTTCTTTTTGCAAATGTTGCTCTCTAACTAGTGACTCATTCACAACAGAGTTGTGAAATCACTTCATTCAAAGTTTTTCAAACTTCAAGACTTACATATGTGTTGCATTAGAATTATCATTCTCATAATAAACATTCTTTTGCATACGAAACAACTGATTAACATCAAGTAAGTTTACATAATGAACAATCGATAAAGAGCTCAATCTTGTCAGAGAAGAGAGGCTTAAATACCCTGTTGAAGCAAGAGTCAGCTGTCACAAGAGAAATGACTTATCCAGAGGCGTATTAAGCAGTGATTATGTCAGAGAAAGTATCTTGGTGCTTCATAGTCTGAGTACCCTTTAGGGATGAAGTTAGCAGATTCTGCCAATCTGGGGCAATCAAGTCGAGAGTCGATCTCTCCGAGTTCAGCCAAATCCAGGGAATTCCCTTAAATCTATCAATCGGAGGCTATCACATTGATAAATATCTTCAAGCTAATATCAATCAGAGGCTATCATGTCGATAAATCTCTTTAAGTTGCCGTCGATCAAGGGCTATCACATCGATAAATCTATTCAGAATTCATTCAACCCGGGGAAGTTATGTTGAGATTCGACAAATCTCTCCAAGAAAGCTATAATCAAGAGCAATTTATCTCGTGACTCAAGACATTGAGGTAGGCCACCTCACATCGTATTGTGCCACAGATATTCTAGTCTCCTATTCAGCACAGATTCTTTCAGAAATCCTCTAGACAGGGGCATTCCTCATCTGTACTTGCAAAGTTTCTCAAGCTAATTATGTTGCACAAGACGACTATAATCAAGCTAAAAGCATTATATCGATCACCGTAACCTTGCTAGAACACAAAGTCTGCTTCATCTGCTACATACAACTTCAAACCTGATTCCCCAAGTGAATTCAGAAAACCCAGAGTCATTGTTTGACTTGGCACATACAAGTGTACGTCCTCCGAAATCCAAACCAGGGCATTCGCAGAGATGAATTAGGATATCCCTAGTGGAGTAAACCTGGGCATTCACATAGCTGAATCAAGACATCCCCAATGGAGTAAACCGGAGCATTCGTAGAACTGAATAAGGACATCCCCAGTGGAGTAAATTGGGGCATTCGTAGAGTTAAACCAGGGCATACACAGGTATCCATGCCCATCTTTTATCCCCAAGTGATTTAAGAGTTAATTCCCCAGTGTGGCGAAAGTTTGGGGCATGTATTCGAAGAGATATACAAGGGGTTCAGTATCCATTCTTTGGCATATTCAGTCCTACCATCCACTAAATGGTTCAAGATGTATGGAAGTATGGCCAGATTATCTCTTCCTCAGCTATGCAATTCAAAATTCAGTGGCGTACCAGTAAACTCGCTTCGTCGGAAATTCAATCTTCAACAGAGTCATTGATAATCTTTGGTATCACGAGCTCCCCAGTACAAATTCTTATCAGTATCCCCAGTGATCTTTGGTACTGCAGGTTTCTAGCGCCGACATGTATTGGCATCTCCAGTGATGAGCAACAGCTCCCAGCAAGCCTCTGCTTATCCCCATGAAATGTATTTCCTTGCATTGCATATAGTTATCACTACATCACATTTCATCTTCAAAATCGCGTAGCAGATCCATCAGAATGGATCTTTGCGTCAAAAGAAATTCAAACATGCATACGAAGCATAAGCCATATCAAGTACCTTACACAAAAGACCTTAATTATTCAAGGACAATAGTCCCCTCAAGAGGATGTCACTCCCAAAACCCCAACTGATGACTTTCACCTTCACGATGCCCAGCTAACGGTGCCAGTACCTCATCCACCTATTCCCAATAGAATCAATACACCTTGTCATTCTAAACCCAATTCTTGTCTAGTAGCCAATTCCTGTCTGACAAATAATTCAGTATTCCAACACTCGTCTGTGTCAACTCATAAACACTCATCTGTGTAAGTCTCCCAAATACTCGTCCATGTTTAACCTTCCTTGATACTCGTCCGTATCGTATTTCAATACTCGTCCGTATTGATTCAAACACTCATCTATGTTTAAACTTTCTTTGATGCTCGTCTGTATCGATTCAAATACTCGTCTGTGTTACACTTTCCTTGTATTGGAATCAGGCTACATTACAAGTCCGATCTCTTCCTTGTATTGGCATCCTGCTACATTACCTGTCAGATCTCTCCCTTGTATTGGCATCACGCTACGTTACAAGTCTGATCTCTTCCTTGTATTGGCATCACACTATGTTACAAGTCTAATATCTTCCTTGTATTGGTATCACGCTACGTTACAAGTCCAATCTCTTGCTTGTATTGGCATCGTGCTACGTTACAAGTCTGGTCTCTTCCTTGTATTGGCATCACGCTACATTACAAGTTCGATCCCTTCCTTGTATTGGCATCATGATACGTTACAAGTACGATCTCTTCCTTGTATTGGCATCACGCTATGTTACAAGTCTGATCTCTTCCTTGTATTAGCATCACGCTACGTTACAAGTCTGATCCCTTCCTTGTATTGGCATCATGCTACATTACAAGTATGATCTCTTCCTTGTATTGGCATCACGCTACATTACAAGTCTGATCTCTTCCTTGTATTGGCATCATGCTACGTTACAAGTCCAATCTCTTCCTTGTATTGGCATCACCCTATGTTACAAGTTTGATATCTTCCTTGTATTAGAATCATGCTATGTTACAAGTCTGATCTCTCCCTTGTATTGGCATCATGCTACATTACAAGTCCAATCTCTTCCTTGTATTGGCATCACACTATGTTACAAGTCTGATCTCTTCCCTATATTGGCTTCATGCTATGTTACAAGTTCGGTCTTTTCCTTGTATTGGTATCATTCTATGTTACAAGCTCAATCTCTTCCTTGTATTGGCATCACGCCACGTTACAAGTCTTCTCTATCCTTGTGTTTACATCATGCTACCTTCCAACACTCATCGTGTCAGTTTCTAAACACTCATCGTGTCGATCTATCAACACTCATCGTGTCAGTTTCTAAACACTCATCGTGTCCACTTCTAAACACTCTTCGTTTCCTGATCGACATCTTTCTTTGGTCATCTTGTCCTGATCGATGTATTCCCATTAGCCATCGTGTCCTAATCGACGTCTTCCTTTTGGTTATCGTGTCCTGATTGGTACCTTCCTTGCGAATCATCGTGTCCTGATCGGTGTTTTCCTCTCAGTCATCATGTCCTGATCGATGTACTCTGATGTCGCCGTGTCCTGATCGACGTATACCTCCGGTTTAGTCCCACCTCTTTTAATTCCCCGGTGGATATCACAAAAGATAAATAAACACTCACACTTTTTCTTAGAACAAATTTTTGGCATTGATATTTAATCAACTTCTACCTCGAACTTCTGAAAGGCACGCACCAATCGTACTTTCAGGTTTAAGATGATTAAATAGGGGCAGCTGTAATACCTCAAATTTGTCCTACCCTTTACTTTTATCTGGCTTATGCATTGTTTCACTTTTCTCATGTACATAACTCCATTAGGTCATCTAACACATCATTCATTCATTAATCAATAAAACGTGGCATGTGATCAAAGATTTCGAAGAATTAGAGTTTCTCTTTGGTTTTGAGGCTCTCTTTTATGTTCAAGGGTAATTCAAGTTGTTTCTTCAATGATCAAGGTTTGAGTTAGGGTTATGTTCATTAAGCTACAAGGTTCTCCGCCCTCATCAAGTATTCTCAAGATCAAGTGCTTAGGGTTTTTTTTCAACGTTTCGACTAAGAAAGCTTCGAGTTAGGATTTTGGGTCTTCTTTACATCTCCAGTCATTTCCTCATCAACGTGTATTCAAGGCACGAGGTTATGGTTGTATCTTCATCAAAGGGTTTTCTCAAAGGCATTACATTTTGTATTAAGATCGCCTTTTGTCTATCAAGAGGTACGCATGTTGCTTAAGCTATATGACACAATCCTTGGTTTTTTGTACGAGAAAAGAAGAATATGAGTATCATCGGAGGATATCACCCATAGCTTCATTCAATCTTATGCAAGCTCCATCAAAATTCATTCATGGTTATTCATTTCCATTCAAGATCAATACGAAAATACGTCATTCATCAAACTTTCATCCAAGGTTCTTATTCAATTTTGTTCGAAGTACAAGTTAGAAATCACTATTTGCATTCACTTGACCCTTGCAAGATTATACCACCTCCTTTACATAAACCATTACCATTACAAGGTAACCTCATGTCAAAAACATTATAACTCAAAAATAATTACAAAAAAGAAGTTCTTATAACTATCCTAAAGCCTATCTCTTCATACTTCAAAGTCTTCCATGATAAGCCTCCATGTTTCAAACTCTTTGTCGTCTGCTATAATTTCGTTCTCTTCAAGTTTTAAAATGGGCCAAAAGAGTACTCGACCATGCCATTATCTTCCTTGCTAACACCCAATTCCATGCTTGAAAATCACAACTGAATCTGCATAAAACCAAGCATACCATATCAGTTTTAGCATAAGCAGCATTCTAAACATTCAAACATATATCATGTAAAACAACATGAAAGCAATATGGCAATTTGAATTCTCAGCACATATGATCAAATATAGTCCATTTATGCAACAAGTTTCAAGACTTTCTCAAGCATTCGAGCAAGATTAAGGCTAAATCAACATGTTTATTCACATACAGGAATTAAACACAGACATGGGCATTCAATACATGGCACATTCAAAATTCGAAAACAGAAAATCAAGTAACAGTGCAAATTTTCTAAAAAGGGCTAGAATACATACATATTGCAACTAAACTGTTAATTATCCTATCAATGCAAACTCAAGCCAGGAACGGGTGTATGCCAAAACAGTTTAACAAAGAATTAACAAAACTTCCTCTAACATCCTAACTCATCTAACTCCAACCAATTCCAAACAGCACTGCTAACAGAAAGCATAATAGAATTCCAACTCCTAAAGGAACTGATGACTCCAAACAAAACTACCAGTTTGATTTCTTAACAGATTTTTGCCCGACTCTTCCATCCCTAACTGTATTGTAATAATTTCTAACAGCCCTGCAAATTGTCAACAGAATTCTAACAGAAACCCCAAACTTCCCTCTAACCAATTATTTCTAAAACAGAACCATAACAAACCTCCAACAGCTAAACCAACCCAAAATAGAATTTTCTAACCACTTCCTACCTGTTTCTAACCATAACGATAACTAATTTCTCTAACAGAATAACCTCCTAACTGTAACCAAACCTAACAGCAAAAAACAGTTAACAGAACTCCAACTAATTTCCAAACCATAACTAGTTCTCCATCCTATAACTCGTCCTTCTAACTGCCAACTCCTAACAAAAAAACTTTAACCGAACCAACAGATAACAAAATAGAAATTTGCCAACTCCTAACCAACTTCCAACAAGCTCCAAACATAACTACAACCCAACCTATAACAGATAACAGAATGGAGGCGGAGAGGAGAATTCAGTTTCAGAAAATTAAAAAAATCACCTCCACTTTCTCTCCTCCAATCTTCACCAGAAGCTTTAACCTTCTCTTCACTCTCTTTGAAAATTCCTCTGCAACCTTCAATCTGCAACCTTCTCTCTCAATAACAGTTGTTCTTCATCATTCTTCAGCCTCCATCATCATCATCATACAAAACTCCATCATCTTCTTCCCTGAACCTTCTTCGCTTCTTCAAACTTCATCGACATAGAACCGTTCCACAAATCATCATCAATAACGTCAAATCTTGATCTCCGCGGCTTATCCGATTCATCACAAAAATTTCAGTGCCTCCTCTTCAAGAATACTGCAACAACAAGATGGTCATCATTCATATTTCTCTATCCCAATCGATACCCTGTGAGCATCAACAACAACATTACAAGTTTGTTCAGAAATGTAAGATTGAAGGAAGTAGAGAGGGTAAAGAAAAGTAACTCACGATGATGTCGCGTAACAGATTTTCTTCTAAATTTCTTTTGATTTCATGAAGAAAGTTTCTTCGATCAAAGGATCGGAACAAAGACTATTTTTCCTCGGATCATGAACAGACAGAGGAGGTTGAGGCATTGAAGATTAAACCGCTTGAGTTTGTTAGGGGAGCATTTAAGTTATGACAGATTTAAAACATAATCAAAGTTGGACGACAAGGTTGATCAGAGAGGAGATTTCACCACCGTTAGTGAAGAAATTTGAGAAAATCGAATCCACGGAGAAGCTAAGCGTAATATTCAGTAACCCTAATCCCTTTTAAATTGTTTTTTTAATTTTATTCTTTTTACTATTTGTTTTCTTATGTAGGATAGATATAACGATGGACTGGGCCTACTGCATTTTGGATCATGGACTGAACTTGAGTTCTCAGGCCAAACTGCACACTCCAACTCTTGGGCCAATATGCACACTCCGAATCCATAGGCCTGTATGTTAGTTTTTGCAGCTTGATAGCATTGCAAACACAATATGGTGCACCACTTTTGTTGGGCTATAACGGAGGGGTTTTCTAATCATCATCCAGACTAAAACTATACACCCCTCTGTAAACATTTTTTAGTGATTTATTTCCTATTAAATTTTCCTTCCATTTATTTTGATAGGTAATTAGTGATACATGAATTAGAATATTAGCCTCTTTAGAATTTAATTAGAGAATCCTTTTCTTAATTCTTTTGATATTCTTTCATCGGTGTTAATCACTTTTACATTCTTTTGGTATGTATTTGGTTAAAGAGCTTCAGAAAGTCGTATAAAAAAGATAAAAATATGTTTTATGTTTCATTGAATGCTCATGAGATTTGCTAGCTTTGTGATAGCACTGATGTAACTTTTGTAATGTGGAATGCTCGGGGATTAATTATTTGATCACTCACGCGGAGCAGCTTCTATAGAGTTTTCTTATCGCTTGCATGGCTTTAGAGAGGCAACAGACCTTCTCTGTTCGGTATCATCGTGACCTTAATTTATCCCTAACTTCTGAACTTTATCGCATTTCTTTACCTCCTTTTCTAGATACCATGATAAGTAGGAAATAAAGAGTGTGCGCACGAAGTCGTTGTTTAAAGACCTGTAGCAGGCATTCCGCACTTCATTTGCTATATGTGTTGTGCTTGTGTTTGTTTCTTTGGTTGTTGATCGATGAGTTACTCAATTTAGGAATTGAGATCACGACTTTGCTCTCAGTGCGTTCTCCCTATATGATTTTATCGCTTTCCATTATTTCTTGTTGATCGACGAGTCACTGAATTTAGAAATTGAGATCATGACTTCGCTCTCATTGCATGTTCCCTATAGGATAGTTTTGTTATACTTTCTTTGGTATGCTAACTTAGATAGGATCTCTCTAGGAGTGCTCGCTTGAGCTTATTAGCTTGTTTGCTTTATCTTTGTACATACCATGTTCCCTTAGGATGTGCTTGCTCTTTTCGAATGCAAGTTAGACCTTAGGTTGCAAAGCAGACATGCTAACATTAGGTAGAAATTTTCCCTTTCATCCTTGATGTAGGGCTACCATTGTATGATAACATTAGGTTAGAAATAGGCTAGTCTCCCTTAGACTCTTTTCTTCCCCTTTTGCATATGCATTTAAAACTAAAACTCTCTTTTCTTAGCAAATCAAAAACATGCTAATAACACTTAAACACCTTTTTCAAGATAACAAAAATACAAACCAATTCAAACCTTTTTGTACGCCCAAGCACCTTTTCTATAAAATCCTTTTCAGGTAAGGACATGATTAATTTACCTCTGTGCCAACGCATAAGTATCCAAAGGTCGAGCTGCGCTAGAAGGCGGAATTAACATTGTTCGTAAAAAATACAAAACAAACAAAAACATGTGAGCCGAACTACGGTAGCTCTGATTCCTCAAAAAGGATACGTAGGCATTGGGGTAGGGCCCAAGCGAGTACAACTTTGTTTTCCCTACATTCTTTTCTCATTCCTTTTGCATGCATTCTACTTCAGTAGTAAACATTAAGCATAAATTAAACACACTCATAAGATAGGCAACAAGAGTGGATACCGTAGAGTACTACGGGCATATGGGGTGCTAATACCTTCCCCTCGCGTAACATACTCCTTTACCCGATCTCTCAGTCGCAATACCATGACTTCTCCCTTCTTATATTTTCTCGATGTTTACCTTTCCCTTCATGTGGGATAAAAGACGTTCGATGGAGACTTCATAATTTGATGATTTTCAGCTGGTTGTTTCATCGTGTGTGAAAAGTGTTTATTTTCATGCATTTGTTCTTGAATTAGGGTTTACTACTTGTTGATTTTATCTTTCTATACACACCCTAATTACTAACAATTATATTAAAAACGATAAATTGCGGAAATTAAAATCCTACGCTATTACATCATTTGGGGATGGGGGTATAATTTACAAATGGGGGTGAAGTACAAGCCTAATTAAATTATTACAACCATATTGAATAAATGAATAGCAATGAAAAATATAAAAAGGAAATAGTATGCAAAGAAAGAAAAACAAACTTTATGTATTGACACATATCCTTATGCATCGATACATGCCACTTCTTATTTATGGAAAATCAAAATAAACTCAGTATGAGTCGATACATGATGGTATGTGTCGACTCATTTCTTGTTTGTGTTGACAAATTCATGTTTTGTGTCGACTCATGCACCTTTTGTCTCTCTATATTGTGCCTAGATAATAGTATGCATCGATGCATAAGATCTTGTATCAACTCATGCACTGTTCTCTAACTAAAATGAGTCGACTCATGCGTGCTTTTGTCGACCCATAACATGTTTTACACCATATATGTGTCGACACATAGAGATATGCATCTAATCATAACCTGTTTTTTCACCTCTAACATTATTCTGCTACATACACAAGTTAGTTCTCAACATATAATTGATAAAAATGAAAAACAAGCATATGGTTTGATTCAAGGCTATGATATCTATATTTATCTTCAAAAATGAATCACTAGTGATGTTTGAAATGAAGAGCTCAAAGTCAAGAAGACTTACCTTGAAACTGAAATTTGAGTTTTGACTTAGAGTTGGAGAAATCAATTTGCATGTGGCTTTTTTGGTAAATGGTGGTGATGATGTAACAGAAGTTGTTCTTGTGTTTGAACAACTTCTATATGAGGTATATGAAGTATGTGGATGGTTTATTTTGACAAAACTTGAAAGGTGTGAGAGGTTCAAAGATTTGGACTTCGAAGCTCAAGAGTGGGGGTTTTATGGACAATTATGGATTTTTGAGAGTATGAGATTTTGAGGGCTTGTCTACACAAAAAAAAAACTTTTTTTTAGCTTGTAAATAACCTCTCTATTTATAGAGAATGTTTGAGAGGATGAGAGGGTTTGTTTCACAAGTTGTGGAATTCTGGTTTGGTTGAGATGAAACAACCAAGTTATGTGAAATTTGATGTCCCAATGCACGGTACAAGCATGGTATGAAGTTGATAGAGGCTTTTAGGCATTTTGCTTCTTGCTTTGACATTGTGTGTGCAGAAAAAACAATTGAGAGGCTCAAGGAGAGCTAACTTTGTATAAAACATGCTTTATGTGAATGGCAATGGTGCCTTTGTGCCTTAAATGGAATGGTGAAATGGACAATACTTGAATCACTTGGATAATGGTTCAATCAATTGCGTAAAAATCTGATTATGGATAGACTTACAAGAAAAAAGGCCTGCAAAGTAAGATTATGCAGCATGGCATAAGGATTTTGTCATATGTTCTTCAACAAAATGACTTGCAATTCAAGAATGGATGCCCAACTTCATGCCCTTGAATCTCCTAGCTCAAGTATGATAGATTCATGCTCTTTGATGTTTTGGAAAGCTTGAAACATCCTCTACAACTTCATGTTTTCCACTTTTGTTAAATCTAACTGGAACTTGATGAAAATTGGCCAAGAAGTTGAGATAAAAGCTGACCAAAATCTGTTGGAAATTTCTCTAAGTGTTTATACAAAAATGTCATGACTTCATGAGCTCACATCTTCAAATCTAAGAATTTTTTAGACATCAAACCTCTAATAAAAAGTTGTAGAATTTATCAAGATCTACAACTTTCATGTTGAAGGTTTTCTTTGAATCATCTTGCATCTTGGTGAAAAATTGTCATGAAGTTATGAGATTATTATTTTTAAAACACTTAGAAAAAATTTCTAAGTATAGAAAATGTTGACTTTTCCAAAGACCTTTTGACTTTCTTTATTTATTGATGATCAAGCTTCATATTTTTGAATGTCTTGATGAATTGTGATCTTTGAAACTCAAATTTGATTAAAAAGTCAAAGTTCGACTTTTCAGTGTATAATTGACTTTTTCATCAGTTGACTAAATTTCATCTATCAATCCACTAATCTTGAGAAATGTTTTGAGCCATGAAATTAGGTCACATGTTGTATTTGAATCCTTGAGATTGTAATTTAAGCCATTAGATCATGTATTAGGTCAAAAAGTTAATGATCAGTCGTTCTTAGTCAAAACCCTAATTTGTGGTCTCAGTGTTTCGGAGGTGATATTGTCTAATCAATTCTTGAGAATCCTTGAGCATTCGAGATCCTTTGTGAGGAATGTCTTGAAAAAGAGAGGGAAAATTTTGGGGTACAACAAATGTCAACACCAACTTTGTGGAAAGTTTGACCTAAATAGGGTGAGAGAACTCCTTGAACCACAAAACATTGATATTATGAACATAGCCTTGAAACTTGAACTCTTGCAATCCATTGAAAAGTCATTTGATTGCCCTTTAACCCCTAGGTTAGATGGTGAGATGAATGCAATTGTATCCTCACCTACAATATGAGCATTCAAATAAACATATATACACATTTTGATGTTAACTTAAAGAACACATGTACAAGATACACACTTCTAGGTGCTTGGTGATCCCTCAAGGGCAAACTTAAAGATATGATGAAGATAGGGATAACCAATCTTAATGTGTGATCTTTTTGTATTGATAAAAGTGAGATGATGAGAAATCTTAGGGGTAAAAATTGGGGTATAACAACCACCATGGGTCATGCTTCATTAATTGACGCTGCTGTGTGGCCATGGCGTCTGCCATGGTGATGGTGGCGACCACCATATTAGCAAATTCCAATTTCTGAACTATTTTGCTTCCTTTCCTTCCTTTTCTCTGATTCTGATGCATATCTCTTCTCAAATCAGCAAGGCACCTGAAACACAATAAAAGTGACATAAAAGCAAGATAAAAATGAGAAATGAACCAAGATAACATGTGAATCGAGTCGTAAAATGTGATGCGTTTTCAAGTTATCAGTTAACATGGATCCAGAAATTTCCACAACAAGTAAAGAAAGTTAGGAAGTTTATTACAAATCCAATCAACAAAGAATGTCAATGGAATTTTTCATCTTTTAACCAGCTATCTAAATCGACCTCATGAGTCAACGAAATTGACCCAATCTTCATCAGTATTAGAGTCAGAGTCATGAAATTGAGCATGACTTTTCTTAAGGAAGTTCATCTTTATTACAACTTTTTCCCTGTCACAGATGCTCCAGTAATTAATACAACAAATGTCTCCACCTTGGGTTCAACCTTCTTTAGACCAAAAATCTTAGCCTTTTTTTTGAATTGGCTTCCAACAACTGGACCATTTTAGCATTAGCATTTTTGGTAGATTGACTCATGATGAAACACCACTTAAGATGAGGGAGAGGCAAAAATGTTTTGAGTATAATAGAGAAAAATATCTTTGTTTGTAACGAATTACTAAAGAAGTGTACTTATCCTTAATAATAGTGTACCACTCATTATAGGAGAGAAACACTTTCTTGTTCTTCTTATCTCTCTTCCCAAGCTTTGACAGCTGGGGAGTCTTACAACATCTTAAATGACATTTCCTTGGCCAGAGATAATCACACTTGGTTTGTCATTGGATATTGATTGCATGTCTCCTGACCTATAGTGCGTAGAAAGAGGAGATTCCCTCTTACATGCAACAACAGAACTGAAAAAAAAGTGATGCTGACCACAAATAAAGGGGGGGGGGGGGGGGGGGAAGTACTAAGCGTTTTCACAACAAAAGTACAAACACAAGAAACCCAAGTTTAAACAAGTTTTAGGTTCCAACAATGTAAATAAATTTACTCAACCCTGTTAGTTACATCAGCAGAAAAATCCTCACCACTTTCCTCTATCATACACCTTCTTGTTCTCCTTGCTTTTCTTACTGTCATACTCTTTAGGAACAGACTCCTTTACCAACATATTATGATAGTTTCCAACCACATTATTCAATAATCCAGCTCCACTTTTAAAAGAGGGCGAGATGTTTATAACATCTTGCTTAACATCAGTCTTAGTTTAAGGAACCAAATTCTTCAAACCAAACAATTTGACACTCTCATCAGTGGTGTTATCAATAACATCAACAAACTCATTCACAACACTATTCATACTAGATTAGTATAAGGTTTTCTCAGCTCTACCAGTTTCAGACATGAAATTTCCTGGAGTTTCGTGCACCACTAAATTAATAGAAGAAAGGTCATGGTTTTCACGCCTCTACCTCTATAATTGCTATAATTCCTTGATAGTGAGAATACCCAATTTACCCCATGATATTTCAAACGGATCTACATTCAGAATGTTTTGGAGTTTATCCATAATAGCATGATGAAGAGTGTTAACATATTTTGTCATGTTATGTTGAAAGGGATGCTTGGATCCATTAATTTCTTTTAGATTACCATAATAAAATGTCATGACATTTTTTTTGACATTGTGATCCTGCAGCATCTGTTTCAACCAGATCATCTTAGAGTAGCTGCTTTCTGCTGAAATAAACTCAGTCTCATCATAGTTTAGCTTCTTACTAAACCAAGAGATGATATTATTCTCCAAGAACAACCATCCTCCAGAAGCACCTTTTCTACCATCAGTATCATCTACCTATATTTTATTATAATATTCTTCAGGTTTAATGTTTGACTCAATGACTTCCTCATATTCTACCAGTCTGCTGAAATGATGGTCTAACATATGTCTTGACATCAATCACTTTTTCAGTAATAAAGATATCAACCACAACATTTTTAGAATCCATTATGACTTCAGTTCTAGAACTAAGAATTCTATAAGCTCTTCTATCTGTAGAGTAACTTGTGAGTGAAACTTAGTCCTTTTAGTGTTTTGAATGATGTCAAAAATACGAGAATATTGCAATTATTTGGTTGATCATTATCTCTAAATTTAGTATGGCACCATAGTCATTTATACATAGTATGAAGTTTGGAAACCATTCAAAGTCATCTTAAAAGTTGAGTCAACTAATTAAAAGTCATGTTTGCTGAGATTCTCATTGCATGTGTCGACACATCCGCTTTTCAGGTCAATGCATGCAACTCATTTTTTAAGCATGTATGTCTCTGTAATGCTCAAGTCGACACATACATCATATTGGTCTACACATACTAAAGCATTTATGAATTTGGAGAAATATTTATTTCATGTGTCGAGACACTCACATTTCAGGTCAACACATTTGCTATCCTTTTAAAGCATGTAGCCTCTATCTCCTTTTGGCTCGACACATAAGTCTGAATAAGTCGACACATACAGTTCAAAATTAAATTATATGTCGACACATTCGAAATAGAGGTCGACACATACTGACTGTTTTTGATCAATTTTTTATTCTTTTAATTCCAAACTTATTTATTTTTCCCTAATATTTCAAACATTATATATACTCTTTCATGCATCATTCATAAGTGGTTGAAAACCATAAAATTAGCCTATTTCACTCTTCATCTTCAACCTCTAATCTATGCATACACACTGACATTATATTGAAATGATGTTCCATTGGGGTGCCATGGAGACAAGGATTTCTAGTGTCCAATTGTGTATTGGGTGGAGTTTTGTAGGGGTTTTCATCCAGGAAAAACCTTGGATTTGTCCTCCAAGATCATTGGTTAATTTGGGGGTTTTCGTGCAAGACGTTCGAGAGGTAATTTTGGTAAACTGAAAATCCTTGGAGTATTTGAAATCTTTGCAAGGAAGTAACTTGGAGTACCGGGTATAATCGAAGTCTTGTGTTGCAATAGTTTGAGATTGACGGTGCGCGAAAGCTTTGGAGATAAAGAATGCAAAGGAGTAGCAAGATCCTAATAGTCATTTCTCATCTATTGTGTCTTGGTATCTCTCAAGATCAAATGAGGAGAAATGGTTGAAACAACAACAAGATTAGGGTTTATGGAGTTGCTCTTGAACACTTCTCTTGTATCAACAATTTTGCACAGTAATAATTATCCTAATTCCATTGGAATTAGGCACAAACATACCTACACACGAGGAAGACAATGGGTAACTGTGAAGAAAAATTCCCCGTGTCGCTTTTATTTTTTCTTTTACTTGCTTTGATATTCATTGTTCGATTTGTCAAATAGAATTGCATTATCATTTGAATTGTAAGAATTTTCCTAATCAACTTTGATCTTTAATTCAAGTGTTGATATAGATTATAATCACTTTTGATTATAAGTGGTTTTGTGTATCAATGCAATCAAAGGAAAAATCGGAAAATTCACTTAAACACCAAGTGTTTGATAAATTGATTAAACTAGTTCTTTTAATATTGCCATTGGAAATAGCCTTGCCAAGTGAAATTTATTAAACAAAAAATAAGTTTCAAAGTGATTCAAGGTTATTATCACATTATCTTTCTCATTCCATACCTTTATTGATTTACGATTTTCATATCTGAGCTTCTCGATAACGTTCGTATAGACGACAATTTGAAAAACTTTTGCGTCGTGCTTTGATAAAACTTTTTCAAAACCAAATTTTATTTGGATATTTTTAAAGGGGTATCTATTCAATCCTCCCCCTCTAGATACTGTTGTCATTGTCTAACAAGTGGCATCAAGAGCCCGATTCATTCTGGCTTTGACACTTTGTAGAAAATGGCTTACGAACCTAAAGGGGATTATAAAAGAGCCCCAATTTTCACGGGAGAAAATTATAGTTATTGGAAAGCTTGTATGCAAATTCATGTCAACTCATATGAAAAGGGTGTTTGGGAAGCCATTCTAAATGGTCCAACACCGTTGACATATGTTGTTGATGTTGTTACCGTACCAAAGCCGAAAAACTTATGGGATGAGAAAGATGAGAAAAAGTGGTCTTGCAATTGGAAAGCAAAGAACATCATTGTATCCGCACTCGGTGTAGATAAGTTCTATCATATTTCCTATTGTCAATCTGCTAAAGCTATATGGGAAACTCTACAAGTAACCTAATGAGGGAACTAATAAGGTCAAACAAGCTAAAATTAATACACTTAATCAAGAGTTCAAACTCGTTCGCATGAAGCAAGGGGAAACCATTTCTCAAATGCAAAAGAGGTTCTCACACCTTATTAATCGTTTAAATTTACTAGGCAATCCTATTTCCAATGTTATTTCTACTAATAAGGTGTTAAGATGTCTTACTATAAATTGGAAACCAAATGTCATTGCGATCAAGGAAGCTAACAATCTTGCAACACTTGATCTCACTGCATTATTTGGTAAGTTAGAAGAGCACGAGCAAGAACTCAGTTTCTTGGAAAAATATGAAAAAAAGCTTGAGAAAAAAAGAAGAAAGAAAAATACACTACTAAGGAGGAAGTATTTAAGTCTAAAGCTCTCATGGCTTCAATCTCAAAGTTCTCAAGAAAAGAACACTACTATTATGATAGGGAGGTTGATGACAACTATAACTCGGAAGACGAAGATATGAGTTTATTTGTCAAAAGGTATCACAAGTATGTGAATAAGAAAAATAAAAAATGGCTCAACAAAAGAAGCATTGAGTCCAAAAGAAAAGCTAAATCATATAAGGAAGAAAGACCCAAAGAGGATGACTCAAAACTTGACAAAAAGGAAAAGAGGAATAAACTCAAGAGTCATGACAAAACTAGGAAAGCCTATGTGGCTTTGGGAAGTGATGTTGAATCCTTAAGCGATGAAGAATCTAATGATGATAATAATATAACAAATGTGTGTTTTTAGACTCATCTCAATGATAGAATAAATAAGGGATACAAATACTCTAAGTATGATGAAGTGTCTCTCTCAGGTTATAATCATGAAGATAAGAAGAAAAGGATAATAACATCTATAAGCAATTACCTTCATCATTATAATCATCATAAAAAAGATAAAAATAACAAGGTAAACTCTTCCCAAATTAATCTTGTAAATGGAAAGTCTCATATTAATTTTTTTGACGCTTTTGAAAACTTACACAAGGGAGCCATTGAAGCTTTTAAAACTTTGGCCTCAAATAGAAATTTTTTCTCATTTGGAAGCAAATTTTTTAGATACTGAGAATAAAATAGAGGCTCTAAAGAACTATCTTGTAGGTATCCCTTATGTAAAAAATAATATGGATTACAATCCATTTAATTTTGGTTATGACACATGTTATATTTAGAAAAATGAGGTAAGAAGTCTCAAGGCTAAAGTAGAAAAGGCTTTACAACCTAAAGTGAATTTTGCTATAGATCTAAAAAAGTTTGATTAATCCTTGTATCCTCCATATGCAAAATATAGCTATGTTGAAAAGAAAGTGAAAAGCAGAATTAACATCTCTAGAAATATAACTTGTTATCACTGTCGTATGAAGGGACATACCATTGCCAACTGTAAATTTAAGAAACATTATAATTCTAAAAACACTTCTCAATGGTCACCTAATTGCGATAATTATGTTACTCACCCTCAAGGACCCAACAAGGATTGGGTACCTAGTTTATCTTGTTGAAAATTGCAGGCAAACTGTCTTGATTCTATGAAGAAACTATAGTGTTTCATAAGTAGGTACATCAAGACAATGAGAAAGTTACATATTCATATCATATTGACTCAGTGGAAAAATTATTGGATGTGTTATAGAAGGACATCAACAAGTGACTCCCTCATAAAAGATCTTGAAACAAATAAGAAGGTTAAAATGATGAAACTTGGTCATTTTTGTGCTTAGTTCATTTGTAGGGATTGATGCTCATGTTCTTGAGCTTGATGTGAGATGCTTGCATTCTGCTCCGCTTTATCGTGAGGTTGTATTGTTGCATTTACTACATCTTCTAAGTGTAAAATAGTTTTTTTTTGTCTATCCATGTGCACAAAATATATAAAATACACTTTGAATGTTCGTTTTATCCTATGTTCACTTCGAAAAACTTTAATTGATTCCTTGATTAATTCAATTTACATGCTTATAGTGTTTTGGATAAAGTGTGCAAATTATTTATGTTTGCCTTACCTTGATGTATATGAGAATTTTTTTATATATTGCATGATCAATGAAAAATATGGTTCACTCATGCATACAACTTATCATTGCATGAACATAAATCATACTATATACTCAAAAGATGAAAACTTCATTTGTGCAGCTAAGAGTCACTATAGGTCGGCTCAACTGGTTCATGTGTCGACTCAAAAACTAAAAACCTTTTAAAATATCAAAACTCCTTCAGTGTGTGTCGACTCAAAAATCGCATAGGTCGACTCATAAAATAAATTTCTTCTATCATTTTTATAATTGCTTCAATATAGGTCGACATGTGATACGAATGTGTCGACACATCTATTAGTTAGGTCGACACGTGTCTACAGAAAAGAGTGAATACTCATCCTTTTCATCTTCCACAATCTTCTAATTCATCTGTCCATCTAAAATCAAAATAAAACCCTAATTTTTGAAATAAAATTTTCGGTCAAGACCCTTCCTTTCTCTCATAAACTCTTTCATAAATTATATTCCACTAATTCCATTAGTGCTCATCTCCATCAATACTCCACTAAAGTGTCATTCAAATTTCCACCATATTCAAGGTACATTCGTCCATTGCATTCTTCATTCATATTAGTTTAAATTAAGTGATAGATTTCTGATTTTGTATATGTATCTTCTTCATAACATCATTTTTCATTAGTCAATATTGCAAATCTCTCTAAAAATCCAACTGTTTTGGTTGGGGAAATCTGTCAAACACCTTGTAGGCAAGCTCGAAATTGTGAAATTACATATGGCTCCTAAGTTTGCTAGAGGAAGAGGTGCTGGTATAGGTAAAGGAAAGGTTGGCTCTTCCTTAAATGCTTCTGAAAATGTGTTTGATCTGGTTAGTGAAGAGAACATGGATTTCTTTGATGAAAAGTGTCGCGGGAGACTTGTGGCCAAGCAACACTACTACAAAGTGAGTAGTGTATAAGAATTGCATATCCCTAATGTTTGTAGCAGGTTGGATCATCAAGAAATTAACTACTTTATTCAGTTAACTCAACAATACAATGAAGATCTGACTCACATCTTTTACACGGGCTTACGCAAAAAGGTTGGTGTTGCATTCAACTTTGAGATTGGAGGTAAACTTTATACTTTCACTAAAGAAATGTGGGAATCTATCTTTAATATCATAATAGGTAATGAACCAAGGGTTAAAGACTCAAATATTCATTCCAATTTCAAATGGAGAATGCACTCAAATGAACAGCTTAAGGAGTTGCGTTCTGATAACAATATCACACCAATTACAACAAGTTGTCTTAAGAGGTTGCCTCGAATATTTCACTAGTTTGTAACTCATATTTTGTTCCCTAAGAGCGGATGCTTCTCATGGGTTGATAACTCTGAAATTCATCTAGTGTATCTTCTTATCAATAAGATAAATATCAATTGGCCATACTAATTTGTTAATCTCATGTTCACTATCAATAAGTGTAACAAATGAACTGCTTTTAGCTACCCATCAATGATAGCTAAAGTTCTCAACTTATTCAAAATGGGTTTCCAAATCTCCCTATGGTCTACCCAAGTGCTGGATTGAAATTCTTCAAGAGAACCACGTATAATATGAGATACCTTTGGGATGATGAAAGACAACAATATTACTTCGAAGTGGTTATAACAAAGCTAAGAATATACAATTATGATGATCCTTCTGAATATTATGATGTTGCTGATGATAAGGAAATGATGATGGTCTTGAGGATATTAGTGGTGCTCAACATGAAGACATTCCAATGGATGATGAAAATCATGAGGAGGATGAAATTTGGATGAATGAAACTGTTTCTCAATAACATGACTCTGAGTAGCCTTGGAATGATAATTGTCAGCAAAATTGTTGGACTGCACAAGGAGGAAACTAAGCGGCTATACTGGAGGTTCTTATGAATATGCTGATAATTCATATCAGAATATGTATGGATCTGAAACGGGAAACAACTATGAGATTCTATCTTTGCTTCAAAATATGCAACTGCAACAATATCAATGCTATGAAGAAGAGGTAAAATGGCATGCGAATGAAGTACAATGGCGCACTGATTTTGAGAATGCTCACAATGAGCAATTTAGGCAGGTCAATGCAAGATTGGATACTCAAACATCTAACTTTGAAGCATTTGCATCAACCACTCTTGCATACTTTTTGTCTCTTCATGAAGAGATTCAAAGCTCAAATGAGTCATTCAAGGAAAAATCAACCATCTTCAAACAATTGGGGTTTAGCAAAGTGACAAAGCAGCTGCATTTTATGAGGAGACATGTAGGAGGGGAAGAACTTATCAAAGGCTTCGTGGTGAAAATAATGGAAATTGATGTGTTTCATTTCATTTTTTTATTGCATTTTGAGAATGTTTTATTGTCGTTTTGATTTCATGTATATCTTCATTTTTGTTTCTTGTGTGTTTGAACAATATGTGTAACTTTGATTAATTTGTGCTATGGACCTGTTTATTGTTTATCTATTATTATATGCACATAACATTGATGTATGCATCTTTACACTCTAACTATGTAAAAGAGCCATTGAAATGTTGTATCATTTTGTTGGAAATTAAAGGATAAGATACTTCTAATTGTGCTCTTTGTCTCTTTTTGATGTTTTCAAAGGGGGAGAAGATATATGCAAAGATCAAGAATGAGAGCATATATTCAGCGGGAGCATCATCATCATATTGCAATTCTTTGGTTGGTAATTATCTTTTAGTTTAGTATGGCACGCTAGTCATTTAGATATTGTAGGAAGTTTGAAAACCATTCAAAGTCATCTCAAAAGTTGAGTCAACTCATTAAAACTCATGTTTGCTGAGATTTTCGTTACATGTGTCGACACATCTATTTTTCAGGTCGACACATGCAATTCATTTTTTAAGCATGTATGTCTATGTAACGTTCAGGTCAAAACATAAATCATATAGGTTGACACATACTGAAGCATTTCTGAATTTGTGGAAATCTTTATTTTATATGTCGACACACTCATATTTGAGGTCGACACATTTGCTATCATTTTGAAGCCTCTAGCCTCTGTCTTCTTTGGGTCGACACATAAGTCTGAATAGGTCGACACATACAGTTCAAAATTAAAGTATGTGTCGACATATAAAATTAAAGTACAGGTCGACACATACTGACTATTTTTATTAATGTTTTATTCTTTTATTTCCAAACTTATTTCTTTTTCCCTAATATTTCCAACACTATATGTACTCTTTCATGCGTCATTCAAGTGGTTGAAAACCATAAAATTAGCCTATTTCTCTCTTCATCTTCAACCTCCAATCTATCCGTACACACCAACAGTACATTGTAATAATGCTCCGTTAGGGTGCCATCTAGACGAGGATTTCTAGTGTCCAATTGTGTATTGGGTGGAGTTTTATTGGGGTTTTCATCTAGGAAAAACCTCATGTTTGTCCTCCAAAATCATTGTTGATTTGGGTGTTTTCGTGAAAGATGTTCGAGAGGTAATTTCGGTAAAGTGAACAACCTTAAAGTGCTTAAAATCTTTGCAATGAACCTTGGAGTGTTTGAAATATTTGCAAGGAAGTTACTTGGAGTATCGGGTAGAATCGAATTCCTTGTGTTACAATAGTTTGGGATTAACGGTGCACAAAAGCTCTGGAGATAAAAACGCAAAGGAGTAGCAAGATCAAGATAGTCATATCTCATCTATTGTGTCTTGGTCTCTCTCAAGATAAAAAGAGGAGAAGGGGTTGAATCAACAACAAGCTTAGGGTTTATGGAGTTGCTCTTGAACACTTATCTTGTATTAACAATTTTGCATAGTAGGAATTATCCTAATTCCATTGGAATTAGGCGCAAATGTATCCACACGCGAGGATGACAGTGGGGAACTATGAAGGAAAATTCCTCGTGTCGCTTTTATTTTTGCTTTTACTTGCTTTGATATTTATTGTTCGATTTATCAAATAGCATTGCGTTATCATTTGAATCGTAAGAATTTTCCTAATCAATTTTGATCTTTAATTCAAGTGTTGATATAGCTTATAATCACTTTTTATTATAAGTGGTTTTGCGTATCAACACAATCAAAGGAAAAATTCTGAAAATTTACTTGCACACCAAGTGTTTGATAAATTGACTACAATAGTTTTTTTAATATTACCATTGGATATAGCCTTGCTATGTGAAATTGATTATATGTTAAATAAGTTGCAAAGTGATTCAAAGTTATTGTAGTGGTAGAAATTTTGAGACTAAAACATTGGATTAACTTAACTCGCACAGATCAAATAAAAAAAATCACCACCATGCTTTATTATTTCCAGAGGAATGGGAAAAGAGAGGATAACCTAAAAAAGAGGGGGGAGAATCTAGGTATGGGGGTTGGTTATGCAAAGGGAAGGTATTAGCACCCTAAACATCTATGGTACCCCGCAGGAACCTCGTTGAAAATTTGTGCATTTTGGCTATAAGTGTTGTATACAAAAATAAATGGTGGAGATGAGAAGAGAAGTATTTTTTACAATTTTTGCACCCGCCGCAGTTGCGAACCTTTTGTGCCTACGTATCACCTTTCGTGCAATAGGGGATCAGGGTACTTGTAGTTCACCTTTAAAATTTTAAAACACAAATGTGTTGGTTAATTTTAAGAGACGATACATCATCGTCATATCTGAATGGAAGAACATACTTACTACCCACGATTATGAGAAAAGATAATTTGCATCATCTCAAAGTGGAGGATATGGCTTGGATTTAAAAATCAACAAAGTATCGCTCAACACCCGAGTGGAAAATATCTCGCTTCACTACATATCGTAGAAGTCTAGTAGCTCACATCACTACAAGGATTGATAAGAGTCTAACCTTTTCAGAAAATTTTAAAGTAAAAAGTCAAAATGGAAAAATGGTGTGAATGAGATTGATTGAGTTTTAGTCTTCTCACAAAAATGTCAAAGTATGATTAAGTTAGTTAAAGTTTGATTAAGAAAATGTTTTTGAAAATGCATGGACCTAAGTCCAAGTTATTTGTGAAAGCGGTTCAAGTTAGAAAACTAGAAGAGTTTTGAAAAGGAGGGAGAGGATTTATGAAATTAAATAAGATGGGAGGAGATGAAGGGACTATCCTAAAGCATAAGGTAAAAACTAGGGAAAAGAACCGTCTAACCAACAAGAATTCGACGCTTGACACAATGAGTCAATGTAGAATTCCCATCCTTTGGATTGAAACCAAGCAAGAAAAGATACTAAACCTATTAAGAATACCAAGCTTAAGATGCATTAAGTCTTCACAAAAATTGGGCAGAGTAACGGCTGTATACAATGAATTTTCAATCATAGACAAGGCACATAATCAGAATAACCTGCACACAAAGAAAATCAACCTAATATCTTGGGGTAAACCCCATGAGCTCCAGACAAAATAACAACAAAGGTCACAAGGTTCCAAAGGTAGTCAAGGCTTATAATCCTAAATCCAAGAGGTCCATAACTCCATAATGCCAAGGATAGTAACCAAATAGTCCAAGTAGAATTATGTTTTTTATTGCTCAAGTTGGTTATTAAGTATCTTCTAAAAGAAAATTAAAGGCTCAAGTGAGCAAAACTAAAAAAGACATAAAGATAAATACTCAAGTGAGCAAAGAGGAAAATAACATGAAATGTAAATGCTAAAGTAAATGGTGCATAAAAATAAAGGAATAAGATAAAGGGAATAAAGTAAAAAAAACATAATAAAATTCAATTGTTAATGAGTTAAGAATTAGAGGTTAGTTGAATGACCATCTTGAAACTTGCATTTGAAAACTCATTAGAATATTGATAAAATTAAAGCTTCTCAATAACAAGTTTCATTTGCTTTTTTCCAAGTATATCATTTATTTTAAGTTCTTAAGGTAACAACAAATGATCAAAGATGTTTAAATGATTCACTTAGACCAAAATTTATGATGGTTCATTAGAGGATTGATAAGAGCAAAGCCTCCTAACAATGAACCCCAAGGTTATAGGATCAAAGTTTTCAAATCAACATACTTGGGCTTGCAAACATAAGTTTGGGCCACAAATGATCATTTCTCGAATCGGAACAAAATTTAGCGCTATGTTAAGCAATCGTAAATGGAATTATATAGAAGTCACACATATTTTGAGGTTGATCAATAACAATCTATGTACCATATGTTTAGAGAAACGATATGTAGATCATCCTCCAACAACATGTAGCACAAGTAATAAAGGGATAAGATGAAGAAGGAGGGTAAATATTTGAACCAAAGATTTCAACCAAACTATCATTAAAATCATACATCCATTTTGGTGGAGTTAAACTCAACACCCAAGATCCAATGATGTTAATGAAGCTTATGATTAAAAGTCACATAGTTCAAAATCAGTCAGAATAAATTCAAAATAAAATTGTATTTAATAGGAAAGCTAGAATGTAAAAATCATTTTTAAATCATTATTATTAAGTTAAAATAAAAGGCAAAAATAACAAACTACATTCAAAGTATCAAATGAAAATTAGAAGAAAACATAGAAAAGCCAGAGATGATCTCAAGTATTTTTTACAAAAATTTTAGTAATTTTTTAAAACAGGAAAGTATTTTTTAGAATTATTTAAAATTACTTAAGCAAGTAAAAAATGATAAGAAATAATAAAAATCAGAATAAAATTCTAAATAAATTTTAAAAAGTATGAAATAAAGAAAATGATTTTTTATGAATTTTTCATAATTTAAAAGTATCAAAAGTATTTTAAAAAATAAAAAAAATAAGTCAAAACAAAATAAAAATCATAAAAAATATCAAATTTGAAAATAAAACCATGAAAAAATAAAAATTAGAAAGAGAATATTGAAAATATTTTTGTGATTTTTTTCATAATTTTTGGGTAAGAAATGAATTTTCTATGATTTTTTGAAGTTCAAAACAAATAAATATAAAATTCAGAAAATAAAAATAGAAATAAAAAAATATGGACCATTGGATGAGAGTCAAAATGCGTTAGTAAACAGATCCAATGGATCTAGCGCGCCGTGCATATCATGGTCTTTTTTGAAAATCACACTAAATCATTTTTTAATAATTTAAAGTAACTTAAAATCTGGCACGTTGGATGGAGTCTGACTAATGAAAGTAATAAGATCCAAGGGTCGTTAAGACGCGCATATGGTAAGACAAGTGCACTGGATAAGATTCAAAAAAATCACATGTCATGTTATCATTGGCTGAAGCACGACACGTAGGTCGTCTTCAACCTCCAGACACCCCAAATTAGAGTTTTGCAAACTGTAAAATTAGAGAGCCAGACTGGTACCATTAGATCCGTCTCTTCAAGACGATTTTAATGATACACACACCAAATTTATATAAGGCTCCGAGCAAGGATGGATTTGGAAAAAACCAGAAAAAGTAGTGAGCACGAAATCTCCAATTATCTCTCTCAATTCTCACTGAAAATGAAAACCGTAAGAAGTATGAGAATCAGAAGGATGAATAAAGTAGAATAGGGATTCATTTAGTTTAATTTGTTTTAGAATTCTACCTGAACGAAGTTGCAGAAAATTTATCTGAAACTGGACTTGGCTAGCACGATTTAGGACACTTCAGCCTTGGTTCTTCTTCTGTTAGCTTCAGTGAAGTTCAAGGATAAAAAATCACCAAAGAAATTGGATTGAAAAATGGAGAAAAGTTGAATTTGAAAACTCAAAAAAGTGAATTATGAAGATAGTTTGGCAGGGTGATTTTCGTTGTCCAAGCATGAGAAAATGAGAGGAGTGAGGTCCTCTATTTATAGGAAAGTGAATGGTGCAAAGAATTGAGAGGAAAGTTGAAGTTTGGAGGTAAATTGGACGGAGGCCGAAAAATGAAAAATGTGTGACTCCATATGCATCAAAACTAAGCCAATTCCCGCGTTTTGATCCTTAACTCGACTTTGGGAACTTTTTTAAACATGTTTAAATCAAAAACACGTGCTATTTTGATGTTTATAAGCTGGATTATGGACTTCAAATTCTGACTTGGAAGGAAAATTCAATTTCAAGTAGTTCACTTTGAACTCATGGTGTGCACGATTTAGGGAACATTAGGACCCGATTCTTGATGCATTCGATAGATGAGGTAACATTCTTTATAATGTGCCAAGAAAGAGATCATTTGGATGCTTGAGCTAGAAGTTGTGCTTGGTCAAAATTAGGAAAAATGTGCTGACTTTTATACTTAGAAAAATTTTAAGTTTTTTCTTCCAAAATTACCTATAATGTTTTGATTCCATACAAGGCCTTACTTAAAAATTAAGCTTTGATCATCAATGCTATCTTGAATTTGAATCCTTAAAGAGTATTTTGAAACTTATTTCACTCAAAAATTCCAAATATTGAACAAATTATGATCTTTTGAATTTGATGAAAATCCATGAGGTGACCTATAATCTTTTGAATTCAAAAAGCCTCTTGAAATCATTTACAAGCTTAGAACCAAAAACCGAGTTAAAATTAACATCCTTAAGATCATTGTGAAAAAATAATGGGCTTAAGATGATAAAAGTTGACCAAGTTATGATCCTTTGAAGTCACATAAGGAAATTTGAGGGCCTATCTAGAGGACTTGTAATCTTTCTCAATCATTAGTGATCTTTCACACAAAATTTGATTGAAACTTTTAAAGTGATTTGTTCATAACCCTTTAAAGAGAAGCATATATTTGGAATCACTCAAAAATATCAAAAGATGGACAAGATATAGCCCTTAGAAGTCCAAAACCCTAACTCCTAGAGTATCAAAGTGACTTGGAAACCCCTTTCAATTTTGACAATCTTTCTTGTACAAATACTTTTTCTATGTGAAGAGAAGTTGTTGTGGATGATAATAAGAACATGTAGTAACAAATAACCACTTACAAATGTTTATAATTGAGGGAGTTATGCACTTGTGATCAAGGAATCAAGAATTTGTCCAATTAGGTCAAACTTCTTTAATCAATTCTTGCATCTTTTGACTTCTTTTGGCAATTGAAGCATGATGAATCATAGTAGACCTTGTCATGACATTATTTTAAAGCACTATCAGTGATGAAGCTTAAATTTTAATGAAGCTTTGTTGAAGAAGGCATGGAAATAAACTCATGAACCTATGAATAAATTTGTTAGTAAAAATTTAATCAACACAAGAAATATATGATCACAATATACAAATCAAAGTTCTTGGTGATCCCTCGTGAGCAAACCTAGAGATAAGGAGAAGAACCAAACCCTAGTGTGTGATCTTGATAGGAGATGATAGAGGGATATTAGGGCATAAATTGGGGTATAACAACTATTAATTCACTGTATCGTTCTAATTCCATATCATTTTTTATTTACGGTTTGCATATCTGAGCTTCCCGATAACGTTTGTATGGACGACAATTTAAAAAAGCTTTTGTGTCGTACTTTAATAAAACTTTTTCAAAACCAAATTGTATTTGGATATTTTTAAAGGGGTATCTTTTCACCCCCTCTAGATATTGTTGTCGTAGTCTAACATAACCAAGACATATCCCTTCATTTCTTAAAGAATGCATCTTCCTCTTTTGTTCACCTTGAATGCATCTGCAAATATCTTTAAAGAATTTAAGAATATCTAAATTTTTTCTGATAAGGTTCACTTTAGAAAATCTACAACCATATCTCTTTCCACTAGACGTTTCAACCTGCATAGGTCCCAATTAACTCTAAATAAAGACTTCTAACATCTTGAACACAGTCTGATGTTATAGTTTTGTATGCGACATCTGGGTTGGATTACTAATTTGATGCATATCACAAACCTTACCTTCTTCAATCTTGAGACTTGGAAAATTCCTTACAGATTCTTCAGATATGCATTTCTTCATATCTTTAAGATGTAGGTGTCCAAGCTTCTGATCCCATGGCTTCACCTCATCCTTCTTGGTTATTGAACATGTGAAGGATAGTATAGTTCCTTGAGGTACCCATAAATAAAAATTGTCTTTAGACCCGATTCCCTTCATTAGAACAACATTTTCTTCATTTGTGATCAAACATTCTGATTTTGTAAAGTTGACTATTAGACCTTGATCATACATCTGACTAATACTAATAATATTAGTAGTTACTCCTTCCACAATAAGAACATATTCTAGGCTAGGAGAGCTAGTGCAAAATGACTTTCCAACTCCTTTGATTTCTCTTTTGGATCCATCACCAAATGTGACAAAACCTTTAGAATAAGATCTGATATTCACCAACAACTTTTGAGCCTCTTTCATATGCCTAAAATATCCACTGCCAAGGTACCAAACCTTTGTAGATGAAGTTTTCAAAGAAGTATTGATCAATGGTTCTTACATAGTTATTTACCATTGATTTCAGTTATCTTTTCTTTTTATTGCCGAGTGTTTTATTTCATTTTACCACTTTTTATGTGTTGGTCGTGTGTTTTACTATTTTCAGGTTCAGAGGAATAAATCGGGAAAAAGCAGTGTAAAACTCGAAGTTTCAGAAGAAATGCAAAAATCACAGTTCAGGAAAACTGACATGGGTGGCTGTGTCACCTGACACGGGCCGCGCCAGGAGGAAGACTGGGATGCGTTAAAGAGAAGTTGAAACCAAAGGGCTGACACGGGCGGCTGTGTCACGTGACACGGGTCGTGTTAACTAACACGGGCCGTGTCAGCATGCCTAGAGCTGAAAAAAGAAAATAATTTCCTGTGGGCCAATATGGGCGATTGTATCACCTGACACGGGCCGTGTTGGCCAATGACGCTAGTTTTCATGTTTTCCTTATTTTTCACTATTTGTGAACCAGAGGGGCATTTTTGGAATTTCCGACCAAGACAAGTTGATTGTTCACTGTTTTGCCAAGTTTTCACGATGAATTAGAGGACTTTTTGCCAGCGAAGAAGAATTTACACGATTGAAGATTGGAGAGACCAAGGTTATTGGAAGGCATGAGATTCTCATGAGTGGAAGCAATTTAAGATCAAAGCTATCCCAATACTTGTAATGTCTGATTTTTGACTTGTAGTTATTTTGAACAATATGAGTAGAAAACCCCCCCAATGCTATGGGGGTGTCCCTGATTTGATTATGTAAATGACTTTGAATTCAAATTTCTTTGATCTATGTGTTTTTCATATTCTATTTGATCGTACAAGGTTTTTATGCTTTCTATGCCGGACAAACAGGGTTTGATTTACGGTTAACTATCTGCTGGATCGCGGTTGTTAAGGTTTTTGTACAATTAGACAGTAGTAGATATCACCTAGGACTAGGGATACTATATACTTAATAGTTAACTCTTGATAAAACAAAGGCTTGATTTCATCATAATTCTCTAAGGACTTAGGATTTAGGATGAATGCTCAAAGGTTTTCCCACTAAGGACTTAAGGGAAAATAACCTAAAGAGCGGTAATTGAATGTTATGAACTTGTTGAAGAAATCAGGATTCAAGGTTGTTATAGGGAAAATTATACACCTTACTCTAGCATGTTCCTCATATCTCAGAAAAATCCAATTTATACTTCTGTTTATTTTACAGTAACAATAACCAAACAAAACCCCAAAGTAAGTTTTTGTTTAATTGAACCACAATTGAACTCAGTACTTCTATGCATTTCTGAAGATCGACATTCGGGGAATTTTCCCTATTATTACAAGAGGAAAAATAGTACACTTTCTATGTTTCTGATCAAGTATGAGCTATGATATTGATATCCTTATCTTGATATCTTCTCTTTCCACTTAAAAGATTTTCCCTAGGATGAACTGAAGGTTTTTGAACCTCATATAGTCTGGAAAAAGGAGGCTTTATGTGACCATACTCACCATAATAGTGACATCTCCAAGGTAAGGACTTGACTTTATTCAAAGTTTTAATATGTCTTCTAGAATGTTGTAACATGTAGTTAGACACGGTGATCACTTTCTTCTTTTCAGAAGTAGTGAACTTCTCTATATGCACTTTTCCTTATTGATCAGGAGATTGATCATTATCACTTATATCTCCAACCTTTTTACTAAATCAGTCCTATTGTTCATCCTTCTAAAGGATTTGGTCATGTTGTCAAGTTTGGAATTCAAGAAAGTTTCCTTATTTTGAGAATCTTACATAGAACACATAAGTTTCTCCTATTCATTTTCTCTAATTGAGTTGTGATTCTCTTATGATTTTCTTTTGTTTTACATCTTTCTTCACAGCTGACACATGGTTCCTTGTAAGACACAAACATGTCTTTATATGGAGCATTCTCATCACAAGATTATGCACCAGATCCCCATCTTCCAGTGAGAGCAGTCACCTATTTGTTTGTCTCAACTTTAGGTTCATCTTCTGATTCTTCATCATCAAACCAAGCTACAGAAAACCCCTTATTTTGTTTCTTGAGAAAGGTGGGACATTCTGAGTTTGTGACCAAAGCCTTCACATTCATAATATTTAATACCTTTTATCAAGACTAGGTTTTTCTTTAGTTCTGGCTCTTCTCTGAAAATCTTTATTTTTTCTGATGTCAGATGAGATGTCTTTGACATATGGTCTTGTCCTCATGTTCAGTCTCCTTAGCACTTTGTTGAATTGCCTTCCAAGTATAACAATAGCATTTGACATTCCTTCCTCAGTATCCAGGTCAAATTGAGATTCTTCATTTTCAGTGTTAGATACAAAAGCTGTGCTTTTGTTTTTCTTTTCAGAGTTTCCACTAATAGTTAATTCAAATGTTTGAAGTGACCCAACCAATTCATCCACTCTCATAATGCGGATGTCTTGGGCTTCTTCAATGGCTGTCACATCTCTTAGGAAGATATTTGAGAATTTTTCTGACCAACTTCTCTTCAGTCATCTTTTCTCCAAAGGCACTAAAAGAGTTTGCTATGTCAAGGATGTTCATATGAAAGTCATGGTTGCTTTCATCCTCATTCATATTTAAATTCTCAAATTTGGTAGTAAGAAGATAAAGTTTAGATATCTTGACTTTCAATGTGCCTTCATGAGTAGTTTTGAGAATTTCCCAAGCATCTTTGGCCATTGTACATGTGTTTACTAGTCTGAACATGTTTTTGTTAACTCCATTGAATAAGGAATTCAAGGCTTTTAAATTTTCAAGAGCAAGTTCATCTTCTTCTTTGGACTAATCTTCTTTTGGCTTCAAAGTTTCAATATCTTTGTCCTTCACAACTGGATAATCCCAACCCTTTATGACAGCTTTTCAAGTTTTGTTGTCCAAATATTTCAGGAATGCTATCATACGATCCTTCCAATAGTCATATTTGGTGCCATCTAAAACTAGTGGTATGTTGTTAAATCCTCCATCCTTGTCCATGGTACCAAAAAGTAACTTCTCTGGAGCTCACCCTAAGCAGAGCAGGGTGTCAGCTCTGATGCCAATTGAAATTATGGCACATAAACTCCAACTGTCAAACCAGATGTTATGACACTGGGATCAAATCAGTAAACACATTAGAAACAATTATGCAATTAATATGAGTTGTAGAAAGTAAATAACCCCATCAATTATTAACCCAGTTCGGTACAACTTTACCAACATCTGGGGGCTACCAAGCCAGGGAGGAAATCCACTAAAATAGAATTAGTTTAAAGTTTTAAACAACCCCTTGTTTACATCTTTCTCTCCTAATCTACACCCGTTAAATTTATATCTAAGACACTCCTAAATATGAGTCCATTTTCACTTCCCAATAGTCACAAAACTGTGACAAACCCATAAAAATAACCAAAAGAAAGAAGACACTCTTCAAAGACAAAATCAGTTCTGCTTAAAAGCTTTTGACTGATGAACAAAAGGTAACGTGACCTACAATCCACTCTTGCTTAAAAGCTTATGAGTGATTGACAAACTAAACAGTCCACCTCTAATATCTGAAGATAATAGAGAGGTTCATGATGAACAAAGATACACTAAAACCTTAAAACCTTATCTCATGCATAATGTTTGTTAACGGCTTCTCCAAGTGATTTAGGTTTGGAATGTCTTCTTAAATATACTCTTGAAATCATGGGTTTGGACTCTTCATGCAAATCCAATCTTCTAACTATAAATCAATTGAAAAATCTTTTCCACAATAATAGGAATTAAAAAACAAAGTTTCCTAAAAGGTCTCAAAGTTCCTTTTTATAAAACTTGATCAAAACAAAAAAGTCCCCAAAACATCCTAGCTTGGTTGCGACTACATGAGTATAAAAACATAAAAAATCTTCAAGTTCAATATGCCAATCTTCAAAGATTTAAAAACCATAATTCTACTGATGTTCTGGTATAACATGTTGCAACATCTATCTTCGATAATGTTTCATCAACATATTAGAACATTGGTCCCAACATCATAGAACCATGTTTTATAAAAATTGTTGTCAATCCTAATATTATGGAACTTACAATGCTAAAATCAATGAAACATTGTTAGGTATGTGATTTTATGGTTGACAAATTTTTTGTTAAAACAAGTAGTTTACAATAATTTTTTCAAAACATGTTTCATTGGGAAAACAAATATTGCAGCCCAATGTTGAACAAGATGTCATAAAATCTTGACCATTTGGTACAACATACTCTGTTGGTACATATTTGACAGATATTCTATCAGATGTTGCAACATGTTGCAACAGAACATCATGACAGTACAGCTGGATATTTTTCCTTGAAGATGTGATTAAAAAATATGATATTTTGGAGGGTTCTAGTACTCATAACAGGTGTAGGAAATCAAGGATATTTAGGAACAATTACAAATTTGATTTGTTTCATAAAAAGGATCATTGAGACTTTTTAGGAAATAATTGAAAGATTTGTTTTTGTTTCTACTTTTGTGGAGAAGATTCTGCAGGGATTTAGAGTTGAAGATTATATTTGATTGAAGAGTCCAAGCGAAACTACAAAAGTCAATATAAGGATTCATCCAAGACCTAGTTTCTAAGAAGCATAGTTTTATCGTAAAACATTGTGAAAAATAAGGGTTTAGGGTTTGAGAGTTCATTAGTTTCTCTGTGAGTTTTTTATATGCCCTGATGTATCTTTTGATGCATTTGAATTGATTGATTGTTACTTGTTTATCAAGTTATTGTTCTCCTCTAAGCTTTTAAGCAAAGTTTTGATTATTGTTCTTAGTGAAGCTTTTAATCAAACTACGTATTTTTGTATTGGAAGAGTGATATTATTTTTGGTTTCTTGTGACATTCCATGGGTCTGGGATTGTTTGATATCACTGTGGTGATTGGGAGTGAGAGGGGTTCTCATACCTAGGAGATTCCTAGGTAGAATTTACATTGGGTATGGATTAAGTGAGATGTGTAAGCTGGGAATGTTTAGCTTCGAATTAATACTACTGATAGTAGATTTCCTTCTTGACTTGGTAGCCTCCAGAGTAGGTGAGTCACACCAAACTGGGTTTACAATTGATTATGCTCTTTAAGTTTATGCAATTTACTTTTCTGCATAATCTTTCTATTTTAGCAAGTTTGTTTTCTGTCAGCAGATGTTACGACATTTGTCATGACATTGTGTGTTATTGAGACATCAGTCTTGACTTCGGATATTGTGTGTGCCCAGAATTTCAATAATAATTACTTATAACCGTGAAATTAACACGTGGAAAAAATTCTCTCCATATTTATTACTTGCAACAATTTATTAAATTTCCAAAATCTCCCATCACCCAACAATCAAAGGGTTCAAACTCTAAGATCTCATTTGAGAGAATTTTATTCCTCTTGGATATACTAGAGGTTTGTTTGAACTTGTCACCATTTTTCACAAATTTTACATAGACTTTAAACATAGATGGTCACCAAAACTAACTTTGCACTATATTTGCAATTGTCTTTACTCTGTTGTAATCATCTCCATAAGTTGAGTTATGACAATGCTACATGATACTTCCAAATTCTTCTCTAGCTTTACATCCTCTTATTGGACCATTAGGCCTTACGTTAAAAAAAACTAGGTCATCCCACTAATAAATGTTAGCATATTTATATAACTTCTTTTGTTCCTGCCATGTAAAGTTTTCTGGAACAATGTTTTTGGCCTTGGAATTATCCATGTAAGCAAATAAATATCTTTTGGTGACTGTAAATAAAATAAATGTTCATATGGGAACTCCTCAACTATATTTTTCCTTTTTTTGCATGTTGGTTCCCAATGATTGCTCGTATCACATAATTGTTGTACCCCAAAATTTTCCCTCTTCATTTGTTACAATAGTTGACTTATACTTCACCTTCATATGCATACATTAATGTCATAGGCTCTATGCTCATGGAATCAAGGGTTTTCTTTGTAAAAAGAACTATGAAAGACAACTATTCCATTAAGTAGCTCTGTGAAGCAAAACTCAGGGTTTTCCGCATTTTTATGTGATTCGCATGGTTTCCAAGATATCCATTTAACTACCAAGCAAGTCATCATCATATCAATCTCTTATATGTTTTAACACGCTCTGAATTGTGCAGAAGGTCAAGCGTTTCATTTGATTTGAGACAATGCAGACAAAAGTTCAGTACGAAACGTTTCAAGCTCAGAAATTCACAACTCAAGTTCAGAAAATGGTTTGGGAATGATTCTTTAGTCATTGGAACCGTCTTTAAGTCTTCTTCATTTCATATGTTCATGTCGAAGGCTAATTTGGCATGGAAGATTTTCTAAAGCGCAAAATACTTGAAATATGGTATATAGTGAATTTACCGTTTCTCTGGTTTTCAGACGCTTAATATTTCATAACTTATAAATGGAGTATCATCTTTGAATTCCTTCTGGAGCATTTGAATTGTCATTTTATTTCCTCCGACTTTCGTGTTTGGCTCGCAAGCCAATTCTTTGAGGAAAATCTCCAATTGCGCGAGTACTGTGAAGCTAAACAGTGAAAATATAGTGAAAATATTATGCTGAACCATTATTCTGCGGATGTTCAAATACTAATAAATTTTTCCTGGATCGATTTTTTTTAGCCATTCTTTAGGCGAAAAATCTGTCTTGATTTTAGCTTTGATTCGTATGTTCGGACTGAGAGCTGATTCTTTTCAGAAGATCTCCAAAAGTGTGAATTACCAGAGATTTTTATAGTGAAAAAGTTTGATAGATACTGGCTTCAGTGGCATTCAAAAAATCGTAATTCACTCCTTTATTTTCGTATCAGGCTCTTTCTTGAAGCGTTGGATAAATTTTTTTGTCTACTACAACTTTACTTCAGACCTCGAGTTCAAACGGTATTTCGAAGGCTTCCATTTATGGCCTGTTTTGTAAGTGGAACAGTGAAATACTTTGCTGAACCAAAACAGACAGCGTCTGTCGATCTTAAAAAATTCATAACTTTCTATTTTTTTTATCCGATTGAATCCTTTCTTTCGGCATCACATCACAAATTTCTCAATCTTCTATTTTGATGTTGAGCTCGAGTCGATATTTTACACCGATGATGACGTAGAATTTCGTAGTCATATTGTGCATTAAATTTGCTGACACTGTCAAAACAAGGCCCAACCCAAATTCAAATCCAAGGCCTAATTGGAGAAAGTTTATATTCAAAAAATCAAATTTTCTCTCATAACTTCTGTCAATCCGAAAAACACCTTACAAATATCTCTCTATTCTCCCAAAGATCAAACACACTTTTCTCTCAATTTTGCTTAAGAACATCAACAATCTTCATCAATCTTCAAAAATTCATCAAGAATAAAAAAAGTCAAAAATCACAAATCTCCTTCCCTCTTTCTTCTCCGATCGTGATTCCGGCGACACATCCTCTTCTTCAACCTCCTCTTCACTTCAATTTGGTAACTATTCATTACTTTTGCTTGAATTCTTGAATTAAATTGTAATTGTGATTATGTTCATGAGTTGAAAATTGATATAGTTATTGAATTAAAGTGTTTTTGATATTGATTATGAATTGAGATTTGGACATAAACTTGAGTTAGAATTTTGAAGTTTGGTTGAGATATATTATTGTAGTTTAGGTGTTCGATAAAATTCCTAAGAGGTAAATTTGGTTGAGTTTGAATTTTGAATTTTAAACTTGATTTTGTGATGATGTCAAAGTGTGGAATAGGTTAGAACCTTGTTGAAATTGGTGGATGTTTTTTATTCTTGAATTAAAGAAGAGTTTTTGATATTAAAGAGACTTGAAAGTGGTTGATTAACCATTAGAGTTGATCATGAGTTGAACTTTGAAGTGTAAATTTAAGCATAAACATATTGAATTGGGTTTGATTCTTGAATGTGCAATAATGTTGAAGTGGAGTTTAATTTTTGGTTGAAATTTACATAGCTTGATTTTTTAAATAATGTTGAAGTGTGGTTCTAGAATTGATGTGAATTTGATGCAACTTCATGAGTTAATGTAATTTGACACCAATTTTTTGATGAATTTAATTTTTTTGACATTTTGAAAACCTCAAATTGGTGGAAATTACATTAACACATGCCTTTTGGCTTATGCTTGGAATCAAGGCATCCATTGTATTTTTCTTGTTTGTAACTTTTTTACACTTTTAAAGTGATGTTATTAGAATTAATGAACACTTTTTTGCACTTACTTCTGTTGTTTGAGCTTGATTTTGGTTGAAATTCACACAAATGCACACGGCTTCCCCAGTAATGGAAATGGTACTTGCCATTGGAATTAATTTGAGGCATATACTTTTTTGAGTTCGTTGGTGTGTTTGTAGCTAACTGTATGATTTTGAGCTAATTTCGTTCTGACTTTTTTGTGCGCTTAATTTTTGAATAAAGTGCTATTCGGTGCTTTTTGACATGTACTTTGAGTTTAATATTCACACGAGGTATGTTTATACTTTATTGTTCGTTCATGAACCTTTGTGATTGAGTGTGCTTGGTTCCGATACATTTTTTAGGTTAATTCTTCAAATAGCCGTAGTGCCACCCCATTTTGTAAAACGCACCCAAAAATGTTTTTTAATTGTTGGTTTATGCTTCAATGCATTTTTTGGTCATTATAAGACATGTGTATCAAGTTGTGTTGGTTTTGGACCGACATTTTGTGCGTTTCTTTGTGTGATGTACATGCTTCCCGGACGTCCGTTTTAATGTTGCAATAAATGCTTGCATTTTATTTTGTCATGTTTTGACCATATTTTGACTTGTGATTAGAATGTGCAGTTCTGATTTCATCTCCTTGTTATTTCTAACATGTGTGGTGACTTATGAAACGTACATTAAGGATACTTTTTATCGATTACCTAATCTTGGTAAATAGATATACCACTTTAATTTTGGATCATATACGCTTCCGATGCCTTTGTCTGATGACTCTCATTGTTATGAGAAATATGTGTTGCTTGTTTTTGTCTTGATATGTACTTTGTGCAGGTGTTCTGTTTAATGTGAGGATGTGCCCAAAACACATGCCACATGATATACTTTGATGCTTACATTAAGTGCACGATGTCTGACTATTTAAATTGTTGATACTAGCTTGCTCAAAGTTTTCTAGAGTATTTCTGCTTTCGCTTACTTGCTGTATATTAGACAGTTTATCTGTTTGGTAGTACACTGTTTCTAGTTTATTTTTCCTCACTTTACCACTTTCTAGATATCATGAGAAGTAGGATAATAAAGAGTGTGTGCTTGAAGTCACTGTTTAAAGACCTTTAAAAGGCATTATATACTTGTTTGCTAATTGTGTATGTTGATTGTTTAAAGACCTACCTCGAAGTAGGCATTCCACATGTGTGTATATTTGTGCCCAAAGACCTCAGAGAGGCATCCCATTCCCATTCCCCATTGATAAGTCCTCAAAAGGAGGCAAGGCGGGCAGAGGGTCTGTAATCGACCCTGTAATTTCTAGTTCGTGTCATTTGTAGCTTGCAACGTGTGTTGATGTTTCAAGTTATGCTTACTCCTGTTATCGAGTCGGTCAAGTGGGATACAGGGATCTGTAACAAATCCCCCAAATTTTATCTTGAGCTCATGTTGGGCGAAATTGATGCTCCGTGTTTGTTCATATTGTCTTCTATCTCCTACCTTGGTTTTTGATATCTTGGTCAGGTGCTTAGTCACTTTGGACATTCACTTCCTGCGCTCTATACTTCTTGCCTTGGTGACATGATACCTTGGTTAAGAGTAGCTTTCATGACCCCTTCTTGCCTAGATGAGATATATATGGTTAGGAACTTCCCCCCTTTACCTACCTCGATGATTCAATATCTTGGTTAGGACTTTTGACTTGAGTTAGCGTGCGCTACTCATGCCATGTGTGTGCTCTCTTGAGCTTATTGATTGCTTGTTTGCTTTTAATCCTTGTATATACCATGTTCCCTTAAATTGTGAATCATTGTATGCTCCCTTAGGGTTCACTTGTTTTATTTCTGATGCAAGTTAAAAATTAGGGTCGCTATCCATGCATGCTAACATAGGTAGATATTTCCCTTTCAAACTCAACCTTAGAACCATCATTGTATGACAACATTAGGGATAGAGCTAGATAGTCTCCCTTAAATTCTTTCTTTTCTTTTGCATCCTTAAAACTAAAATTCTTTTCATGGCAAATGCATAAAATTTCTAATAAGTTTCAAATCCTTTTTTAAGGTAAAAAATATCAACCAATGCAAACTCTTTTTCGCCTTCAGGCCTTTCTTTCAAACTTTCAAAAAGAACATGTTATTTCATTTCTGTGCTAACACGTGAGTCTCCTAAGGTCGCGCAAAAAGCTAAATTGATATTGTTCATAAAAAAAACAAAACAAATCGAAACATGTGAGCCGAAATACGGAGCTCTGATTCCTTAAAAAGGATACGTAGACATCTGGTCAAGGGGCTCAGCCGATTAAAACTTCCTAAATATTTACTTTTTTTTCAAGTGTTTTCTTTTGCATGCATTTCCTCTTTGCATTTTTCTTTTAGCTCGTAAGCTTTAGATTTTAAACACACCCTTTGATTAGGATAACAAGAGTGGATCTCGTGGAGTACTATATACGTGAGAGGTGTTAATACCTTCCCTTCCTGTAATAGACTCCCTTACATGTAGCTCTCGTTCGCTTGACTTTGATTTCACCCTTCTCAAGTTTAATCGATGTTTACCTTTCCTTTCCTACGGGATAAAAAGTTTGATGGCAACTTTATTGATTTCATCTCGATGATTTGTTCAGCCGGTTGTTTCAGCTTGCAACTTCACTAGGGACAAGTTGATCAAATATTGGTCCATCCCAGAGTCGCTCCTAGATATCGCTTTCTTTTCTTTGGGTGTTTATTTTTATGCTTTCAATTTATTCATTTGTACATGCTTATCTGATTATATGTTTGCATTTCATCTTTATTATTATCCATATACTGTTATTGTGTTGGTTTCTATGTTTCTTTGTTAGGTGGGTGTTACTATTGAGGTAAAAGGCCCAATACCCGGGCCAATTGACAAACAATAGGAACACTAGGAATAGAGTGGAACATGACAGATAGGGTATGTAGATTACCTTAGACGACTGTGTTGTCCACACTCAGATGAGGTTTTAATGAGGTGATATCATTATCACGTAGGTGTACGATGATAATATTCTAAAGAAAACCTAGGATTATGGGTTACCATTGAACTCACCTTGACCTAGTCTTGACCCATGAGTGGGGCGGGAATATTATTTACATGTACAAATGGTGAATATTGTGTTTAAATGGTTTTCTGATATGTATTATTTTATGGTTTTGTTCTGGATTTATGGTTCTGGTATTCTTGGTGTGGTCAGAGACAGTACAGCATAATAACTAATTTTATGGAAACATTGATTCCATTAGTATTGCACCTGCATCATAGGATATTTACTTTTACAAAAAGAAATGTATAAAAAATGTATGCATGAAAAAAAGTTAACGCACATGTTCTTTCCATTTCTGAGAATCGTGCTTGTGAGCCTTATGTTGTGTTTGTCCATCTCTTACTAGATCAAAATTAAAATTAAAAGCATGTGGAATCCTTGAAAATGATCGAACATGGAATTTCATCCACTCATACACCTCATGCATTTTTATGCATTCACAACATGTACTCGAAGCTAGGGGAAATTCTCATTCAGACATGGTATTCTCTTCAGAATTGCATGCTTGAATCCTTACTATTATGTGTTTAAAGACCGGGTATGGAACAACTCTGTGGGGGATTAACCAAGATGAAAGGAAAAATGGGGTTGTTTGTGGTAGCATGCAAAGCAATGGCCCAGGGTCATAAATCTAAGGAAAAAATAATAACCAGTTGGAGACTTAGTTGAGTCGGGTATGGAATTTCTAAAGACAATGTCAGCAAAGGAAAGTGATCCTATATATGATGTTACAACATAATCTATTACTCATCCCTATCCCATGGGACCTCTTTGAAATCATGAAATTATTTGTGGGTCTCATCCAGAACTTCGTGTTCCCGGATTTTCTCGTCAGCAACTAGTTTCTAGTTTCTAAGTGAATCTGTGGGGAAAAGCTTATCAGCAGAGACAGAAGAAGCTTTAGAAGTATGTTGATGCAATCCCAATTCCTTACATCCAGTTACTTCCTCTTCTGTTAGAAACTCAATTGGTAAAGCTCTATTATGTGGGTCCTCCTCCCATAAACCTCTCTCTTCAATTGCACAAGTTGGTCAAATTTGAAGTCTCCTTTGACTCAGTGAATGTCAAGACTACCAAGTGCATCTTCTGAAGCAACAAGTCCATACAGAGTATAGTCTCCTCAATATGGAAATTTTCTAGTTTCATTTGAATTCTCATTTGTAATCTTTCTTGTTTTGTTCAGTACTTTCTTGTATGCAAAACTTGCTTTTTTTTAATATTAATCATAATGCATTGAATATGTTTATCTTGAATTAATCCATTCGCTATCACTCTTAGTTGTTTTTCTTTGCTTTGGATACTCAACTCTTGTTTGATAAAGTAAAAACTCTGAAGGGAGGATGATGATAAATATAGAAAGATTCTCATACGGTATGCTTTTGAGTAAAACCCTGCTGACAATGTACAAGCATTGTTTGAATTTCATAAACATCAAAGATATAAGGGACATAGACCCTTGTTAACCCCTTTGATCTTAGAAGTAGGAGTTTCTTTGCTTGTAAAAAAACCCTAATTTTTAACCCGGGGCAGGGTAGTGATCAGTTAATCTGATCGAGTATTCAAATCTCATCAGGAGAGTGCACCTAAGGATCAACTACAATGTTTATCCTTCACCCACCAGGAGGACAAAATACGAAGATACCACAACAGCTATTCCTCGTCAACCAAAGAAAAAGGTAGTCACCTCTTCAACAAGTCAAAAGACTTTGGGGCACAAGACAGGTTCAAAACGAAAAAAGAATGATTGAAAAAGAAGAAGAAAGAAAGCCCGCTAAGTCAAAAAGAAAAATATTGAAAGCAAATGACTTAGGAAAAAGTTAGGGTATCCCAGTAGACTTCAAAATCAAAATTCAAAAAAAAATTTGTCCAGGAAAAATTTAGGGATAACGAAATAGAGAAATGAAAAGTATGAAAAGGATTACAGAGAAAAATCCTAAAAGGAACAAAGTCGTGTGATCAAACACCAAAACAAAAAGGTGAAATAACTGTCGTGTCCAAGAAACCTCAGTGGTTCCTCAATCTTCGTAAACTCCTTGTGAGATATGAGTGCTCGTATCGAGTTAACAAAACATAGGAATGGAGAACATCATGGAGAATGGGTGGGTACCAAATAATTTTGAGCCTTAAATCCATTTTTTCTAAAACCATGAACCATTTCACTGTTGTACCCCAAAATTTTCCCTCTCATTTTATTCAAGACATCCTCATCGGGTTCCCAAATGCTTAAAGTTGCTCAAGAATTGATCACACAAATTCTCCTCCTAAGCAATGGATCCACAACTAGGGTTTCACTTTTCACAAGTAATTTTGGGTTTCAAAGGTCTTAAATGGAATTCATGGTCTCTTATATGTCTCCAATAATGTTCATACCAAGTTTCAAGCCTTGCATCACAAGTTTGCTCAGTCAATGGTTCAGATGACTGAAAATCAACTATATTTAGTAAAAAGTCCATTGTGGTCAACATACAGTCAAACTTCAAGATTTTTGGTCAACATCAAGGTTTTGAAGATATAATCATCATTTTATCAAGGTTTTATCATAATTAATCAAGGAGACTCTCAAATAATCAAGAGTCAAAAGTTGACAAATTAGGGTTTCCTTAGGAGAAGCCAATTGAACTTTGACCAAGCATAACTTTCACATGCTTCATCAATTTTTCACGAACAAAAGCTCATTTTGAAGGAAATTCAATTCTCTAAAACTTTGTATATCTAAGATCAAGTCCAAAAAATGCTTCGTTTGAGATATATGAGCCAATACATTATAGGTCATTTCAAAGTCAACAAAAAGATACTTTTTGTCAAGGCAACTTACATTAAGATAAAGTCTCCAAATGCCAAAATGAAAAACATAAAGATTGTATAGGACATCTTGGGCTTTCCAAAAAGTCAAAGATCACCCTCAGAAGATACAAATTGAGTGAGTTATGACCAGTGCAAGTTGGGAGATTTTGAGCAAATGCATGAAGTTCAAATTGAACAAACTTGATATTTTGGACTATTGGGCCATTATTTTAACGTTCAAATGTGTATTATACTCCTTATACACCTCAGAACTCATTCATACACCCCTTTGGTATTTTATTTTATTTTTTATTTTTATTAATTTAAAGTCAAAATAAAATAAGATAAAATCATATCTTCTTACAAAGGTCCAAGCCCACCCTTGGTCTGGCCTAATTCCTCTCTATATATGCTCTACATTCAGACATAAAAAAGGAGAACCCTTACACGAAAACCTTGCCTCAAATACTTGTCAAAATATCAAACTTTTCTCAATAACCCTAAACAATTTAAAACCCTACTTACCAGCCATTTCACTACAAAACAACCACTCCATTCATTCCCAACGATCGTACAGAGTAAGAATGGACTAAATTGGATGGTCCAAAGCTCATGAAATGCCATGAATTTATCTCTGATTCCGTAGCTTTCATAAAATTCGTATCTTGATTTTAATTTTATTTTAAGCCATACTAATGTCATTAACGTATTTCTGAGATGTGTTTAAACAAATTTGGATCATCATAATGATCCCAAGCAGGTCAGATCATAAAAAACCATTTTTGCACCGATCTGGGTTGTTTTCACCATAGCTCCCAAACCATTGACTTTCAGACCAAAACAATCCTTCCATTGGATTCGCAACCCTCGATTTAGGGGGTAGGGTGCCTTTTGTTTGCTAACGCCCTTATTTTTTGCAAGTTGATAATAAAGGCAACCAAAGAAGATGACCAAAGCTAGGGCTCCGACGCCTCTCTGATTCAGGCAAAAATCTTATATTATATATTTATTGTTTGATATAATTTAATGGATGTATCATCACCCCAGTGGTTGAAGCGCGTGCGCTAAGTCATTTTTGTCAAAGGGCATGGGTTCGATCCATCCTTTTGCCATTTATTTTCTTAATATTTTCATGTTTTGCAGAATGATAAACAAAACGCGCTGAAGTTGTTTGCTATCACCAAGGCGCACTTGGCCCATTGGTGAAGGTGCTGGCTGAAGGTTCCAAGGGTGTGGGTTCAACACCCACCCCTACCCTTACTTTGGAGGATGAATCTCAGCTTATGATAATATCTTCATTTACTACACGTACTTGAATACCTTAATATTTTCGAAAGTAACAAAATTCCCACCAGAGATGCCATTTCAAATTTCGACTAATATGAGATAATGGCATCTTTAAAGCATCGGTTTCACCATTCGACCAAATCTTTTCCATTTCTCTAAAAGTGAATATTATTGTTCTGTCTTTTCCGTGACGTCATGTAATCATCGTAGCTTATCACACTTTTTAGTTTCGAGACGTGTGACATTAATTTTTTCCATCATTGCACTTTTAGTGGGAAATGTGGCCCACTAATTCACGTTGATCTTGCAGCACGCGTCCCACAAACTGACGTGATTTGAACTTGGGAAATCACAAAATATTTTTCCCATTATTTCCTCCTTCCTCAGGGTCTATAAATATCCTTATTTCTCTTTTTTTCCCTATTTTTCTTCATTTCTTCAACCCTTTCTTTTAGAAAAAACACAGAAACTACACACTTCATCATTGTTCTTCATCTTCATCCTTCTTCAAAACTTTTACAATGGCGAATGTTAAAAATCAAACTTCCTCTCCAACAATTGCTCTTCAACTGCGCCTTGTCGACGATAAAGCTTATGTGCCGGAACCTCCATTTGCTGAGGTGAAAGCCAAAATCTGGCAATCTCAGGTACTTATCCCTTTCTCTCTTGAAGAGAAACCCCTAGCCTTTTTAGGGCCACTTCCTACTGATGCACCCTCTGAAATCTATGTAGATGATAAGGAGGCGTTTTTTCCTACTAGTACTACTATCGGACCCATCATTTCTTCTCCAAACCCTATATCGCTTAAATATATTGACAGGAACTTTAGAACCGCTCCACCTCTGCATTGCCCTAAATTTCGTGCTTGGGTGGCACGTTTAGAAACTTCCAAAGGAGACCAATGGAAATTGATGGGTCTTTATACCCTGCTAGAACTTTCTCGATGTGGTCAACCTTATTCTAGTGGCATGCTCCTAGCTGCCATACATTTTTGGGAAGGATCGACCAACACCTTTTATACTAAATATGGTATGATCACTCCTACCCTGTTCGACGTTGTTGCCATCACAAGGATAAGACCATCTGGCACAGTTTTCAACTATAGAGATGTTGAACCTGTGCCACTAAGGTTCGATGTGGGTGAAGCTGGAAAACTAACATATAATAATTTCATCGACCATCATGCTCAAACCTCTGGTCATGTAACCTATGAAGAGCACGTGGTGTTTCTAACCTTATGGCTGTCTCACTTTATTTTTTGTTCCAGGTCGATGCAGGTGGCCAAACAATTTTCTTATCTGGCTACCCAATTGCATATGGGTGGGAATGTTGCTTTAGGCCAGCTGATTTTGGCCTCTCTTTATGCAACTTTGACTGATGCTGCTAATCAAATAAAGCATTTTTACCCTAATAATCCAAAGAAAAAGAACGTCTTAGTCCATGGTCCTTTTTGGCTCTTGTAGCTATGGTTGAATGCCACCTTTTCTGAGGAGATTAAGCCCTTTAGAAATAGAAAGGTAGCATGCCCTCCATCTCAAAGACATATCGTTTGGCAATGCCTTCTCCCTCTAACTCCTATCGGCAAGGGTTCCCCCAATCCTGAAGTCTTCAGACTGCTGTTTACCATTATGTTGACAAGAGTCGATTTCACACGCTCTATGGCCCCATTTCATGATAGACAAGATGGCCCAGAGTGGTTTACTAGGGCTTTTCCACCTGCAAGAGAAGAGGACAAGAAAAATTCCTTAATCCTCTAGAGGCGTACTTAACACCCCAATTCCTTTCTACTTTGATTGTCGGTGTGAACCTGGGTTTGGTCGCTTATCAGCCTAACTTGGTGGCTCGACAATTTGGACTCTGTCAACTTGTTCTTAAGTCTTTGTTCAATTATCACGAGCTGCTGGTAAACATCATAACTGACCAACCCTTCGAAATGATCAAGGATGCTATAGGGAATATATGGGCACGAAGACCCACACTCACTCTCACTCCTTTCCAACCGTCTTTCTACCACACCAAAGAATTCGAAACTTGCTGGCAGTCATATTTTGTTACATTCATTGGTGATTCTAATGGTAAGCTGGTTGAACTAACTACAACTTTCTCAAATTTGCAGGCAACAGTGACCAAGTGTAAGATTTTCCAGAATTACTTCCGAGTTATGTATCGACCTAATAATCTTTGTCGGACAATCTATGAGGCCACTGTCTAATTAAAGGAGAAGGTAACCAATAGGATCTCGACACTAAAAATACCTGATTAGGCGAAAGACAAATATCTTTACGCTCTTCATTTTAGAAACATCAAATTTCCTCCTTTGCCATCCAGCCCTTTGGCCCACCAATTCTTGATTGGTGGTATTGCTCTATACCGGATATGCAAAATTCCTATAAGAGAAAGGCCGACAGAGTGGTACCGACAAAGTATTACCTACCTAACTATTCATGGCATCTTCATTATGATCTCCGATATGTTAGAGTACTTTCGACTACACAAATCGGTAACGATTTCTGGAAAGCTTACCCCCCTGCTTATTTTAATTTGGTTGCTTATCTGATTGTTTTACACTTGTCTGACATCTATACCAATAGATCAGGCGGGTGTCGTTCCTGTCGATAAACAAAAACCTTCGACGCATCAGGTTTAAACTTCAACCTTCTGCCAGCTATCATTCTTGATTTGGCATATCTGACTTAGCTTAATTTTTGTAGATCATTCCTGACCACACACCCTCCAACGATGAACCCATTTCTTCTTCACTCAAGAAGGCTTCTTCGGTGGGCGTATTTATATACTTCTTGTTTCTATGTCGTTTATGCCCTAAAATTGTATTAAAATTTTCCCTGTTTTCCAGAGTCAAAAACGCTTAGCGGATTTGGCTGCTCCCTCTGACAAATCCAAAGGGTCCAAGAAGGACAAAGAGTATACTTCTGAGAGGGCTAAGGTATATTCTGTCGATTCAAAACTTCCATTATCGGCTAACACAATTGCTTCGACTTATAAATTTTTCTGATACTTAGCCATCACCTGATGTTCAGCCCTCTCAACACTCCCACAAATCCAAAATCCATAAGAGGAAAAAATATTCCTTTACTGAAGGAGAGGTGACGAAAAAGAAGAAGACAAAGGTACCTGTATCCCAGGGTGTTGAAGAAAAGGTTGGCTTAAAACTTGTTGATGAAATAGAGGAGCCAATTGATTTCGAAATTCCACTTGTTACAAGAAGGAGACGTAACGTGGTCTTGGTCGAAAATCCTGAAGCCACCTTGGATTTAGGTGCTGACACCATTGTGGTCGACACAACCCTGGTTACTCCGAATCATGCTCCTAGGGTTGATTAATTTCAAAACCCAATGAGAGACACTACTGTTGTTTCAGCTAAGAATGAGTATGTCGATCTTAATCTGTCGACACAGGTACTAGCTGGTTATTTTCTAGTTTCTTTTGTTTTTTTTTGTTGAATTTGTTTTGGCTAATACGTTTTCTTGCTTTCTTTAGGTTAATATCTCCGGTCAACAATAACGTGTACCTGACTATACCCCTTTGTCAAAAGCTTCTTCCCCTCACCATCATGAGAATCTTGACATTGCTGATGGTGAGTTTATCGACCTGACTATTCTGGATACTCTTAGTGACTCTGACTCAGTCACTAGTCCTGCCAAACATAAGGGTTATAGTTCAACTAGTTCTGATTCTAGACTTTCAGATTCCCTGCAGGGTTCAGAAGCAAATAAAAATGTCACCACCTCCCGAATTCTGACCCCTCCTGAAAGCACGCAAGGTGTGCCTCTCATTTCTTCTGGGAGAGAAAAGGTTGACTCACCCACTAAACTAAAACACATGGGAGTCAATCCTTCTCCTCTAGAAGAAATTGCTAGGTTGCGTCGCTTTGTGAGTTCTTGCACTCTTTCTTCTGACTCCAACCCATCTCAAGCATATAATGACAATATGGGTCCTGAAGCAATTAAAGCCAGAAATATGATGACTAAAATTCAGACTCATGCTTTGAATCCTGGTCAGCCTCATTTGCTCCATTTTGATCCAACTCTTGGCCCAGTTCTCTCAGACGCTCTTACTCAAATGAAATAGCTCTATATGTCTGAATCATCCAGGTTGATGATAACGACATTTGAGAAATTTTTCATTCCTCTACACCAAAATTTTGAAAGTATTCGGGCAAATGAGGAAGCGGTTGAGTCGAAGAAAGCCTTCGTGAAAGAGAATTCGGATATGGTGGTGCAAGTTACTGAAGAAATTAATGATTTGTTATCAATGATTGAAAATAAGAAACAGGAACTGGTTCCCAAACCAAATAGAGCTGCTGAAATATGTGACCAGATTTCTGCTCTCAACAAGGAATTAGAATTAATTTCCAAGCAAGAGGAAGAGATTAATAATGTGATTAATCCAACCCAGGCAAAAGCTGAGCAAATGGCTGTGGACGCCGTGGCTGTAAGTGACACAATTTCTTCAGTCAAAACAGAGCTTAAAACACTTAAGACTCAGGCATAAGGTTTTCAATATCAGGCCACAAACCTCCATGGTGAACTTCGGTCATTCCAATCCAAATTTAAGCATTTTTAATCATTGTACCAACAATCTTGTAATTTCTTTATGGCTTTAAGCCAAATTTTTAACGAAACCTTTCTTTGTTTGTTTTATATGTATCTTCCATGTTTTATGCGTGTTTTGAATTTGTTGGTCTCAATAAAATTTTACTAGCTTGTTGGTTCGACGAATATTTATTCCGTCGAGATTTTGATTTCTTAAAGGACATGCTTATACTTTTTTAAGTACTTGCCATTTACCCTTAAGATCCGTCGATCTGGGGCTAACTCCTCAAGCTCATAGGCATTATTTGAAAAAACTTGTATCACCTTAAAAGGTCCTTCCCAATTTGGGGACCATTAACCTAAGACTCTATCATTTTTGTCCATAGGTAATATCACTTTCCATGCTTGATCATCGACAGCAAATACTTTATCCTTTACTTTTTTATTATAAGCTCTGGAAACTCTTTCTTTATGTCTTATTAACGAATCAAGGGCCAACATCCTTTCTTCATCTATGTCGACAAGCTCGTCTTCCATCATATTCCAGTAATCCCCAGATGGTATTTCATGTTGTCTTTGGATTCTTATAGATTGTACGTGTATCTCCACTGGTAACATTGCATCATGCCCATATGCAAGTAGAAATGGAGTAGTTCTTGTTGCTTCCTTAGGGGTAGTTCTACACGTCCATAAGGCTTGATCCAGTGTTTTATGTCAATTCCTTAGCTTGTTTCCTACATGCTTCTAAATTAGGATAATTATCACTTTATTGGCAGCTTCGACTTGGCCATTTGTTTGAGCATAGTAAGGAGTAGAAGTTAACAATTTAATTCCAAATTCTTGCGTAAATTCTTGCATTTTTCGTCCAGTAAACACTGATCCTTGGTCAGTCGTAATTGTTTCTGGAATTCCAAACCGACAGATGATGTGATTTTGTATAAAATCAATAATAGCTTCTTGGTCGACATTAGTTAAAGCTACTGCCTCGACCCATTTTGTAAGGTAATCAATACCGACTAAAATATATCTGTTGTTTTGACGATGATGGTTTTATTTCTCCAATCACATCTAAATCCCATCCTCTGAATGGCCATGGTTTTATAACTGCATGTAATTCACTTGTAAGGACATGTTGTATGCCCCCATGCATTTGGCATTCTCGGCAACCTTTAGCAAATTTGATGCAATCTTTTAGCATTGAAGGCCAATAGACGCCTTAACGCACCAAAATCCATTTCATTTTGTGTCCTTCTTGATGTGCACCATATGCTCCACTATGCATACTTAACACTGCCACATATGCCTCACTTTCTCCAAGGCATTTTAAAAAAACTCCTTCAACAGTTTTCTTAAATAATTCGTTCTCTATCAAAATGTAGCTGAGAGCACGATACTTGATCTTACGATCTGTCAACCCCATGGGGATGCGCAGATAGTCAGCCAATGGCTTTCTCCAGTCATTCTCTTATCCATTGTCAATGGTTAAAATTTGAAAATTTTCGCCATCTATAGCCCTAACTTAACAATCGACAAATCTGAAGGGGATAATAAAGTTGCTCGAACTTTCTCTCTTACTTGGGTAAGTTATTTATTTTTATTCTCTTATATCCTGAGGCTTCTTGTGCTAGGTCATTAGCCTTTTTGTTCTCTCTTCGAGGTATGTGTCGAATACTTACATGCTCAAATTGTTTTAACAATCTGATGGTAATCACAAAATACATGATTAAATTTTCTTTAACACATTTGTACTCCTTTGATACTTGTTTAATCACTAATTCAGAGTTTCCCATAATTTCGACGTTCCTTTCCCCCAAATCTAGCAGTATTTCAAGTCCTGTTATTAAAGATTCGTATTCTGCTTCATTATTTGTGCACATATCGTCAATTTTATACTTGAACTCTGCTGGAATTCCACTGGGAGAAATTATAATTCCTCATATTCCAACTCCATTCTTATGGCTAGAACCATCAAAGTATAATTTCCACGACACTAAACCTACATATTTTTGAGGTATACCAACCATTGAATGGTCGACCAAAAAATCTGCCACTATTTGTCCTTTCATTGCTTTTAAGAGCATGTAAGTCAGAGAATACTCTGTTAATGCTAAAGCCCATTTACCAATTCGACTATGTAAAATTGGTTTGGATAACATGTGCTTAATAATATCGAAATGAGAAGATACATACACATCAAAAGGCTTTATATATTGCTTTAGTTTAATACAAGAGAAATACAAGCAAAGGCATAGTTTTTCTATATCACTATACCTAGTCTCGGGATTATTTAGCACTCGACTAAGATAATACGCAGGTCTCTCGACACCTTTTTCGTCCTGTTGGACTAACATACTACCTATAGTCGCATCTGAGGCTGCAATATATAACCTCATAGGCCTATGTATAACAGGAGGTGCCAATATTGGAGGCTTCACTAAGTAGTCTTTGATTTTGTCGAAAGCCTCTTGATGCTCCTCTTGCCAAACTAAATCTTCATTTTTTAGTCGAAGTAGTGGTGAAAATACTTTGGTTTTTCCACTTAAGTTAGATATGGACTTCCTTAGGAAATTTATCTTGCCCAACAAAGACTGAAGTTCCATTTTGGTCGACGGTGGTTTGATGTCCATGATGGCTTTGGTCTTACTTTGATTTACTTCTATGCCCTTTTTATGCACCACAAAGCCAAGAAAATCACCTGCCTGCACACAAAAAGCACATTTTAATGGATTCATTTTTAATCCATGTTTTCTCATCCTTTCGAAAGACTTTCGAAGGTGTTGCAGTTGAGTTGGTTTAATGTTTGACTTTATTACAGTATCATCAATGTAAACTTGCATGAAATCTTCAATAAAATTATGGAACATAGAATTCATTACCCTTTGATATGTCGCTCCAGCATTTTTTAAACTGAATGGCATGACAACCCATTCATAGGTTCCCAGTGCCCCAGGGCAGCGAAACGCCGTCTTTGACACATCTTCGTCTGCAATAAGAATTTGGTTATAACCAGAATAACCATTAAGCATACATAGATAATCAAAACCAGCAGCCGATTCGATCAACATTTCTGCCACAAGCATATCATACTCATCTTTTGGGGTGGCAGCATTTAAATCTCCAAAATTTATGCATACCCTTAATTTTCTATTTTTCTTAATTACTGGCACTATGTTTGCCAACCAGTCGACATACCTTGTAGTTCTTATGAATCTGCTTTTGAGGAGTCTTTCTACCTCCTCTTTGATTTTTGACATTATGGTTGGAGAGAAATGTCAGGGAGTCTACTTTACTGGTTTCTTTCTAGCTTTTATTGGTAATTTTAGTTCTACCAAGTCCCTGCTTAAACCTGGCATTTCATTATAGTCCCAAGCAAAACAATCTTTAAATTCTTTTAATAAAGATATTACCTCAGATTTCAACTTTGGGTTGATGTTGTCGCTGATACAAGTTTGTCTTTTATCCCCTTTTTTCTCCAAGATCTATTTCTTCTAAAGGGTCTTGTGGCTGCATCTTTTCTGGTGCCATTGGATCCTTTTCGAAGCCTAAGGGTTCTTTGTCATATATGCAGTCCAGACGTTGCTTATCGACGTTTTCTTCGACCTTCTCTATTATATATGGTGGCTTTGGTTCAATAGCTAAAGTAGCTCCTTCATCTAGAACTTGTGTTTTAATGGCTTCGACAACCATATTTTCTTTAGCTTCCAGTGCCGAATTTATTTTACTTTTGGAAATATATGCCGAAATCCTATTTAGAGCATCTAGCTCAGACATCATCACTGATGTTTCCCCAGCCTGTCGGCCGGTTGGTACAGTATGGATCCTCAAGAGGTTCCACATCCCACATAAAACCATGGGTTTCATATAACTTCAATGAAACAAATGCTTCATCAAGGTTGGCATATACATCTTCAGCAGGTTGACATGGGGAAATATTAGCTAATTTCATGTCGAACTGCTTCTTTTCGACATTGTTCACGTCTTCCATAAAATACCCTTGATTAGCTTCAATATTCTCGACTATGCCATCTTCCCTCCAGATCACCAAACGCTGGTGCATAGAGGATGGAACAGCCCCTACTCCGTGTAACCATTCTCTCCCTACTAAGAGGTTGTAACTCGGCTTACCTTGAATCACCATGAAAATAGTCTGCCTAGTAATTGAGCCGACAGTAATGTCCACTTGGATCATACCCATGGTGTTTCTAGTTCTACCTTCGTTGTCTGATAAGTCCATGTTATGAGATCTAACATCGGTGTCATATTTATCGATTTTCCGTAATAGGTGGTGTGGCATAATGTTAACCATAGCAACACAGTCTACCAACACCTTATTGATAGCCGCCCCTTTGACCTTATCCCTTATTAAAAGAGGCTTCAAATGGCTCCTCATGGCCGTATCTGGTCTTTCAAAGAAAGCATCTTGGTTCTCAATGGAACCATTGTTCATGACAAACTAACACGTTGGCTTATGTAAAGCCATCTCCACAACATATATGTCTGTTGAATCTTCTACTTCAGTCAAGCAATCATATTCTGTTGGCAGAATTGATACTACATTGACTAAGATATTCAAACTCTCTTCAGATTCAGAATCAAAATCGTTAGTGGCTTCTTTAGAACATTTGGCAGCTGGTCGATTCACGAATTCTTTGATTCGTTCTTTCGCAGAGGAGTTGACTTTAACCTTGTACTGCCTCTGATTGCCACCTTTGTTTACAGCAATCTGGCCAGCAGCTGCTTATCTCTCATCCTACTTTCGACGCTGGAAGCGTCTCCATTGGGTTCGAGTCATGGGATTCTTCCCCGTGTAGTTTTCAGAAATGTAGCTTTTCTTCTCTGACTTGAACTCATGTCGGTAGTCAATAGCCGACATCCTTTTGTTTGGTGCCCCATCGATTGGTGCTCCCTTTCTCCCTTGGGGTTTAATCCAGGTACCATTAGGAGCTTTTTCTGAGGGAATATAACTCCTAGGTTTAGCATTAGAGTTTCCCATAGCTCTCCTTGTGTCCCTTGGTGTAGGGAACCTTTGATTGTATGGCTTGCCTCTGTTCTTTTCTAATTGTAGCTTATGGAAATTTTCAACAGCTATTTTGTCAGTCAAAGCTCCACATCTAGGACACAAGCAAGCTTGTGAACCTTTATTCTTATATCGGTAAAGGAAGTCTAGCAAGTCTTCCTTAGGCCTTGGGTACACATCTGCTAGGCCGACACCGGGACTTTCTCTAGTGCCATCTTCGACCATATTATCATCAGGGAATTTAGTAATCTCTACCATGTTGATGTCAACTCGGTTGAGAAAAAAGCTTCCTCCTGCCTAAGAGGATCAGTATCAATCTTCATATTTCTTGGAGCAAATTTCAGCCTACCCTCTTGCAGCGACTTTTGCACGAGATCCCTGAAAAGGTAACATTGAGAGGTTGTATGACCAAGATAATTATATAATTTACAAAAACCTCTTTTCTGTTGTTGTTCTAATGGTGGTAATTTAGCACTTGGGGGTACTAAAATTTGAATATCTTTAACCAGTAAGTCAAAATTTTCTTCACACTTAGTGACGTTAAACGTATAAGTTTTTGCTGGAAATTTTGGATTATTTTCGACCGTACTCTTTCCTTTAGCAGGAAATAATGATTTACACTCATAGGATGGCCCTGGCTTCATTTTAGCCAAGTCGACCTCTGCCTCTGTTAGTGAGGTATAGTCGGCCTCACAAATGGGATCTATGTGATCATAATCTATGAAGGCTAATTTTTCTTTTCCAGTCTTAGCCTTAGTGTGTCTAACCTTTTCTAGTCGCAGACGCTCTAGATGTCGAACTCTATCAGCTAACTGTGACATGCTTTTCAGGAAGGTTGGATCTATTTTCTTCCTAATGGAATAATCTAAACCTCCAGCAGCCATTTGAACAAGCTCATGTTCTGGCACTTGAGTAAATCATCTTTCTTTTAATGATCTAAATCTGTTTAGATAATCATCAATGGTTTTAGCAAACCTTCTTTTAATGTTTGATAATTCGACCAAACTAATTTTTGAATGACCCTCATAAAACTGCTCATGAAAAAGTTTCTCCAACTTCGTCCATGAGTCAATCGAATTTGGGGGTAAAGTGGTAAACCACGTGAAAGCTCCCTTAGTAAGGGAAGAAGGAAAGTGCTTTACCCTTAATTTTTCATTATTCGACATATCCCCAGATTCAGTTAAATATCTAGCAATATGTTCCACTGTCGACTCTCCAGATTCTCCCCCAAATTTTGTATACTTAGGGATTTTCCATCCTCTAGGGTTTTCAATCTGTAAAATATATTCAGACAAAGGGGCGGAATATGTTGGCCTCTGAAGTGTGGTATTCATACCATTTCTAGCCATAATTCTTTCGACAATGGTGGTAAAATTATTTTCTACGGCTAAATCCTCTTGTCGAATTTGATCAACAATTTGATTAGCCTCTTGATGTCGATGTACTAATACCCTAGGTGGATCAACAATCAAATTCCTTGGAGGCACTAGCATTTGCCCCTGATGGACCGTTTCGTCCTATATTTCCCCTATGTCTATTTGACTAGGGGCATCTCGTCGAACAGGTGGTGCTTGCCGAATAGGCGCTGGAGGAGTACCTAAAAAATTACACAAACGTGTCAATTGGGAAATTACCTGTCAATTTGTTTCAGTGGACTTCCTATTAGTCTCAGCCGACTCCTGTACTATAGTATTAAATACATTACCCATCTGGTTAGTTAACATATTAACCAACTCATGGTTACTATTATCCATTTGTTGCCTTAATACTGCTACTGGAGTATTAGCAAGTGGCGGTACCATAGGATGAGAAGGCGCTACCCTATTTTGATTTCCTCTATTATTTCCTCCTGGCTCAGATCCTTGTAAAGGAGAGTTCAAATTTTGAACATTATCTGACACCACTGTTGTATTCGATGTTGATTGGTATCCTGGCATCATGGAATACGACATTCCATAATCCAGATCTACATTACCAAACAAGGCACATTAGGTATGGTAGTCGTAGTCATTACTGGTCTTGGGCTTCCCGGTGGAGCCTGAGACATTTGTACGGAAACTGCAGCAGTCGACCCTATTGGAGGAAAAGGTGCTACTTGAGAAACTAGTGGATTGGTAGTGATTAAAGTTCGTGACGGTATTTGTCTATGTTTGGATTAACATGAATTGTCATTCTTGATATCTGATTCCTAGATAATGGTTTGTTATACTCTTTGGTTAACTTCCCATTTTTAATTTGCATCCACTTATAAATACTTAAGACAAATTATTAGCATTGGGTCCCACTGGGCGTGCCAATTTGTTTACTGAGGAAAATGGTAAACAAATGCTGGTCCTCCCAAAGTCCTAAACTGAGGGTAACTTGCGAGATCGACCAGTTGATCTCAAGACACATGCTAAGAGCTTTACTATCACACCTATTCCGTCGAAATGATAGTCAAGGGAGATGGTTTTCTTTTGATAGGGGGAACAGGTGTAATGGTTTTCCACACTATGATTTGATCAACTGACTGGTGACTCGTGACTGATAGAAGACATTCATACGAAAACGAGACTTACTAAACTAACTGACTGGTGACTCGTGACCAACATATAATGTTGAATTGTTTATGTGAAATAGAAGATAACGTATAGATCTTGCTCAATAGTAAACAGAAATCAGATAAAGTAATCAAAAGATATAATTGAAATATAAAGGATTTGCATTGAAATAAAAATGGTGATTCACGTACATCAAGCACTCTTCACTCTTGATTTCCTAACGCTCGGAATGACAGAGTTTGACAAGTGATTTGAGAGTACAAGTGAACACCCTACAAACTATACTAAATCTGCTTATTTATAGTGTTTACAATTTAACTACCTAGATAAAATCTACGGCTAATATTAATATCTCGAGGTAACTGCTTCACTAGATGTTGCCACCTACTTGGTGCTCAAACACATCATGGATTGCTGGTAACTGCTCATGATTTTGAAGTTCCACCTATTTAGCGCTTAAAGACATCGTGGATTGCTGGTAACCACCCATGATTCCTCTAAACCTCTTGAACATAAACCGCTTATGCCTTGCTTCGACACTTTCTTTCTGGAGAAGAATACCCATACTTCCTCTAAGTCCAAGAAACCCTTTTTTGTCGACTAAAACCATTTTCAACCAAATCCTTGTCTTTCACCCTTTGGTCGACTAAATAAATTTTGAACTCTTGACTTATGTTCTTTTATTTCTTTTAATCGACGTAGTTCAGTTTCAACAGTTTCAGTGTGACTCCTTTTAAGCATTAACTCTAACTTAATAAAACTAGCTTTTCAAACACTGGCTCCTGTTTCCCAGAAAACCCTTACTTCGGAGGGTGACTTTTAGCTTATGAGAATATCTTCATTTACTACATGTACTTGAATACCTTAAGATTTTCCAAGGTAACAGACACCAATGAATGTCGTAATGTGTGAGGGACGTCAACCTATTAGACCATCTCAAACCCTGCTCATTCTTCAATACGGATCGAGGCAGGTGCGAAATAAACCACCTAGCCAACAGAGGAGTGCAACACAGCAGGATCCCTCTTCTCTTTATAATGCAGGTATGCAGAGAGTGTAGGATGTCTCCAAGTAAAGTAGGCACTGGATTATGAGACAGAAAAATCTTGACCATATTCACATCTATGAGTTGGTCCGGATTAGGAAATAGTACCATCCCATAGATGAGAAGGTCCAACACTTCTTCAAAAGCTTGTAAATCCAGAGTATCCCAAAAATGGTGAGCCTTCTCAAATAGAAACTTAGCTAGGAACCCCTTGACGCCTCTTCTTGTTTCCCAATTTTCCACTACATCGGACCGTTATAAAGACAGAGCATGAGCAATCTCTTCAAATTTTGGGTCTTTTTCTATACCATTGAAGGGTAACTGATCAAGAATGGGCACTCCCAATAATTGAGAAAACTCCTCCGTAGTAGGCACTAATTGGTAATAAGGAAAGGTGAAGCAGTGGTGTAAAGGGTCGAAGAACTGAAAGAGCACCTTCAACATTTCTCCATTAGGGCTTGAGGTGACCAGATTGAGAAGTCGACCATGTCTTTCAGTGAACGGAGAGCTCTCAGGAACCCTTGATGCTAATTCCTTGAGTTGAGGAGGTACCCTTATGAGGTTTACATGGACAATATTCCTGCGAGTGGATGTCATGTCCTACAAAACAATACAAAGATAAGTCCTAAAAATCCTTGGAATGGCTAGTATGATATGCCATGTTATGATGTTATGATATCATGATTATGCTAAGAAAACACAAATATAGCTAGCACAAGAAGATCATACAAAGACCTTAGGTTTAAGGCTTGCATGGGTTCTCAGATAAGTACCCTCTTGAATTTTAGTTGGCTCAACCTGTCCTATCAATAGTAACCGGGTTCTAAGGGATCTCAATATCACATATCTTTCCCACAAGTTTCATTCTGATCAATAACTGACTTGCCACCAAACAAAACTTGGGAGTTAAATCTCAATGAGTGTAGTATCGAGTATCAACCGGCTTCGGGCTACACCAAAGACGGTTATCTCACTACTTCCTAATGGCCAAGTTGTTCAATTAAAAGTTCTAAGGTCAGTTGATGCTTCATGACACCATGCAGCGGCCCCGTATTCTCCTTGACTACTCAAGGGCTACTGTTACCAACCCAAGTGTCACATCAACGTAGCTATCTCTTCAACCGTGTTGGTATACCCCTCACAGTTTCCACGATATATTGCTACTTACCTAAAAGGTACCCCATATCCGGGTGTAGGATCTATAGAAACACAAACAAAATCCTCAAAAGTAAAGCAAACAAAGCATAAAAAGTAGTTAAGTAATGAACTAACTCTAAGGTAACCCCACTTTTATATGTCCCCAGCAGAGTTGCCACTTCTGTGATACGGTGGCTGAACCGATTGTTAATACTGGTTTTGCATTTTGTGTTCGCAAATGTTGTGGTAAGCAAGAGTCGCCACCGACTTTTATTTTATCCAAATTAAGGAAAGGGTGAAAAGAACAAAAAAATACCTTTTCGAGATTATTCTGAGTAAGGGGGGTATATTATGGAAAGGGAAGGTGTTATCACCCTTTCCATCCGTAGTTATCTACGGGCTCTTAGTTGCTTGCTAGCTCACTTTGCTTTTGTTTGAAAATATGCTTGTGGTGTGGGTTTGAAAATATTTTGAAAATGTCTTTCTAACGATTCACGTCTCTATAAGAATGCGTACAAAGTGTTGGTTTTAAAAATAGTTTAAAGAAGTGTTTATGGAAGATGTTTTTGAAAGTGATTTTGAAAAGTGCCTTTGTAATGATTCTCGTCTCTATAAGAATGCGTACAAAGGGCTTTGACTTTTGAAAATGTTTCAATTGAAAGTGTAGGTGTAAAAATGATTTTTTTATTGTGAGCAAGCGAGCAACTATAAGCATCCTACCTACTCAAAAAGATCTAACGTTCTTTTCCTCCTCCTTCAGATGTTGATATCTTACCATTGATTTGGTAAGAAGCCCCATCGTTTTGATGTATGAGGGACATTCTAAGGGACATACAGTCATAAAGGAAACAATGTAGAGACGCTTTAGCAATTTCTGTTTAGGGACTAGATCATTTACTGAAAGGAAATTGTAGGGTCATCGGAGGACTATGATCTTTTGATTTATGGGTCTTTGCTAAAGCGTCCCTGTCTCGAAAGACATGACTATTTTATTTCCAAAGGCAACCAAAGTGGGGTACCCTAGAGGTGTATATGTGAAATTGTGTTATGTTCAGTTATTTTTTTATTTTGTGTTAGGTTTGCTAACATTTTGTTATTAGTCTTTCTATACATGCCTAGTTACTAGCAATTAATATGTACAGAATATAAAGTGCGGAAGTATAAAACTACGCTGTTACATGGCTTCGGGGAGGGGATTTACAATGTATAAAAATGAGGGGGATAAAGCAGTAAATGTCCTAGTTTTAATCTATTACATCTAGTACGCAGATACAATAATATGAAAAAAAACGTGAAAATAAATAAATGTGCGCGAAGTAGAAAAGATGTCTGAACATCCTAAGGTGTAAAAATCTTTTTGTTTGTTTTTAATTTTTAATGTAAAGAAAATAAATTGAGAAAATAAAAAATTAGACCTACACTCTAACTTATTTTAATTCTTTTGAAAAGAGGATGTTAAAGTCAATTAATTAGTTATTTCAGAAATTAGTTTAATAAAAAAAACTAATCCTAAACTCTTTGTGATTTTATTTTATTTGATTTTTGATTTAAAAGAAATGAGTAAAAATAAAAATAAGGATAAATGCAATAAAAGAATCCTTCGATCAAAGAAATGAGGGTCTTCGGTCCATGAAGGAAAGCCCTTCGATCCTATGAAGATAGGTGGTCTTCGATCCATGTGAAGGATAGTCTTCGATCATGTGAAGACAGACCTTCGATCCAGCAAAGAATGTTTCCGGAGGTGTCTGATAATTTGCCTGTGGGGGAAAGCACTGAAACCTGCAAGAAAAAGTGTCAACTACACAAAAGCATGACCTGGGTGTCGAAATCCAGGTCCTTCGATCCTGGGCGTGTTGGCCTATTCAAGCTGGATCTGTAACAAGTGTTAGAAACAAAAACAAATGCAACCTGGGTGTCGAACCCAGATCCTTAATGTTGAATTATAAATGTTAATATGTCATGCAACGAATCAAAATTAGTTTAAGATGAAAAGTTTGTTACTAATGAGATGTTTTGTTTTGGATGGAGATGGTTTGTGAATTACTTAAGAACGCCTCCTGGAGGCAAGGTTTTCGCCTGGATGATGCGTGTATAGGCCAAGAAAACATTTCTATGGGCAGGAAGCCTGCAGCTTCGATCAGTAACAAGTATTCTGTATGATGCATCATCTGGCTGGTAATGTGAGTGTGGCAAGAGTGTTTCTTTCCTTTTTGATGATTTCCCTCCTCCTTTGTGCGTATGTATGTGGTCTCCCTATATAGAGGGGATGGAGGGGACAAGAAGGTAAAAGAGTAAATAACCATTAAGTTGGTGTTTTAAGGCCATGAATGATGTTTTTGTAACGTTGCAAAATTCATGGAAACTTTTCCCTTTTTTTGAATTTGAATGAGTCTGGACATGCTTCCCTCTTTCGAATGCCTTCAGTCCCTGCCCTTCGATTGGCCTCAAGTTGCCTCTTTCGACTGGGTCTTTTGAGTGAACCTTTTGTGTACCCTTTTTGAATGGGCTTTTGAACACTTCTTCGAATGGATCCTTTACACGTCCTTCGAATGGTTCCTTTGTTGGACCCATCTATTTGCCTTAGCTTCTTGATTCCAATAGCCCAAGTGAGGACTTCATTCTGGCCAATTGAATTCTTCTTTGTCATGAATGTAATGGTGGATGAGGCTTGGACTGGGCATCATGCAGAACTTTGGCCAGACTCATCAAAATACAAAACAACACTTGTATGCAACCATTAAGTTTCTTTCAACTGGACCAAATGCATGCCCCTTCGAAGGCACCATTTGTGTGTCCTTTGAATAACCCACATGCACCCATTGTGCATTCTACAAATGGGCCACCAACGTGTGTTCATAATGTAGCAATCCTATGCTTGTGAAATGAAGGAAGGCATGAAGAGGAAACCTTTTCTTGATGAATCAAAGGCCAGTTGAAGAGGGAGCCTTTGCCTTGTGGATCAAAGGCAAGTATCTTGAACCAATACTCATCAAAAGGAAAAAAAAGCTTGTTTCCCACAATTATGTATCCTTCGAATGGACCACATGTATGTCCTTCGAATGCACCATTGGTGTGTCCTTCGAATGGACCTTACTAGGTGTCAAAATGTGGAAAACTGTGTGTTGAATATTTTGGAAGTGGAGTCAAAGCTAGCATGAGGGAAGCCAACTGCTTAGTGAATCGAAGCACATATGAAAGAAAGCCACTACTTTATGGGTGCTAGCATGAAGGCAAACCATTGCCTTGCACATTGGAGACAAGCCAAGAGGAAGTCATTTTCTTATGGGTCGAAAACAAACACAGAGGAAATTAAAGGGCTCTTGCCTTGTGAATCCAAGGCAAGCATAAGGAAGCTTTTTCCTAGTGGATCAAAGGCAGGCCTGAAGAAGCCTTTTCCTAAATGAAGCTTGCATACAGGAGTCCACTGCTGGCGAATCAAAGAAAACTTGTAAGGGGTTCTTTCCTTGTGCGTGAAAGGCACGCACAAAGGGAGTATTTTCCTAGTCGAAGCAGGAATCAAGCTTGCTCCAAATAAATCAAAAGCCCAAACAAAGCAGGGATCAAGGTGTCTCCAAAGAAACCAAATGCCTAATCGAAGTAGGGATCAATCTGGCTCCAAAGAAACCAAATTCCTAATCGAAGCAGGAATTAAGCTTCCATGCATGTAGCCATTGCATTGTGAATCAAGCCAGCATGCAAAGCCAATGGTGCAATTGAAGGATGTAACAAGAGGCCCTTCCCTTTTGGATCGAAGGAGTCTGTTTCAAAGGAAAGACATGCCCAATCGAAGCTGGTATACAACAAACAAGAAAATGGTCAAGGCTTCAATCGAAGCTTGAAAATTTGAGGCAAGTTTGGAGGAAGTTAGGCGCTCAATCGAAGCCTGTCAAGATGCCAATCGAAAGACCCTTTGACATGCCAATCAAAAGACCTTGTTTATCTTCAAAAAAATTATTTATTTTTAATAAAGTGCTTGTGACCACCCATATAAGAATAAATCTTGGAAAACATGAGAGGGGAAATTTTGGGGTACAACAGATCCCATCAAATACATCTTCGAGAATCCCCTCTCTCCTGAAGGATCGCCAGATGGAAAATGATCTTGACAAAATACGGCATTCAGTACACCACTCAGAAACCAATCAAAGGAAGTGTACTGGCAGATCATTTGGCTCATCAAGCTGTAGACAACTACCAATCAATGAACTTCAAATTACCAGATGAGAACATCATGCTAGTTACAGATTATGAAGAACCTGGACCGTTTGAAGGACCTGAGCCAGGATCCCTATGGACTATAGTTTTCGATGGAGCTTCTAACGCACTTGGTAACAAAATTGGTGCTATAATTATCTCTCCCTAGAGTTCCCATACACTCTTTACTGCCATAATTTTCTTTGACTCTACCAACAATATGGCTGAATACAAAGCGTGCATCATGGGCATCAGAGATGCCATTGACCTGAGAATCAAGTTATTGAGCGTATATGGGGACTCAGCCCTGGTAATCATCCATATTAAGGGAGACTTAGATACAAAGCACTTGAATCTCATCCTTTATAGAGAGAATGTGCATACCTTAATCCCATACTTCGAGGAGATCACTTTTGAGAACATCCCAAGAGAAGAGAATCAGTTGGCAGACACGTTAGCAACCATGTCATCTATGTTCAAAGTTAAATGGGACAACGAGGCTCCTCTAATTACCATTGAATGACTAGATGAGCCGACACATTGCTACGAAGTTGACACTGACGAAGTAGAAGAGAAGCCTTGGTTTCATGAAGTGAAAAGATACCTTGAGGCTCAAGCGTACCCCGAGGGGTCATCTATCAACGACAAGAAATTCCTATGGCGGTTCTCAGTAAAATTCTTCCTGAGTAGCAGGGTTCTGTACAAACGCAATCATGATTCGACTCTGCTTCGTTGTGTGGATAAGAAGGAAGCGGAGAAGATTATGGAAGATATGCACAAAGGTATCTTTGGTACTCACTCCAATGGGAATACGATGGCTAAAAAGATTTTGAGAGCAGGTTACTATTGGTAAACTATGGAAACTGATTGCCATCACCACTCAAGATCTTTTCTTAAATGCCAGATATATGCTGACAAAGTACATGTGCCTCTGGTTCCTTTGAATATCTTGGCTGCTCCTTGGCCATTTGCAATATGGGGAATTGATATGATTGGAGAGATTAAGCCTACTACTTCCAACGAACATCATTTCATCCTCGTCGCCATTGATTACTTTAGGAAATGGTTCGAAGCAGCCTCGTTCGCCTTGGTTACTAAGAATGTTTGCGCCTGGTTCATTAAGCATAACCTTATCTATCGATATGGCATCCCCGAGAGAATTATCACGGATAATGGTACTAATATTAGCAATAATATGATCACAAAACTATGCATGCAATTCAAGATTAAGCACCACAACTCTTCTCCGTATCAACCAAAGATGAATGTCACAGTGGAAGCCGCCAACAAGAACGTTAAGAAGATTATACAGAAGATGATAGTGACATATAAAGATTCGCACGAGATATTACCATCCTCTCTTCATGGCTATCACACTTCCGCATGTACATCAACTGGGGCAACCCCATTTTCTCTGGTCTATGGTATGGAGGTTATCCTACCTATCGAAGTTCAGATTCCTTCTTTGAGAATTATGAAAGATGCAAATTTAGACAAAGACGAATGAATTCAGACTAGGTTGGACCAGTTGAATTTGATTGACGAGAAAAGGCTTGCGGCTGTCTGTCATGGTCAGATGTACCAGAAACGTATGGTCAAAGCTTTCAATAATAAGGTCAAGCATCGGGTATATCAGGCTGGTGACTTGGTAATAAAGTGCATCATCCTACCGCAAGGTGATTCCAGGGGAAAATGGACACCCACCTATGAAGGGCCATTTGTAATCAAGAAGATATTTTATGGTGGTGCTATGATAGTGACCACCATGGACGGTGAAGAGTTTTCGTACCCTGTGAACACGGACATAGTCAAAAGATATTACCCATAAAAGTGACCCGCTAGGTTGAATGGCCTGGGAAAAAAATAAGGGCATTCCGGCGAACCAAAAGGGTTCGGGAAAAAATTAAGGATATATATATATATATATATATATATATATATATATATATATATATATATATATATATATATATATATATATATATATATATATATATATATATATATATATATATATATATATTGTACACCCGACAAGTCGAAAACCTGAAAAGTTGGCTTGCGCAAAAAAAAGGTATCCCGGTTGACTGAAAACCCAAAAGGGCAGTTCAGGAAAAAGTTAGGGATTAAAGCGTACGACTATGTCTCATTGGATCACTTACAACCAGCTTTGTTACCAACGTCAAGTTCAAGTGGTACAGATTAATTCAGTCAACTTCTTTCGACATCGAGGGATGAGATGCTCAAAGACATAGAGGCAATAGCAGAGTTGAAACCCGACGAGATTGTTTACATGTTGTTGTTTTTGTTTTGCTTTACTTTATACTTTTCCTCATTTTTACAACGATTTCCTCTTACTAAGATTTCTGTCTATTTGTACAAAAATCTTCTGTTTATAGGCAAAATATCAATACAAATACTATTTCAAATTCAAATTTTTGTTTTAGTTTTTCAGTTTTGTTCGCAAAAACGTCCAATGACTAAATTGAATGAACATATGCATATAAATATAATTACTGTTAACAAATATATGCATAAAAACAGGAATAAACATTTCCTCAAGACTCTAGGTGTTAAGATAGCCCCCAGGTTATCCACAAACCTCCACAGAGAAATCCCCACAGAGCTATCTTTGTAAGCTCATTCCCGAAAAAGATACATTCCCCATAAGTCTAATATGCTCTCAAGACAGAAATTGGGGCATCTTCCAACAATTAACCTAATCATACTCCCCAACAGATCCACCTAGCGGATAAAGGAGTATGATCCTTTCCCCAGCAATGTCTCCAACCTATGGAATCCCGATCCTCCTCGGAGATTATGTCATCAGCATAATTCACTGGAATTCTCTTCCCCAACTGAGTTTATTTCTCCAAATACAAAATCCCTTGCAGAATTCTCTTCTCAGCAGATTATTTCTCCAACGTGGTTTATTTCCTCAACAGGGTTTATTTCTCCAACAAAATACAGACTCCCTAGCTTGAGTCTATCTCTCTGACTACTATAAATAACCGCAAAATTCCTCTCTCTAGTGAAGGACAGTCCAGACAACTATCCCCAGAGATTTGCCACGAAATATGAAACCGGACCAGATATCGTTTAACTCTATCCTCCCTAGACGAGTCGACGTCCATATCGGAAACTCGGTCAGGTAGCACCTCGGAAGGTTATCCATCTCTTCTATCCCGGGTTAGGGTATATAAGAATTAAATTCCCTAGTAGAGCAATGAACGACCAATGTTCTTGAACTCTTCTCCCCAAGAAGAAGTCAACATCCCCTAACGGAGTTTCCTCAAACAGCAAGCAAGAATCCCCAGCGGAAAAATTCCAGGAAAGATTGAAGATTACACCTATTCTTCATCCCCAACGACCATCAGGGATTTATTTCCCCCAGTCAAAGATGCTACACAAGGCTACCAATATGCTTTAACGACATCTCACATTCATACATCATTTACAAAATATCATAGCATATGCATACGACACGCATATATCATTCTCATTTATTTTGAGAACATCTTTACACAATGCATTACATACATCATGAGATTGCATAAAGACTAACCTCGTCTTTTCAGGTAAAGTATACAAACAGATGAATATCATCAATTATTCTCAAACAGGTCGCAGATTAATTCCCGAAACAAGACATGACAACTATCTATATGACCAGGCACAAATTAATTCCTAAAACAAGACAAGGCATCTATCTATGAAAATAAATTGTAGATCAATTCCTGAAACAGGACGGAACGACTATCTACATGAACAGGTCGAAGATTAACTCACGAAACATGACGGGGAAACTATCTATACGACCAAGAAAAGATTAACTCCTAAAACAAGAAGGGGAAACTATCTTTCTATCTTTATGACCAGGTAAGTATCAATTCCTGAAATAGGACGAGGCGACTATCTTTATCACTAGGTGGTATGAATTCCCGAAACAGGACGAGTTTACCAACAAAAACAAACTGTAGATCAATTCCCGAAACAAGACGGGGTGACTATCTACATGAAAAAAATATCCCTCATAGACTAAATCTGACGAGCAGCTACTCAAGCACCTTCCCTTGAGATTCATTCTGGAAAGCGTTCTTCAGATACAGTTGAGCATGGACTCATTCTGATACTTCTATCAACGGATACTTTGGATGGCATCTATAAGCCTATCTCCGAAGACATTCCATGATCTCCCTAAATGGCATCTTTAAGCCCATTCAATCAATACAGTTAATCAACAGTGTTACTTTTTGCACAGGCGGGTGCAAATTTCTTGGCACTGAGATGTTCAATTATCTTCTACTTTCAGATCACGAATGGCAAACATGCTAATCTGACTCTTCAGGTTTAAGAAGATTGAACAGGGGAAGCTGTTGTACCCCAAAATTTTCCCTCTCATTTTTATTCAAGACATCCTCCTAGGGTTCCCAAATGCTCAAGGTTGCTCAAGAATTTATCAGACAAATTCTCCTTCTAAGTAATGGATCCACAACTAGGGTTTCACTTTTCACAAGGAAGTTTTGGTTTCAAAGTTCTTAAATGGAGTTCATTGTCTCTTATACATCTCCAAGAATGTTCATACCATGTTTCAAGCCTTGCATCATAATTTTACTCAATCAATGGTTCATATGATTGAAAATTAACTATATTGGGTAAAACGTTAATTATGGTCAACATACAGTTAAACTTCGAGATTTTTGGTCATCAAGGTTATGAAATTATATTCATCATTTGATCAAGGGTTGATCATGATTCATCAAGGAGACTCTCAAATCATCAAAAGTCAAAAGTTTCCAAATTAAGGTTTCCTTAAGAGAAGTCAACTGAACTTTGACCAACCATAACTTTCACATGCTTCATCGGTTTTCCCCAACCAAAGCTCATTTTGAAGGAAATTTAATTACCTACAACTTTGTATCTCTAAGATTAAGTCTACAAAATTCTTCATTTAAGAGATATGGGCCAATACATTATAGGTCATTTCAAAAGTCAACAAAAAGACATTTTTTGTCAAGGCAACTTACATTATGATAAATTATCCAAATGCCAAAATTATCAACATAGAGATTGTATAGTACATCTTAGGCTTTCCAGAAAGTCAAAGATCACCCTCAAAATATAAAAATTGAGTGAGTTATGACAGGTGAAAGTTGGGATATTTTAAGCAAATGCGTGAAGTTCAAATTGAGCAAACTTGATATTTTGGACTATTGGGCCATTGTTTTAAAGTCCAAACGTGTATTATACTCATTATACACCTCATAACTCATTCATACACCCCTTGGTTTTTTTTTGTTTTTATTTATTAATTTAAAGTCAAAATAAAATAAGATAAAATCATATCTTCTTACAAAGGTCCAAGCCCACCCTTGGTCTGTCCTAATTCCTCTTTATATATGCTCTTCATTCAGACATCATAAAAGGATAACCCTTACACGAAAACCTTTCCTCAAATACTTACCAAAATATCAAACTTTTTCAAGAACTCTAGACAATTCCAAACCCTACTTACCAGCCCTTTCACTATAAAACAGCCACTCCATCATTTCCAGCAATCGTACAGAGTAAGAATGGACCAAATTTTATGGTCCAAATCTCATGAAATGCCATGCATTCATCTCCGATTCCACAACTTTCATAAAATTTGTATCTCGATTTTCGTTTTATTTTAAGCCATACTAATGTCATTAACATATTTATGAGATGTGTTTGAACACATTTGGATCCTCGTAATGATCCCACGAATCCCAAGTCGTAAAACACCATGTTTTCACTGATTCGGGTCGTTTTCACCATAGCTCCCAAACCATTAACTTTCAGACCAAAAAAATCCTTCCATTGGATTCGCAACCCTCGATTTAGGGGGGTAGGGGGGATTTTGTTTGCTAACGCCCTTGTTTTTTGCAGGTTGATAATAGAGGCAACCGGAGAAGACGACCGGAGCTAGGGCTTCGACGCTTCTCTAGTTTAAGAAAAAATATTATATTATATATTTATTATTTGATATAAGTTAATGGATGTATCACCGCCCTAGCATTTGAAGTGTGCGCGTTAAGTCATTTGTGTCAAAGGGCATGGGTTCGATCCAGCCTTTTGCTATTTATTTTCTTAATATTTTCATGTTTTGTAGAATGATAAACAAAACACGCTGAAGTTGTTTGCTATCACCAAGGCGCGCTTGGCCCAGTGGTGAAGGTGTTGGCTAAAGGTTCCAAGGGCGTGGGTTCAACACCCACCCCTACCCCTTTGGTTATTTTTTACAAATTCTCTATTCTCCTAACTCTTTTTTTCCTTATTTTTTCATAAACCTTTTTTACAAAATCTTTTTTTTCAAAACCCTAACATTTTCACAAAACCTAATTAATTTTTAGGTTTTCATTTAATTAATTAACTTAGTTTTTTAGGTTTTCACTAAACTTTCTTTTTAATCAAAAATTAATTTAGGCTTTAGGTTTAATTCATTAATTAATTCTTTTTCTTAATTAAAACTAATTAGGGTTTTTAGGTTAATCATCAAAATTTTTCTATCAAAAAATCACAACCATTTCATCTCTCTTTTCTTTATTTTACACTTTCGCGTGCTTTATTATTTCAAATTTTTTCGATTATGTAACTGCTTACGATTTGTAATAGTTTAATTAGGGTTTTACTCCCACCCCCCGTTTTACTATTTGTACCCTCATTCCCGAAGCCTTGTAATAGCGTAGGATTTTACTTTCTGCATTTACCGATTTCCTTATAATTGTTTAGTTTAATAGGATTGTATGGCAAGACATAAAAACAATCATAGAAAACCCTAATAAAATACTAAAATAACCGAATCAAAACACTCTTCACACTTGCGCTTATAGGGTAACCTCCCTTGTTGCCTTCGGAACAAAAACACAGTCATATCCCCCGAATTTGGGGACACTTTTGCACTGTCCCTCGAATAAAAAAGATCGTAGCCCCTTGATGACCCTTCGAATACTACCTTCATTAAACAATCTATTCCCTTACGATAAAATTGATAAAACACCCATACGAGTTGCCTTTATGACTGTACAATGACCCGCGCCTGTCCCTTCACATCCAATGATATCGATTCCTACTAACTAATGATAGGATATCACTATCTAAAGGAGGAGGAAATGAACTATAAAGACTATGAGTAAGGGTAGAATAGTGTTAATCGCTTGCTCACATGTTTCAAAACAAATATTTCTCACAATCACACTTTCAAAATATTTTTCAAATAAACACTTTGTACGTATTCTTAACAAATACAAGGATCATTACAAAGTTGCCTTACTATTGCCATTTTTTTCAAAATATTTTAAAACACATGAACACAAAGCATTTTCAAACAAAGTGAGCTAGCGATTAAGAGCCTGTAGATAACTACGGATGAAAAGGGTGCTAACACCTTCCCTTTTTATAACCTACCCCCTGAACTCAATAATCTCAAGTTCTTTTCAGTTCTTTTCACCTTTCCTAAGTTATATGGAAGTTTTTGTTTGCCCAAAAGTCTTCGTTGAGCTAGGGTGTATCACTTTCAGTTTAGTCCTAAGGGACAAATTGCTTCAAGTATCTTCTAGAACATGAGGCAATTCAGGTTAAGAAGTATGGTTGTGTACTAGCCTACTTTCAAGACGTAAGTGTTGTACCCTAATTTTTGCCCCTAAGATTCCTCTATCATCTCATATCAAATCAATCACAACAAGATCACACTAGGGTTTGGTTCTTCTCCCTATCTTTAGGTTTGCTCATGAGGAATCACCAAGCACATTGATTTGTATATTGTGATCATATATGTTTTTATTGATTAACATTTAACTAACAAATACAATGAGTGTTTGCTCTAATTGATGATACTATAGGTGAGGACACAACATATTTCATCAGGTTGATCTATAGGTTCATGAGTTTATTTTCATGCCTTCTTCAATAAAACTTCATTGAGATTAAAGTTTCATCATTGAAGATGCTTTAAAGTAATATCATGACCAGGTCTACTATGATTCATCATGCCTTAATTTGTCAAAGAAAGTCAAAAGATACAGGGGTTTATTGAAGATGTTTGACCTAATTGGATAAGTTCTTGATTCCTTGATCATAAGTGCATAACTCTCTCATTTCTTAATATTTGGAAGTGGTTTTTGTTGCTATAGGTTCTTATTATCATCCAAAACAACTTCTATTCACATGGAAAGAGTAATTGTGCAAGAAAGTTTGTCAAAATTGAAAGGGGTTTCCAAGTCATTTAGGTGCTTGAGGAGCTAGGGTTTTGAAATTCTAAGGGTTATATCTTGCTCATCTTTTGATATTTTTAAGTGATTTCCAAGATATTTTTCTCTTTAAAGGGTTATCAATTAATCACTTCAATAGTTTCAATCAAATTTTGTGTGGAGGACTCCTAATAATGGAGAAATATTACAAGTCTTCTAGATAGACCATCAAAAACCCTTATGTAACTTCAAAAGATCATAACTTGGCCAATTTTTATCTCCTTGAGCCCATTCTTTTTCCACAACGATCTTAAAGATGTGAAATTCAACTCTTTTTTTATGTGCAAAGCTTGAAAATGGATGGAAGATGCCCTAAGAATGAAAAAGATTATAGGTCACCTCATGAATTTTCACCAATTCACAAAGAAATAACTTTTTCAATTCTTGGAGTTTTTAAGTGGTTCGAATCTCAAAATGTCATTTATGAGATCTACTTAATTCTACATGTTTTGGTCAAAAGCAAATTTTGAGAGGAAGGCCATGTTTGGATGCAAGACATCATAGATCATTTTTGAAGAAAAACTTAGAATTTTTCTAAGTCCAAAAAGTCAACATCTTTTTCTCAACTTTGACTCGTTGGAACTTTTAGCTCAAGCATCCATTTAATTCCATTCATTGCATATTGTAAAGATTGTAACCTTATCTTTCATTAGCTTCAAGAATCATTCCCTAAGACCCCTTGAGCTATGAATGCCATTGATTCAAAGTTGGTACCTTGAAACTGACTTTTGCCTCCAAGTCAGAATTTGAAATGCATAATTCAACTTCTAATCACTAAATTTCTACATGTTTCCGCTTCTAATCATGTTTAACAATCTTCCAGAAGTGATTAGCACCTTGAAAAAAATAGAAGTCACACTTTTCATACTTGTAACTTCACACGATTTCCCTCCAAACTTCATCATTCCACACGCTTGAGAATTCCATTTGATTCCCTATAAATAGAGGGTTATATCTCACTCATTTTCTCAAGCTTAGACAGCCAGAATCACCATGCCCAACTCTTTCCTTAACCCATATTTCTGCAACTTCGAATTTGGTTTTACAACCTTCCTCAATCCATTTTCTTTGTCAATTCCTTATCCTTGAACTTCACTGAAGCTAACAGAAGAAGAACCAAGCCCTAAAGCATCCTAAATTGTGTTAGCCAAGTCAAGTTACAGAGCTCTGAATTTGAACTTCAATAGTTAGATTCCTTCATCAATTCTCTTAAAATTTGTTACCACAATGGAGCTCTCATCATGCTGATACTAGTTGCAACATTTGTTTTCAACTGGAATTGAGTTTTGATCATGAATTTTCAAATCCCTATTCAACTTTTTTCTTCTAGTTTTCTTCAAATCGGATGAGCTACAACTTGTATAAATTTTTCGTGAAGCTACAGTTTTCTTCGTCTTGATGAGACGAAGCGAATGGCATAGGTCTGAGCTTTTGATTTTACAATTTAAAAGACCTGCAATTCGTGTGGCTGGAGGTTGAAGATGATCAACGTGTCATCTCTCAACCAATGACAAAGCGCCACTTGTTTTTTTAAAATCTTATTTAAATAAATGTTCTGGTGGTTTATTCACTAATGTCCATATCATGCACAGTGCACCAGATCCCTTGAATTTGATTACTAACGCATTTTGACGTTAATCCAATGGTCTACATCTTTCTGGTTTTATTTTTATTTTCTAATTTTTGTATTTTAATTGATTTAAACTTCAAAAATTCATAAAAAAAATCATTTCTGACTCAATAAATTTGAAAAAAACCTTCAAAATATTTTGGATTTTTCTCTTTCTGATTTTTATTTTTTCACAATTTTATTTTATAACTTGATATTTTTTATAATTTTTCACTTTAATTGAATTGTTTTAATTTATTAAAAATATTTTTTCTTAATTTTAAATTTTGAAAAAATTATGGAAATGTCCTTTGGCATTCATGGCAATTCTTGATAACCTTATTTTATTTTTATTTCTGATTTTAATATTTTTTTACCATTTTTAGTTTGTTTTACATATTTATTTTATTTTAAAAAATAGTTTCTGACTTTTAAAAAATTTCTAAAAAATTTGTCAACCTTTATTAAAGCATATTTAATCTCTGACCTTTTTTAGGATTTTTATTTAGTGTTTTAATATACTTTGTATGTTTTTACTATTTATTTTTCTTTTAATTAACCTTTTAAACATTATTTTATTGAATTTTATTTTTATTATTTTATTTGATTCTGACTTGAGCATTATTTGGTGACAAATTCTTCAACCTCATTGGATCTTGGGTGTTGATAGGTTGAGAAACCAAATCCATCAAAATGGATGAATGATGTTGATGATATTTGAAACCCTAATTTCATACCTTGCCTCCCTTCCCTCTTCATCTTATCCCTTTCTTACATGTGTTACATGTTATTAGAGGATGATCTACATATCATCTCTCCAAACATATGGTACATAGATTGTTATTGACCGACGTCCAAATAGGTGTGACTTCTATATAAGTCCACTTACGATTGCTTAACATAGCGCTAAATTTTATCCCAATTCGAGAAATGATCATTCGTGGCCCAAACTTATGTTTGCAAGCCCAAGTATATTTAATTTGAAACCTTTGATCTAATAACCTTGAGGTTCATTGTTAGGAGGCTTTGGTCTTATCAATCCTCTAATGAATCATCATAAATTTTAGACTAAGTGAATTGTTTAAACATCATTGATCATTTATTGTTGTCTTGAGATTCCGAAATGAATGATATACTTGACAAAAAGAAAATGAAACTTATTGTTGAGAGGCTTTGATTTTATCAATCTTCTAATGAGTTTTCAAATGTAAGTTTCAAGATGGTCATTCAACTAACCTCTAATTCCTAACAATTGACTTTATTTTATGTTTTTACTTTATGCCTTTTATTTTGAGCAAATTTATTTTAGCATTTTCATTTCATGCTATTTTCATATTTGCTCAGTTGAGCATTTATCTTTATGTCATTTTTATTTTGCTCACTTAAGATTTTTTTATTTCTTTTTAAAGATACCTAATAACCAACTTGAACAATAAAAAACTTTAATGTTACTTGGACTATTTGGTTACTATCCTTGGCATTTTGGAGTTATGGACTTCTTGGACTTAGGATTAGAGACCTTAACCTACCTTGAGACATTGTGACTTTTATTGTAATATTGTATGGAGTTCTTGGGGTTTTCCTCAAGACATCGGGTTGTTTGTTTTCTTTGTGTGCAGGTTATTCTGATTATATGATTTGTCTGTGATCGAGAATTCATCTGTATACAGCCATTACTCTGCCCAATTTTTGTGAAGACATAATGCATTCGAAGTTTGGTATTCTTAAGAGGTTTAATATATTTGCTTGCTTGGTCAATCCAAATGATGTGAATTCTACATTGACTCATTATGTCAAATGTTGGCTTCTCATTGGTTAGATGGTTCTTTTCTCTAGCTTTTACCTTATGCTTTAGGGTAGTCTCTTCATCTCCTCCCATTTTCTTTAATTTAAAAAATCTTCTCTCTCCTTTTCAAAACTATTTTTGTTTTTTCTTAAACTTGAATCACTTTTATAATAAACTTGGACTTAGGTCCATGCATTTTCAAAATATTTTCTTAATCAAACTTTAAACAATTTAGAAATACTTTGACCTTTTTTTGAGAAGACTAAAAGTCAATCAATCTCATTAAAACTATTATGCCACTTTGGCTTTTTGCTTTAAAATTTTCTCAAAAGATAGACTCTTATCAATCCTTGTAGTGATGCGAACTACTACACTTCTATGATATATAGTGAATCGAGTTATTTTCCACTTGGGTGTTGAGTGAGGCTTTGTTGATTTTAAAATCCAAGCTATATCCTCCACTTTGAGATGATGCAAATTCTCCTTTCTCATAATTATGGGTATTAAGTATGTTCTTCCACTCTGATAAGACGATGATGTCTCGTCTCTTAAAATTAACCAACATATTTGTGTTTTAAAATTTTAAAAGGTGAACTACGACTACCCTGATCCCCTATTGCACGAAAGGTGGTACGTAGGCACTAAAGGTTCACAACCGCGGTGGGTGCAAAAATTATTAAAAAAAAATTATTTTCATATCCCCCACAATCTATTTTCATATACAACTTTTATACACAAAATACACAAATTTACAAAGAGGTTCCTGTGGAGTACCATAGATGTTTAGGGTGATAATACCTTCCCTTTGCATAAACAACCCCCGAACTTAGATTCTATCCCCCTTTTTTTGGGCTATTCACTCTTTTCCCATTCCTTTGGAAACAATAAAGCACAGTGGCGATATTTTTATTTGATTTATGCGAGTTAAGTCAATCCAATGGCTTAGTCTCAACATTTCTACCGCTACAGAAAAAATGGCGACTTCACTAGGGAAAGATTGACCAAATGGTTGTCCATCCATAAGTAGGTTGAGCCTATCTTTGTTTATTTGTGCATGTGCTATTGTTGTTTATATGTTATATGTTGTGTATATGTTTGTCTTGATTTTCCTAGTTTTCAGGATGCTTGGTTATTTCTCATAAGTCCTCTACCCGGACTTGGGTAAACTTAAGATAGGTCGGGCGGTATAGTCATGTTAACTTTGAGGGAGTAATCCCAATAAAGGAGACATGATATTCCCAACTCAGTGGAGGCCCCTTTGATTGTAGTGTCGTTGACTGAGTAATCGGGAAGACATGCTGCTTTCGACCTGGGTGCCTGCTGAAACTGAGGACTGTAGAACCTTTAACCCATCTTAGCCTTTTAGGTGTAGTGCGGAAACTATGACAGAGTAATCTGGAAATGGTTGTCAAACGATACTACACTCAAACGAGTTTTTCTTGAGAATATTACTAATTACTGAGTCAAACGAGACATTGGTAATATCCGAAGGAAGGATGTAGACTCTAGGAACCTCTTAGAACCTTGTTCGGCATGTGATAAACTATTAGACCATACCTTGTAAGTAGTACCTTTGACCTCGTGCTCGTGACGCCAAAACCTATGAACCCCCCATGTTTGTGATCTTGTGTGTGATTGTTGCATCATGCATTCATGCACCCATGAGCATCCTTTAAAACTTTTGGTTCAAGGGACTTAAAGTTGACTTTTTGAAAATAGCTCAGTTAATTTTGACCATAGATTCTGGAAAAAGAAAGACTCTGAAGTACAGTTTTAAGAACCCTAAGATAGATGATTTGATTAGTCTAATTCCCGAGATTGAGAGTTCTACAGATTTTTGGAAGAAGTATGGATCCATCGTATCTCTCATGAAGCTTAGGATGAAGGAGGGTATTCTCTCGACTTTGGTCTAGTTTTATGACCTGATGCATCGATGTTTCACTTTCCCAGATTATCAGTTGATGCCTACAATGGAGGAGTATTATTATCTACTGGGTTTACCTGTTACTAATCGTGTTCCTTTCACCGGTTTGGAGGATGAGCCAAAATCTCATGAGATTGCTGCTCTGGTTCATTTGGGAAAGTCTGAAATTGAGGCCCACATGACTACCAAAGGAGGAATTAGAGGATTACCTTCTCAGTTTTTATTAGAGAAAGCTCGCTATTTTTCTAGGATGAAGAGTACAGTTGCTTTTGACTCCATCTTTGCTCTACTTACATATGGGTTGTTCTTATTTCCGAATGTCGACAACTTTGTGGATATCAATGCCATCAGGTTTTTTATAGTGAATCCATTTCCTACATTATTAGGAGATGCTTATTACTCCATTCATCTTCGGGATTCTTATCATAAAGGGATGATCATTTGTTGCACGCCTTTGCTGTATCAGTGGTTTATTTCTCACTTACCCCAATACGATGCTTTCTGGAATGTCAAGAAGGAAGTGCGTTGGGCTCCGAAGATTATGGCCCTCACTCAATCAGATATTGTTTGGTATCATCATGCTTTCCATGATGAGGAGATTGTAGATAGTTGTGGTAGTTTCCCTAATGTACCTCTTCTTGGTAAAAAGGGATGAATTATCTACAATTTTGTTCTTGTACGACGATAGCTTGGATATCCGATGAGAGATAAACCAAATAGTATTCATTTGAGTGGTTTTTTCTCAAAGAGGGATATGATCATAAGAAACTAAAGAGGAGATTTCAAAGGCTTGGCGCCATATTCACAGGAACAGTAGAAAGGACTTGGGACCTAGAGGAGTTGTTTCTTTGGAGCCTTATCTCCGGTGGGTACAAGCAAGGGCAATCTAGTTAAAGATGCCATATTCTTGTGAAGCACCTATGCCTGATATGTGTGTGAAGACCACTCCTCCCCTTTTAGATGATGTGGAAGAGCTTCAGCTTTCCCTAGTCAGGATGCAGCAGGAGAAAAAGGCTTGGAAGAATAAGTGTAAGACTTTAGAGATGTCCTATTGTGATACGGTGGCAGAACCGACTGTTAATACTGGTTTGTGTTTTTTGTTCGCAAATTTCGTGGTAAACAAGAGTCGCCACCGACTTTTATTTTATCCAATCGGGAAAACGAAAAAGAACAGAAAAAACCTTTTTCGAGATGTTTCTGAGTACATAGGGTAGATTATAGAAAGGGAAGGTGTTAGCACCCTTTCTATCTGTGGTTTTCCACGGGCTCTTAGGTACTTTCTCATTTTTAAAACTGCTTGTGTGTGCTTGCTTTGAAAAGTTTTATTTTAATTTGTGTTAACCCTTGTTTCTGTCCTCAAGAGTGTTACGAAGTCGTTTTTGAAAATTGTTTTTAAAAGTGTTGGTGTAAAAAAGTTTTTATTTGTTTGAGCAAGTACCTAGGAACTAATCTACCTACTCGAAAAAGGTTTGTTCGTTTTCCTTTTAGACAATGCTATTCCGTTATTGAGGAATAGGTAGCACCGTCGTTGGAGTTTTTTAGGGACATTCGAAGGGACAAATATGGTCACAAAAGCAATGTTAGGAAATGTTAGTAATCATCCTAAAGCCTTAAAGATCTTTTTCCGAGGAAACATCTGAATGGGTCATTTTAGATCTTTCGGGGCTAGAGGACAACCACTAACAAACCCTATACTTCATGATCGTTTACCGAAGGCAACCGGAGTGGAGTAAACCCTAGGAGTGAGAATGTGCGAGTGTATGTTTCAGTTAATTTATCTTTTCACATTTAGGGTTTTCTACTGTATTAATTTTCAGTTATTCTTTCCATACAATCCTATTAACATTCATCTAAGCAGTTTATAGTTTGCGGAAATAAAATGTGAGAAAGTTAAAGTCTTAGATATTACAGGGCTTTTGCATATACATAATTATTTTGACCGAAAATAAAGATGCGGAATTGAAACGCTAATTACTATTACAAAATCGGAGAAGTTACAATAATAATAAAAAAGGAAATTAAAAAATTTGCATGGCGAATTAAATGCGAGAATAAATTAGGAAACCTAAAAAATCTAGTTGAAAATGATTTAGGTTATTTTTTTGAAAAAAATTAGATTAAACTATGTACAAACTAACCTTAATTTCTAATTAATTTAAATTATGAAAAAAAAGAATTAAATTGCCCTAAATTAAATTAACCTAATTAGTTAAGGAAATAAAATATTTTTTTATGAAAAAAAAATGATTTTTAAGTTTTTTGTGATTTTTTGATTTAATGATAAAAAATGTTTTTTGTGTTATTTGTAAAAAGAAAATAATTAATGAAATAATTAAAAAAAGGAAATAAAATAAAAAGAAAAGAAATTGGGCATGTATTGTTGAGCAATTCAGGGGGTGCACTATTGAATTTGTGCCAAGCCCATTAGCTGAGCCCACCCTTTACGCCTGATTCTGTGTTGGCCAAGCTTGGAGATGTACCATATGGACGCATCATGAGACACTGGATTGGTGATGGAGATGATCCATTGGCTGGATTGCGTGACTGTATGGTGGATGCTTGAAACGTGTATCCATGGAATCTGTAATTAAATATTGAGAAAATAACAAAACATTGGGACCTGGGGTCGAACCCAAGTACTCCCACTCAATACCACACACGCCTTGCCATCTGGGCTGCTGTGTTTAGTTATGAATATAATAATAACAATGTATATTATATAAAAACAAAGTGGATAACTGGAAAAATTAAAAAACGCGCGTTTTTTTCAAACAAGCCAATGGGGTTGTGCCACATATCTTCTTATTCCCCTGTATATCGTCTTAGGTACAATAGTTCTACCTACGGACATCTTCCATGGCTATAGCACTGCAAGTTTCAAAAATTCACAGCAAGCATGATAAATCAATTGTGAGTACATAGATCAATTCATCTTGATCTCACGAGCACATCATGGTGCCTCTTCTTGGGCCAATTTAACCTGTATAGAAAAACCCTAAAATGACAAAGCAAACCCTAGCAATGGCAATTATGAATACAGGCATCAAAACATCAATTAAACCATTCAAACATGTTGCAAATATGTCAATAAGCACAAATATATTATTAGAACATGTTTATGATGCAAGAATCATTGTAATCGAATTTGAAAAATAAAGCAAACCGCGTGAGTGTTAGGTGACAATTATGGGCGTGAGGATGCGTGAAACTGATCGTGTTAGCTTAAGAGAGGCTCTAGGAAATGATTTGGAGTATTGAAATGCTTTGAATTACCCTCTAGGTTGGAAACCGATCCACACCTTTTTGCCAAAATTTTGAGTTTTATTTAATGCCTTGCACGACCTCAATCCTTGTTCTTGCACATTGTTCTTGTTAAGTATATATAGTAGGACAAATTAGGTTACCAAAAACAATTTGTATCTTGCTAAATTATGGAGATTTGATTTGGTTTTGCTTCTTGTATGATATGTTTCCAAAATAGCCTAATCATGCCAATTTTGATTCAATTTGCCTTGATTTGATTTGGTCTTCTTAATCCAACTTGAATAGATTTGATTCCTACAAAAAATCAAATCAAATTCAATCTTTTGTGTTTTTTTGCCATTTATTTTATTTAATTTGAATTTTAAATAATAAAAAATCAAAATAAAATAAATAATGAAGCAAATAATGTGTGGATGCTGATTTGGGTCGTGGACCATGTCACAAACAAGATGTAATCATGAGATGCTAGGCCCATTTGACAAAATATGCATTTTTTAGCACATTTGACTTTTGTCAATTTTGCAAAAATGGCCAACTTTGACAAGGCATATCTCCTCCAATTTTAACCCTAGAGAGGTGTTCTTGGACTTTTTAGAAAGCTTAGGATGTACCCTAAACAAAACTTTTTTATTCATCTCAATTGGGTCTTCCATGTTCATGTAAGAAGCTTTGACCCAAAAGGTGTTTTTGTTGACTTTTCAAAAGGACTTATAATGTAGAAATTCATATTTTTTGATGAGTGCATATTTTGAACTTGCGGGCTGCAGATGAGTTGTAGGGAATTGAATCCTATTCAAAATGAGCCTTGGGTGGAAAATTTCTGATAAAGTATGAAGAAGTTATGCCTGGTCAAAGTTTGGTTGACTTTTCCTATGAAACCCTAATTTAGCAATTTTTGGGTTTTTTATGAATTTGGGGGAATTCCTTAAGGAATCATGTTCAACCCTTGATTAAATGATGGATATCTCTTCAAAATGTTGATGTTGACCAAAAATCTTGAATTTTGACTATATGTGGGCCATAGTTGACTTTTGACCTAATATAGTTGATTTTCAGGCATCTGGGCAATTGACTGAGCAAACTTCTTGTGCAAGGCATGAAACTTGACATGGATGATATTGAGAACATATTGGGACCATGGAAGTAATTTGGGGCCTTTGGAGTTCCCACACCCTGATGAAAATGGAAACCCTAGTTTGAGGTACATTGTCTTAGGAGAGAATTTGTATGGTTAACTCTTGGGCATCCTTGAGCAAGTTGAGGACCTCAATGGGCATGTGTTGAGTAAAATAAGAGGAAAAATTTTAGGGTAAAACAGCTGCCCCTGTTCAATATTCATAAACCTGAGGATGTAGATTGGTTGTCTGCCTTTCGTAATCTGAAGGTGGAAGATGATTGAACACTAGAGTGCCCAGAAATTTACACTCGTCTGAGATGGTGCTGGACTATGTAGGTAGTATCGGGAATGGGCTTACAGATTCCATTTAGAGGAGATGATGGAAGGTCACCGGAGATGGGCTTAAAGATGCCATCCAGAAGATACGATGGAGAATCGTCAGAGATGGGCTTAAAGATGCCATCTAGAGGATGTTGATTTCATGAGATATTCCTTTGATGAGAATTTCTGTTCCTGTCGTCGAGGAGGAATCTGCTGAGGAATGTTGGTCTCTGTCTTGGGAGAAATGGAATTTTAGGAACTTCAGTTTTCCGTTACTCTACCGGGGAATCATCTCTTAGTCGAGGACATGAAAATAAACTGCTATTTGGTCATGCTCCAGGCCTTACAGTGATTTGCTGAGGATAATAAGACTGACTGCTATCTGGTCGTGCTCTAGGTTTTACAGTGACTTACTGGGGATATGAGATTAAACTTTCTATCTGGTTGTGCTCCAGGCTTTCCAATCTCAAAAACTGTTATCTGGTCGTGCTCCAGGCTTCAGAAGGAATTAAGTGGTTATCTGGTCGCATCTGGGTTTCAACTTGAATTTAAGGCATACTGTTATCTGGTCGTGCTCCAGGTTTCACAGTGTCTCTTGTCGTTATCTGGTCATGCTCCAAACTTCACAGCATCTTATACCGTTATCTGGTCATGCTCTAGGCTTCAGTAATTTGGGGAAATTAAGCTGTTATCCGGTCAGTTTCAGGGCTTCATAGCTTCTTTAACTGGAATAGAAATCTTAGTATCGATTTGACTAAACCAGGGAAAAGTCTCGAGTTGTCTTCAACTAGGAGAGAAATATTAGTATCGATTTGACTAAACCCGAGAGAGGTCTCAGATTAACTTTGACTGGCATAGAAATCAAGGGAATCTTAGCGGCGATTCGGCTGACCCAGACGAAAGTCTTAGAACATCTTCAACTAGAATAGAAACCTTAGTGTCGGTTTAACTGAACCAGAGAAAATCTTGAAAAGTGTTGGAATATCTTCAACTGGAATAGAAACGTTGGTGTCAGTTTGACTGAACCATAGAGAACTTATGAGAACTTGATTGCATCTTTCCCTGAAAGGTAAAGAGTTAGTCGTATGTAATGTCATGATGTATGAAATGTATTAAGTAATGATGTTCTCAAAATAAATTAGATTGTGTTGTATAATATGTATGCACATGCCATGATGTATGGATATGCAATGCTATTGTGATATTCTCTAGCTAGGGAAAATAAACCCTGGACTACTGCTAGAGAGTATAAGGAGTTGAGTTTTTTGTTTCTGCTGGGGATAGTGACCGAAGATGATTAGTTGGGGATTTACATCCATTCTGCTTGAGAACATTCTACCGGAGGAGACTCTGTCTGAGAATAATTCTGCGGGGGAATGACTTTGTGGGGAAGAGAGATACTTTGTTGGAAGATCTGCTGATTTGGAGAAATAAACTCAGTTGAGGATGAACTTCCATTGCCGGAGAGAAGAGCTCTGTTGGAGATTGAGCTTCCACTGTCAGAGAAATAAACTCTGCTCGGGAGATGGCTTTATAAACTGCTCATGGTTATAAAACTCGACTGGGAATGCAGATATTAGCTTTCTGAAGGAACCTTTTGGGGTTGGAATTCCTGCTTGGGGATACGGAGGTTGGACCTTGGTTGTCTCGGCTCTGTGGGGAATAGGTATCACTGGCTTGTATGTGATAGTGACTTCGCTTCCAATTGTCTCTTCCCCTTGTACCATGATGGACGGGGTAACTGTCGGTATTTAGGTTTTGTACCAGTTTCTTTGAGTTCTTAGTAATTGTCTTTCTGTTTTATATGCAGATATTTGTGAACAGTAATCATATTCAAATGCATATGTCAAGAATAAAACGTTGGACGTTTTTTTTGCAAAACAAAACAGAAAACGGAAAAAACAAACACAAATTTTTGTACTCAAAAGACGCTTTGTATTGATTTGAAATTTACCCATAACAGACGTTTTTTTACAAGGAGGTTGATGCTCTAGTAAGAGAACTACGCCGTAAAAATGGAAATTATTACAGAAATTGTGTACAAAAAGAAAACAGCTATGTGTAGTGATCCCATTGGGTTTCAATTCTACTATTGCCCCTATGTCTTCGAGCATCTCATCACTTTGCTGCTTGTCCGAAGCTGACTGGATTGATCAGTACCGTTTGAGCTTGATATCTGATTACTAAGGTCTGATCGCAAGGTGATCCAATAGGACTTAGTGATACGCTTTAATCCCTAATTTTTTCCTGGATCGTCCTTTCGAGTTTTCAGTCCACCGGGATACCCTTTTTTGCCCAAGCCGCCTTTTCAGGTTTTCGACTTACCGGGTGTACAGATTTTTTTTCATTTTTATCCATAATTTTTGCCTGAACCCTTTTAGTTCGCCGGGATACCCTTATTTTTGCCTAGGTATGTCAACCTAGCGGGTCTTTATTATGCGTAGTGTCTTTTCACTATGTCCTCATTGACAGGGTGTGGAAGGTCGTCACCATCCATGGTGGTCAGAATCATGGCTCCACCCAAAAATATGTTCTTAATTACAAATGGTCCCTCATAGGTGGGAGTCCATTTGCCCCTGGGATCACCTTGCGGCAGTATGATGCGCTTGATTACCAGATCCCCTACTTGATACACTTGTTGTCTGACTTTCTTGTTGAAGGCCTTGATCATCCGTTTCTGATACATTTGACCATGGCAGACAGTAGTGAGTCTTTTCTCGTCGATTAAGTTCAATTGATCAAGTCGAGTCTAGATCCAATCGTCTTCGCTCAAACCCGCATCCTTCATAATCCGTAGAGAAGGGATCTGAACCTCCATGGGTAGGACAACCTCCATGCCATATACCATAGAATAGGGTGTTGCCCCTGTCGATGTACATGCTGAAGTACGGTACCCGTGAAGAGTAAACGGTAACATCTTGTGCCAGTCTTTGTATGTCACTGTCATCTTTTGTATGATATTTTTAATATTCTTATTAACAGCTTCGACAACCCCATTCATCTTCCGCCGGTAAGGAGAAGAGTTGTGATGTTGAATCTTGAACTGTTTATAGAGTTCAGTGATCATCGAGTTGTTGAGATTAGTACCATTATCTATGATGATTCTCTCAGGGATACCATAACGATAAACAAAGTTATGCTTGATGAACTGTTCCACCACATTCTTGGTAACCGTAGCAAAGGAGGCAGCCTCAACCCACTTCATGAAGTAATCAATGGCCACTAGGATGAAGCGGTGTCCGTTGGACGCAGGTAGGTATGATCTCTCCGATCATCTCAATGCCCCACATTGCAAAGGGCCAGGGAGCTGTCAAGACGTTCAAGGGAACTGGAGGTACATGCACCTTATCAGCATATATTTGGCACTTGTGACAAGTTCGAGAATGCTGATAACAGTCGACTTCCATAGTGGACCAGTAGTATCCTGCCCGTAGGATCTTCTTTGCCATGGTATGTCCACTAGAGTGGGTGCCAAAGGTACCTTCGTGTAAATATTCCATAATCCTCTCTGCTTCGCTCTTATCTACACACTGAAGTAAAGTAGAATGATTGTGCTTGTAGAGGATTCCATTACTGAGGAAGAACTTTGCAGCAAACCTTCTCAAAAATTTCTTGTCATTGACAGATTCCCCTTCGGGATACTCTTGAGTTTCTAGGTACCTTTTGACTTCATGAAACCAAGGTTTGTCGGCTACCTCCTCAGTATCGATCTCACAACAGTATGCCAGTTCATCCAACCTCTCAATAGTGATTTGGGGAGCTTCATTGTCCCACCTGACCTTGAACATTGACGACATAGTAGCTAGCGCGTCCGCTAACTGATTCTCTTCTCGTGGGAAATGTTCAAAGGTGATCTCTTCAAAATACGGCAGCAATGTTAGTACATGTTCTCTGTAAGGGATAAGGTTCGGGTGTTTCGTATCCCACTCACCTTTGATCTTACTTATCACCAAAGCGGAATCCCCGAATACACTCAAGAACTTGACCCTTAGGTCAATAGTAGCTCTAAGACCCACGATACACGCTTCATACTCTGCCATGTTGTTGGTACATTTGAAACATAATCGGGCAGTGAATGGAGTATGACATCCCTTGGGAGATATGATTACGGTGCAAAAAAAACATAGACCATCGGGATCCTTCCTCAGGTCATTCATCCAGTCCAGGTTCTTCACAGTCGGTTACTAACATGATGTTCTCATCCTGGAACTCAAAATTCATGGACTGGTAGTCATCCACGGCTTGATGCGCCAAATGATCATCTAACACGCGCAAAATGATCATCTAACACACTTCCCTTGATTGCCTTTTGGGTTGTGCATTGGATGTCGTACTCGGTTAAGATCATTTGCCATCTTGCTATTCTTCTAGAGAGAGCGAGCTTCTCGAAAATGTACTTGATTGGATCCATCTTAGATATCAATAAAGTAATGTGGGTCAACATATACTGTCTCAGTCGGCGAGCAGCCCATGCCAAAGCGCATTAAGTTTTCTCGAGCAATGAGTATCGTGTTTCACAGTGGGTAAACTTTTTGCTAAGGTAGTCTATTGCGTTCTCTTTTCGACTAGACTCGTCATGTTTCCCCATCACACATCCCATTGAATTATCTAGCATTGTTAAGTACATTATCAAAGGTCTTCCTTCAGTCAGAGGCATCAGAATAGGAGGCTCTTGGAGATATTGTTTGATTCTGTCAAAGGCTACCTGGCATTCGTCATTCCACTTTACAACTTGATCTTTCTTCAGAAGCTTGAAGATTGGCTCACAAGTAGCAGTCAGATGTGAAATGAATCGGTCAACATAATTTAGGCGTCCCAAGAAACCTCTAACTTCCTTCTCAGTACGGGGAGCTGGCATCTCTTGTATGGCCTTCACCTTTGCAGGGTCTACTTGAATACCTTTGTCACTGACGATGAATCCCAGAAGTTTACCAGACCTTACCCCGAAGGTGCACTTGTTCAGATTTAACCTCAGCTTGTACGTCTTCAACCTATCAAACAACTTTTGTGGATGATCAAGATGTTCTTCCTTAGTTTGAGACCTGGCTATCATGTCATCAACGTAAATCTCTATCTCATTGTGAATCATGTCATGGAACAGAGCTACCATAGCTCGCTGGTAAGTTTCCCTAGAATTCTTCAACCCAAACTGCATCGCCTTGTAACAGAAAGTGCCCCATTGTGTAACAAAGGTTGTCTTCTCCATGTCTTCAGGTGCCATCTTGATCTGATTGTAGCCAGAGAAATCGTCCATGAAGGAAAATACTTTGTGTTGTACGGTGTTGTCAACCAGAACATCGATGTGGGGAAGCGGGAAGTCATCCTTGGGGCTTGCCCTGTTCAGGTCTCTGTAATCCACACACATTTGTACTTTACCATCTTTCTTAGGTACTGGAACCATATTAGCAACCCACTACGGATAGGAGGTGACAGCTAAGAACCATGTGTTGAACTGCTTCATAACCTCTACTTTAATCTTCTCTGACATCTCATGGCGCATACGACAGACCTTTTGCTTTACCAGAGGGCAGTCTTCTTTAGTCGGCAGACGATGAACCACTATATTCGTGTCTAGTCCCGGCATGTCTTCATATGACCAGGCGGAGATTTCAACATACTCATGCAACATCTGTACCAACCGCTGTTTGAAACTAAGCTCCAGATTTGCACCTATCTTAACCTCTTTTCTGTCTTCATTTGTACCCAAGTTCACTGTCTCAACCGGCTCTTCATGAGGCTGTATGGCCCTTTCTTCCTGCTGTATTAGTCTAGCAAGTTCTCCGGGTACCTCACAATATTCCTCACATTTGTCCTCGGCTTGGTTGATTGGATTTTCAAAGTCATAATGAGCAGTAGCAAAATTGTTATCAATGGGTTCCAGAGTGGATATGGATCTGCATTTGGATACGTGTGTATGTAAGAGCATAGCTGTATAGACGGAATAAAAGAAAAGAAAGACAGAGAGTGCAAAATTTGTATGCAAACGTCTAATGCTTTATTGATGTCATATGAAAATGAAACATGATAACCCTCACAAATAGAACCATTGTGCCCCGGGTAAGACACATGGCTATAAAGTTTATATTGTTTTTTTAAATTACATATCCGAAAAATCAGAAAGACAATTACTCCTGAACAAAAGTAATCGGTATAAAATCCTTGGCAGTCCAGTTACTGAGTCCGTCGTTGGTAGTCGGGAAGATCCAACTGTCAATGTCGGAATCGCCATCACTGTCTTCAAGCGCATTGACCCCAGGATTATTGATGCGTAGAGGAGGTCCTCCAGCCCGAGCGTGACGAACAACCTTTTGAGCACCTGTAGTAACGCCCAAACCATATTTGTCAGACTTGTAATGAATAACCGGGAGCTGACCCTAAATGGTAGACCCACCTTCTTCAACCACTGCTCGTGCATCCTTGAGAGAATCCATCTTCGAGGGAGATTTGGTGACCTTTGGAGGATTGTCGGTAGTTTCTGCTGTAGCTATAATCTTAGGTACCTCTTCAAAGTTCTGGCAAGGAGTCTCGATGAACTCACCATCCATTTCCACGTACCTGAAGGATTTCAAGTGACTGATCATATACTCCTCTTCACCATGCACAGTTACAATCTTTCCTCTTATTGGGTACTTCAACATTTGGTGGAGGGTAGAAGTAACAGCCCCAGCCCCATGTATCCAAGGGCGTTCCAACAAGCAAGAATATGATGGTTTGATATCCATTACATAGAAAGTGGAGTCGAAGGTCTGGGAACCAACTTTGATAGGGACATCCACTTCCCCGTGCACCATCCTCTTTGAACCATAGAAAGCTCTCACTACTATATTGCTAGGCTTCAAGGTCAAGCCTTCGTAGTCCAATCTGCCCAGAGCTTTTTTAGGTAGCACATTCAACGAGGAGCCAGTATCTACCAAAACATGGGCCAGAGTCGTGCCCCTGCATTCAACGGAAACATGAAGAGCATCATTATGCTTCCTCCCCTTTGGTGTCAGATCCGCATCAGAAATACCCAAACCATTATCGGCAGTCAGACTAGCCACACAATCTTCAAACTGATCAGCAGATGTCTCTTGTAGCACGTGAGTCGTCTTCAGAAACTTAACCAAAGCCTTCGCATGGGCCTCGGAACACATCAACAAAGCCAACATAGAAATTTTGGATGGGGTCTGCCCCAGCTGCTCGACCGCGTTGTAGTCGCTCTTCTTTATTATCTTCAAAATTTCTTCCATTTCTTTTTTGGAAGCTTCTGGTATGGTTACTGAATTGGCCTTTGTCAGGATAGGCTCAATCAGTATGTCTTTGCCTCGAGTCTCGGCTGACTCAGTGATGGGAGGGTCAACAGGAGTGATTACTGGAATTGTAGTAGTAGTCTTGAGTGGAACCACAACAGGAATGATTATAGGTCCGGTAATAGTCTTCAGGGGAGAAATTTCAGGGGAGAACACTCTTCCACTTCTTGTTATTTTACTGGTTCCGGCAATATTGACGATGTCGGAATCAGCATTTTCAGCAATCTTGTCTTCAATGGCTATCATGTCCTGCCTTACGTCATGGTAATAGACGTCGGCCCCATAGTTCCAAGGAACAACTTTGTCCGAGGAGTATGGGATTGGCCTTGGCGTGGTTATGATCAATGGAGTCACCTTCGGAATTGATCTAATCCTGACAGGTCTCTTAGCGGAGGCCCTGGGAGGATTGGCGGAAATGGTTATGATAGAAATGCCTTCACAGGAAATAGTCGGAACATGAGTCTTCTCAAACAGAATCTCTTTGTCATTCATCAGGCGCTGAACACCTGTCTTCAACAAAGGGCAACCAGTCGGTAGAAATGAACAAAGGTGGCAACCTTCATCACATTCCGGAAATAAACTGGCCTTCAACAAATTCCCCTTGATAGTCATGAGTGGGGTCACCAATTCTTCCACAGAGGTCACAAACACACCTTCTTCAACGACATTAACACCCCGACCATGTTTCGGAATAGAGGCAGTGATAATGTAGGGAGTCTCCGGGGGATCAAACTCAATCTCCTTAGAATCAATCAGATCATGTACTTTGTTCTTCAAAACCCAGCAGTCATTGGTATCATGGCCTGGACTTTCCGAATGGTAAGCACAACAAGCATTCGGTTTATAGTAGGGAGAGGTGGTGTTCGGATTCTTCGGAGCTTCCCTCAGAGTAACCAGATTGGACTTTAGCAAATGAGGTAAAACCTGAGACAGCGTCATGTTGATCTGAGTGGACTGTCTAGTTGGTCTTTCTACTCTTGACTGATTGTTTCTTTTCTGAGCGGGTGGAGGTTTGGGAATCATAACATCCCTTACCGCCGGACAGCGCTCGGTTCGATTCTGATTCTTTTGGTTATAGACGGCACTGACTTCCTTTTTACCTGCAAACGGCTTCCTTGCAGCACTAGAAGAGGCATCCTTCTGAATTTTTCCACTTCGGATTCCAGCTTCCACTCTTTCTCCTTTTAAGATCAGTTTAGTAAAACCCACCGATGAACTTCCAATCAGATGGTTGAAGAATGGCCCAGACAAAGTTCCCAAAAACATATCCACGAGCTCCCTGTCAACCAAGGGAGGTTGAACTCTTCCAGCCAAATCTCTCCACTTTTGAGCATAATCCTTGAAACCCTCGTTCGAACCCATAGACATATTTTGGAGTTGTGTACGGGTGGGAGTGAGGTCTGCATTATACTGATATTGCTTATAAAATGCATCAGCAAGGTCTTCCCAGTTACGAACATTGGCTCTTTCCAGCTGATAGAACCAATCCAGTTGTGTTCCAGACAGACTTTCTTGGAAGAAGTGAACCCATAAGTCTTTGTCAGCAGTATGAGGCTGTATCTTCCTCACATAGGAATGGAGATGCATTTTAGGACAAGAGACCCCATCATACTTAGAAAATATCAGTGCCTTGAATTTTGGGGGGATGACAACCCCGGAGACCAAACCCAACTATTCAAAATCCAGCCCAGGAACCTTCTGGATGTCCATAGCACTCAGACACTCTTCTAACTACTTATACCTTTCGTCATCCGGATGGTACTACTCCTCGTTATAATCAGTTTCATTGTTAGACTCTTTAGGACTAGGGTCCTCTTCTCTGGCTTCACCCTCTTGATTCTCTCCCTCTTTAGATGAAGAAGCTAAATCAACAACCCGTCTTGGAGGCCCTCTAAACCTTCTGCTCATATGTGCCACACCAGTTGTCCTCTTGGTCTTCTTAGTGTTCTTCATAATAATCAGAGCCTTCATCTCTTCATGTCCTTTGGCCAGATCCACAATCATTTGATGGAACTGCGTGTTCTGAGTCTGAAGATCTTTCACAGTTTGTTCAAGAGCCATTGCTGAAATAAACAGCGGAGGAGATGAGAAACTTGTTATGAATCCTGTTATGCAATGATATGTATGATATGTATGCAATGTTTTCAAGGGTTCTTAAAGGCTCAAATTTTCTTAAACAAAAAGGAACAAACGCGAATTGTATTAGTAAACTTGAATTGTTACAAAGAACGTATTTTGAGAGTACAATTAAGCAAAATAAAAAGAAGACTAGGTTTCCCATGGGCGCATCCTCTTTGGCGCGATGTAGGCGTTGGTATTCCTATCTTCATTAAGTAGCCTAGTGAGTTCCAAGACCTTCTTCTCGCTGGCATAGAATTGGGCTTCAAACGTATCCCGCTCCTCTTTAAGCTGAACCCAGGAATTTTGTAACTCTTCGTGATCAGTTGGCATGTCTGGATGAAGAACAAGATAAGGAGTGTCTCCCTCGGCAACTGGTTCCATAATCATAGGTCGGATAGTGGGATAAGGCATCATAAGATTTTGAGCGCGGGCTCGTACCTATCTAAGATAAGGCTCGAGAGGTATGTAATTCTTATACCCAAGTGTCTTGCTGTCAACCCTATGTACCATACTCCAAGCTTGTATGAACCTTTTGCGGTAACCCTGAACATCATTCTCATAGTTGAAGGCGATTCCTTGAATAAGTGTATCATGAGGACCATCCCTTCTCGCGTAACCAAACTGTCGTAATGCTAAGCAAGGGTTATAAGTGATTCCTCCCCTAAGGCCTAAGAGAGGGACATTAGGGAATTCACCACAGCGATCGATGATAGTAACATCTTTCGAGAACCGTGAACACCAATGAATGTTTGAATGCGTAAGGGACATCAGTCGATGAGACCATCTTTTACCCTGTTCATTCTTCAAATAAGATCTGGGTAGGTGCGAAATAAACCACCTAGCCAATAGAGGAGCGCAACACTTGAGGGTCCCCTTTCTTTTTAGAGTGCGAGCATGCGGGGAGTGTAGAATATCCCCAAGTAATGTAGGTACCGGATTCCGAGAGAGAAAAACCTGGATTGTGCTCACATCTACGAGTTGATCTGCATTAGGGAACAGTACCATCCCGTAGACAAGGAGCTTCAAAACCTCTTCAAAAGCTTGTAGATCTAGGGTATCCCAAAAATAGTAAGCCTTCTCCAACAAAAATTTAACCGGAATTCCTTGAACACTCCCTCTGGTTTCCCAATTTGTCACTATGTCGGACCGTTGTAGGGATAGAGCTTTAGCAATTTCTTTAGGTTTGGGATGTCTTTCCGTACCGTTGAGAGGTAGCTGATCAAGAATGGGTATCCCTAATAACTGAGAAAACTCCTCCATAGTAGGCATTAACTGGTAATCCGAGAATGTGAAACAGTAATGCAGAGGATCGAAGAACTGAAACAACACTTTCAACATTTCTTTGTCAGGTTTTGCAGTGACCAAGTTGAGCAACTGACCATGCTTTTCAGTGAAAGGAGAGCTTTCAGGAATCCTTACTGCCAAGTCCCTTAATTGGGGATATACTTTCACTAGGTTATCTGAATAGTGTTCCTGCGGGCGGATGCCATATCCTACAAAACAGAGCAAAGATGAGCCCTAGAAACCCTTGAAACAGTTAGTATGATATGCTATGGTATGATGTTTATGATGTCATGATAAATCACAGGTATAGCAAACACATACAAATCACACCAAGTCCTTAGGTTTAAGGCATGCTTGAGTTTTAAGGTCATACCCTCTTGAAGCTGGATTGGTTCAACTTGTTCTATAAATATGTAATCGGGTTCTAAAGGGCTCTCAATATCACTGATCTTTCCCCCAAGCCTTGTTCAATCGAAGATTGACTCGTAATCAAACAAAACTCAGAAGTCAAACCTCAATGAGTGTAGCATCGAGTATCTGTCGACCTTGGGCATACACCAAAGTCGGCCATCTCGCTACGTCCTACTGGCCAAGTTGTGTAATTAAAGGTTCTAAGGTCAGTTGATGCTTTATGACACCACGTGGGGGCCCTGTACATCTCCCTGATTGACTCAAGGGTTACAGGTACCAACCAAAGTGCCACATTAATGTAGCTACTGCTTTACCCGTGTCGGTATACCCCAACACAACTCCCTCACAGTTTATTGCTACTTACCTAAAAGGTGTTTCCCGATCCGGGTGTAGGATCAAATAACCCAAATAGTTCCCATAAATATAAAGCAGCAAGACAATCAAGAGAAAGAAATTAAATATGACCTAGATCCTAAGGTTTACCCCACTTTATATTTTATTCCCCAACAAATTCGCCAGTTCTGTGATACGGTGGCAGAACCGACTGTTAATACTGGTTTGTGTTTTTTGTTTGCAAATGTCACGATAAGCAAGAGTCGCCACCGACTTTTATTTTATCCAATATGGAAAATGAAAAAGAACAGAAAAAACCTTTTTCAAGATGTTCCTGAGTACGGGGGTAGATTATAGAAAGGGAAGGTGTTAGCACCCTTTCTATTCGTGGTTTTCCACGGGCTCTTAGGTACTTGCTCATTTTAAAAACTGCTTGCGTGTGCTTGCTTTGAAAAGTTTTGTTTTACTTCGTGTTAACCCTTGTTTCTGTCCTCAAGAGTGTTACGAAGTCGTTTTTGAAAACTGTTTTGAAAAGTGTTGGTGTGAAAAAGTTTTTGTTTGTTTGAGGAAGTACCTAGGAACTAATCTACCTACTCGAAAAAGGTCTGTTCGTTTTCCTTTTAGACAATGCTATCCCGTTATTGAGGAATAGGTAGCACCATTGTTGGAGTTTTTTAGGGACAATCGAAGGGACAAATACGATCACAAAAGCAATGTTAGTAATCATCCTAAAGCCTTAAAGATCTTTTTCTGAGGCAACATCCGAATGGGTCATTTTAGATATTTCTGGGCTAGAGGACAACCACTAACAAACGCTATACTTCATGACTGTTTATCGAAGGAAACTGGAGTGGAGTAAACCCTAGGAGTGAGCATGTGCGAGTGTATGTTTCAGTTAATTTATCTTTGCATATTTAGGTTTTTCTACTATATTAATTTTTAGTTAGTCTTTCCATACAATCCTATTAACATTCATCTAAGCAGTTTATAGTTTGCGGAAATAAAATGCGAGAAAGTTAAAGTCCTAGCTATTACAGAGCTTTTGAAGATACATAATTATTTTGACAGAAAATAAATATGCGGAATTGAAATCCTAATTACTATTACAAACTCGGAGCAGTTACAATAATAATAAAAAAATTAAATTAAAAAACGCGCGCGGCGAATTAAATGCGAGAATAAATTAGGAAACCTAAAAAACTAGTTGAAAAAGATTTAGGTTATTTTTTTGAGAAAAATTAGATTAAACTATGTACAAATTAACCCTAATTTCTAATTAATTTAAATTATGAAAAAAAAGAATTAAATTGCCCTAAATTAAATTAACCTAATTAGTTAAGGAAATAAATTATTTTTTTATGAAAAAAATGATTTTTATGTTTTGTGATTTTTTGATTTAATGATAAAAAATGATTTTTGTGTTATTTGTAAAAAGAAAAATAATTAATGAAATAATTAAAATAAAGGAAATAAAATAAAAAGAAAAGAAATTGGGCCTGTATTGTTGAGCAATTCAGGGGGTGCATTATTGAATTTGTGCCAAGCCCATTAGCTGAGCCCACCCTTTGCACCTGATTCTATGTTGGCCAACCTTGGAGATGTACCATAGGGACGCATCATGAGACGCTAGATTGGTGATGGAGATGATCCATTGGCTGGATTGCGTGACTGCATGGTGGATGCTTGAAACGTGTATGCATGGAATCTGTAATCAAATATTGAGAAAATAACAAAACGCTGGGACCTGGGATCGAACCCAGGTCCTCCCACTCAATACCAATGCACGCCTTGCCATATGGGCTGCAGTGTTTAGTTATGAATATAATAATAACAATGTATATTATATAAAAAAGTGGATAATTGGAAAAATAAAAAAACGCGGGTTTTATTCAAACAGACCAATGGGGTTGTGCCACATATCTTCTTCTTCCCATGTCCGTCGTCTTAGGTACGATAGTTCTACCTACGTACATCTTCCATGGCTATAGCACTGAAAGTTTCAAAAATTCACAGCAAGCATGATAAATCAATTGTGAGTACATAGATCAATTAATCTTGATCTCACGAGCATCATGGTGCCCCTTTCTTGGGCCAATTTAACCGGTATAAAAAAACCCTAAAATGGCAAAGCAAACCCTAGCAATGGCAATTATGAATACATGCATCAAAACATCAATTAAACCATTCAAACATGTTACAAATATGTCAATAAGCACAAATATATTATTAGAACACTTTTATGATGCAGGAATCATTTTAATCAAATTTGAAAAAGGAAGCAAACCGCGCAAGTGTTAGGTGACGATTCTGGGCGTGAGGATGCGTGAAACTGACGTGTTAGCTTCAGAGAGGCTCCAGAAAACGATTGGGAGTGTTGAAATGCTTTGAATTTCCCTCTAGGTTGGAAACCGGTCCACACCTTTTTGCCAAAAATTTTAGTTTTGTTTAATGCCTTGCACGACCTCAATCCTTGTTCTTGCGCATTGTTCTTGTTCAGTATATATAGTAGGACAAATTAGGTTAACAAAAACAATTTGTATCTTGGTAAATCATGGAGATTTGATTTGGTTTTGCTCCTTGTATGATATGTTTCCCAAATAGCCTAATCATGCCAATTTTTATTCAATTTTCCTTGATTTGATTTGGTATGATTAATCCAACTTGAATAGATTTGATTCCTACAAAAAAATCAAATCAAATTTAATCTTTTGTGTTTTTTGCCATTTATTTTATTTAATTTGAATTTTAAATAATAAAAAAATCAAAATAAAATAAATAATGAAGAAAATAATGTGTGGATGCTGATTTGGGTCGTGGACCATGTCACAAACAAGATGCAATCATGAGATGCTAGGCCCATTTGACCAAAAAATGCATTTTTGAGCACATTTCACTTTTGTCAATTTTGCAAAAACGGTCAACTTTGACAAGGCATATCTCCTCCAATTTTAACCCTAGAGAGGTGTTCTTAGACTTTTTAGAAAGATTAGGATGTCCTCTAAACAACCCTTTTGAATTCATCTCAATTGGGTCTTCCATGTTCATGTAAGAAGCTTTGACCCAAAAGGTGTTTTTGTTGACTTTTCAAAAGGACCTATAATGTAGAAATTCATATCTTTTGATGAGTGCATATTTTGAACTTGTGGGCTGAATATGTTGTAGGTAATTTCATCCTATTCAAAATGAGCCTTGGATGGAAATTTTCTGATAAAGTATGAAGAAGTTATGCCTGGTCAAAGTTTGGTTGACTTTTCCTATGAAACCCTAATTTAGCAACTTTTGGGTTTTGATGAATTTGGCGGCATTCCTTGAGGAATCATGATCAACCCTTGATCAAATGATGGATATCTCTTCAAAATGTTTATGTTGACCAAAAATCTTGAAGTTTGACTGTATGTGGGCCACAATTGACTTTTGACCTAGTATAGTTGATTTTTAGGCATCTGGGCAATTGACTGAGCAAACTTCTTGTGAAAGGCATGTTGACATGGATGATCTTGAAAACATATTGGGACCATGGAAGGAATTTGGGACCTTTGGAGTTCCCACACCCTGATGAAAATGGAAACCCTAGTTTGAGGTACATTGTCTTAGGAGAGAGTTTGTCTGGTCAACTCTTGGGCATCCTTGAGCAAGTTGAGGACTTCAATGGGCATGTGTTGAGTAAAATGAGAGGGATAATTTTGGGGTAAAACACCTATCAAGCAGACTTGAAGGAGAAGGATGACCTAATTTAGATTCTTGAGAGTCGTGCTGTAGAGATGATGGAGGAGCAAGAGGATTTATTTTCCTCTAGAGCTCAGTCGGGACTTAGTCATTCACTTCCCGACTCTGGTGATTGAAAAATGGTTGCTAATCAGTATCCAGAAAAGAACAAGCAGTTTAAGACTTAGATTGCAAGACTCACAGGAAAGCATCAGTGTATAGAGTGATCTTCATAAGCTTTGTTTTTTTAGGATTTTAGATTCTATCTTCTTATGTACTTGGGATTGTTGAAACTTGTACTAAAAATTTGTAATCCATTTTGAAGTTATTATAATGAGATTTTCAGTATTTCAAAATGTGTTAGTACTTTAATATTTTCAAAATTGTCTATAATTCTTTGAGTCCCTTGAATTATTAATAATAAAATAAATCATGTGCATTTCATATCATGCACTATCTGGTACATATTTCTTGCATTTCTGTTCATACCCACGTGTCTTACTGAATTTTTCTACTTCATTCAGCAAGTTGTCTCACCGACACAATACTCGGGCTAATTCCATGAAGAAAATGGATAATCTTGAACAAGAGAATCACGAGCTGCATGAATAAGTTACTACTTTGATGGAATGATTAGTGGCTGCTCAGAATTAGCCACCACTTACTCAACCTCAACAAACAACATTCGCTTCTGAAGGTCCATCAGTTCTTGTTTCTGTTACCCAAGTTATTGTTGCTCAGAATCGTATGCCTCGGGGTTACCCGTGGGGAATGCTTGAAAACTTCATGCCAGAAATTTTTAATCTTAACACTCAAGCTGCTCCAGTTATGAAAGTTGTTGCTACTCCTGCACCTCTTGTGGTGCATGTTACTCCTGTTTCTAGAAATGAGATCCACTATGATGCACCTACTTCGATGAATGTTATGCCGTTTCTTAACGATGAAGTTTATACTCCTGTTCCTCCACCAAGTGAAAGTGTGGGTTTCTATGACCGGTTGGATGACTTTTAAGACCAGTTCAATGAGATGTAGAAGGAAATGAAGGCCCTTCCAGGAAAAGAATTATTTGGATAGAATGTTAGTGAACTCTGCCTAGTGCCCAATGTAAAGGTGCCAGCGAAGTTTAAAGTGCCAGAATTTGATAGGAACAAGGGAAACTCTTGCCCTTGTGACCACCTTGTGATATATATCAAGAAATTGTCCATCCATACTGATGATCATCGTTTTATCATTCATTTTTTCCAAGATAGTTTAACTGGTGCTGCTCTGAAGTGGTATATGAGTCTGGACAATAGTAGTATTCGTACCTTCAATGATCTGGGACAAGCCTTTATCAAGAAGTATAAGTACAATATGCTCATGGCGTCTGACCATGACCAGTTAAGGGAAATGGCTCAAAGAGATAAGGAGTCATTCAAAGAATATGCGCAAAGATGGCACGAGATAGATGCCTAGGTGGTGCCACATATAGGAGAACAAGAAATGACTAATGTCTTCCTAAAAACCCTTGGATCATTTTATTATGAAAGAATGGTCGCCAGTATGCTGAGTGATTTCACCGAAATGGTAAGCATGGGTGTTTGTTTGGAAGAGGCTATCAGAGAGAGGCATTTGACAAGAGATGAAGGGACGAAGAAGTCGTCATACAGATTTTCTGGGAAGAAAGAAAGTGAAACGAATGTTGTTATTGGAGAAAGGAAGATTAGACCAACTAGAAGGCATCAACGGTACCAGCAACAGGTTTCTTCTGTGACTTCAGTCGTCAATGCGGCTCCAACCACAACTTCCTATCAGAGACCATCCCCTCAGGGAAATTAAGGGCAGAGTCAAAAGAGAGAGTCTTTTGACTCTATTCTAATGAGCTATGCAGAGTTACTTCCGGCTTTGATTCAGAAGAAGTTGGTTCAGACCAGGCCACCCCCTACTATACCATCACCTCTACCTTGGTATTATAAGGCATACCAGACGTGTTCTTTTCATCAGGGAGCACCAGCGCACAATGTTGAGAGCTGTTATCCTTTGAAATCTTAAGTACAAAAGATGGCGAGATTTGGTCTCTTATCCTTTAAAGATGTTGGCCCTAATGTGAAAGATAATCCTTTTCCAAAGCATGAAGGAGCAAATGCTGTAAACATGGTTGCTGGTTGTCCAGGCGATTTCCAGATTTTTGATATCAACTTGGTTAGAGGAGATTTAGTCAAGATGCATGCTAACATCTGCGAGTTTAGTTACTATACGCATGACCATGCTGGTTATGAAATTTGCAATACCGATATCCAGGGATGTGAGAAGATAAAAGCTTATCTTCAGGAAATGATGGATGGGGGCCTCATTCATATAATCAGGCCTAGGGAAGAATACAAAGAAGGTGTGAATATGGTCTTTGGATGTCCTGGAGAATTCTGGATTTTTGACGTGGATCATATGAATGATGATTTGGTGCAATTGCACGCTACCTTCTGTCACATGGATGGTCAAGAAGAACACCATTATAGTTCTTGTCGGATCTGCTGCAGAGATTCCCAAGGTTGTTCCTTTCTGAGAAGGGGTATTCAGTTGTTGTTAGACAATGTAACTATCAAAGTTTCGGGAAATAAAGATGATTACAATGGGATTAATGTGATTGAATATTGTTGGTTGAGATTGTGTCAGATGATGAGTATGCTTCTATAGAAGAATTCTTCTCCTCAGATGAAGATATGTTCTCCAGCAATGATTTTGTGATGTCTAAGTATTCTGAAGAGGGGGTGAATGTTATTTTACCTTGTTTTGGTGTTCCCGCCCTATAGAGATTGGGTATCATAGTAAGCCAGATGTTGATCCAATGGTGACTTGCTTGCCGGGTCCTGTTCCTTACGAATCAGGCAAAGTCGTGCCATACAAATACAATGCTACAATCCTAGAGGATGGTGTGGAAGTTCCCATCTAACCTTTGTTTAATGTCAAGAATATTGCTGAAGCCAACCGAGTGACCTGCAGTGACCATGTTTTTGCACCTGTCATTCGAGGGAGTGTTAATGCTGATAAAATGGTCGTTGAAAGTACTGAACCCAAGAAAGAAATGGGGGAATCTAGTTGTACTACTATATAAAAAGATATGGATGATATATTAAAGATTATCACAATGAGAGACTACAGGATCATAGATCAATTGTTGCAGACTCCATCAAAGATATCTATTCTAGCCTTGCTAATGAACTCTTTTACCCATATGGAATCTTTGATGAGAGTATTGGATCAAGCTTTTGTGGAAAGTGATATGCCTTTATATCAATTCAACAGTGTGGTGGGGGATATTACATCCTGTAATAACCCGAGTTTCTGTGATGACGAATTTCCCGATGAAGGAAGGAATCATAACTTGGCTCTCCATATCTCCATGAACTATAAGAACGATTCATTATCAAATGTGCTGATTGACAATGGGTCCGCTTTAAATGTTATACCGAGGAGCATGCTTATGAAGCTGAAATACCAAGGAACTCCCATGCTCTCAAGTGGCATAATTGTGAAAGCTTTTGATGGATCAAGGAAGTATGTCATAGTGGAAGTAGATTTTCCTATTCATATAGGCCCGCACTTATTTCAGATTACTTTCCAAGTTATGGATATCGTGCCCGCTTAAAAATGTTTACTAGGACAACCATGGATACACGAGGCAGGGGCTGTCGCTTCAAATTTGCACCATAAGCTGAAGTTTGTGCGTGAAGGAAAGGTGGTCATCATAAATGGAGAACAGGAATTGTTAATATCTCATTTATCCTCTTTCAGTGTTGTAGAAGCGGATGAAGTTGCTGTTGGAACTCAGTTCCAAGCTTTATCCATTGATAATATAAGGGAAAATGAGAATTTTATAGCCTCGTTTAAGGATGCTCAGCAAGTAGTGCGTAATGGCCCTAGTAAAGTATTGAGAAGATTGTGGACCCACCAGTGAATAAGAATAAAGCTGGTTTGGGATTCTCTGTGAAGAATGATAAAGGTAAGAACATGAAGCCGAAGTATGCTTTGGGCAAATATCAAGATATCTTTCGTAGTGGGGGTTATCTTCATCCAACTGTTCCTAGGATAAATGTTATTGTGGAAGATGAAGCAGAGCAGGAGATGCCAAACTACGTGACGCATGGAGTCAAAGTCCAAAACTGGGTCACCATTGATGTTCCCTCTTGTATTCATGTCTCAAAGTAATTTGTTTTTTGATAATCTTTTCAAAAATCTTTCACTCTGCGTAAGGTGAAAGTATTGATGTTGTATGGGCTTATCTGTTGCTTTGATCTTTAAAATCAATAATAAAAGTTGTCTTTCATCCAAAAATTATGTCTTTATTTTCTGCTTTTTCTTGGAAAATGTTAATCAGAAAAAACCTTTCAAAATAAATAATAATTGTAATTGAATCTGCATAATCACTTGATATATGTGTCAGTTTCTAAAAGCAATCATAAATCACATGTGCAGATTAATTAAAAAACTTGTTGAATACAATGACCATGCACCCTCTCCTTAGAAGTAGTATAGTCCTATCTTCATACTACTTAATATGTCAAGACATGTATTATAACATCAGTACACACATAAAACACAAACACTCCACTCCCCCTTTTTAGCCAAAAATTGAAAAGAAAAAAAAAGTAAATTTAAACACAATGGAAACACATACATTTCACACAAGAAATAAACACAGATGGAAGCACAAAATAGGTGATGGAACCAAACAAACTTCACCAACTTCAAGTGGTCATCCACCTCTTGCACTTGCCAAAAATCCTCCTGAAATCCTTGGTGTTGTCAGCAACCCTTTGCAGAGAGCCTTTGTCCCATCCAATAGAAACTTGCACAGGCTTCCTAAGCATCAGAACATAGAGGAGTGATGCAGTATTAGTTGCACTCCTCCATAACTGTAATTGCTATAACTCCTCAATAGTACCATTTTCAATCCCACTGCTTACAACAACAAGTTGTTCCTTGTTGTCCATATGCTCCAGAGTAATAAAATTTTCTTCAACAAGATTCTTGATAAATTTCTTATGACTCTCAAGGTTCTTGTTCCAACCATGTTGAATAAAATATTTGATATCATTCAGATCTTCACCAAATAATGTCATGACATCATGTTTGACATTATGATCCTTCAACATCTGGTCAATCCATACTAGTTGAGAACAACCTCTCCTAGTTCCACCATACTCAGTTATAATAGTATTTTCAAGGCACAAATCAGATTGTTTCTTAGATATAAATACCTACTAACCCACTGATGCAGTTCAAGATTTTACTTTCTTGAATAGTAGAACACGTCCTTGGTTCAAGTTTAGAAACAAGGCATGAATTAGCAATGTCTGCTTCATTTGAGTGTGTTGTATCGATCTCCTTAAGAGGAACTATCTAAACTCTAACTTCAGAGTTATTTTGGTTAACACTTTGTGGACTCACAGATAGCTTCTTTTTCCGTCTCCTCAATTTTCATAAAAGATGCTCCAACATTATCTTCAACATCCTTTTCTTTTTCAGGGAAAGAATAATCAATTATCACACTTGTGGATTCCATAACATCTTTAATTCTGGAGTTAAACACTCTATAATCTCTTTTGTTTAAAGAGTAATCCAGAAATATTCCTTCATTCCTTATGAGATTTTCCTTACCTTTTTATCTTGATTCACTAAGACATAGCATTTAATTCCAAAGGTATGAAAATGCTTGACTACAGGCTTTCTTCCAGTCCATATCTCATAAAGAATAATTTAAGTATCTCCTCTCAAAGTGACCCTATTATGAATGTAGCAAGTAGTACTCATAGATTCAACATAAAACTCTAATGGTAATTGCTTGGTTGAGAGCATAACTCTAGCTGATTCCTATATAGTCCAAGTCTTTTGCTCAATAATTCCATTTTGCAAAGAAGTGATGGAATGAGAAAAATCATAACTAATACCTTCTGAATCACAAAATTCATAAAATTTTGCATTCTAAAATTCCTTGTCATGTTCACTTCTGGTCTTGACAATCACACTCTTCTTCTCCTCTTGAATATTTTGACACATATTTTTGAATACTTCAAAAGCATCTGATTTTTCTATAATAAAATTCATCCAAGTGTACCCATAAAAGTCATCAACAACCACATAAGCATACCTTTTTCCTCCCAGGCTATCTATCTGCATAGGTCACATTATATCCATATGAAGAAGTTCCAACACTTTGGAAGTAGTCTGATATTGCAACATGGGGTGTCACATCATGGATTGATTTCTAATTTCACACTCATCCCAAACTTTACCTTCTCTAATTTTGAGCTACGGCATTCCCTTGATAGCTCCTTCAGATAAAATCTCCATCATTTCTTTTATATTAAGATGTCCAAGTTTCTGGTGCCATAGCTTTACTTCATTCTCATTGGCTATTGAACATATGGAAGAGTAAACAATCATTTGAGATTCCCATAAATAGAAATTGTCTTTAGACCTTACGCCCTTCATCATAACATCATATTTCTCATCATTGACAAGACATTCAGATTTTGAGAAATTGACTAACAGACCTTGGTCACACAATTGACTAATGCTAATAAGGTTAGCAGTTAATCCTCTCACATAAAGTAAAAAATTTAAACTAGGAGAACCAACACACATAAACTTTATAACTCCTTTGATTTCAACTTTAAACCCATCATCAAATCTTACAGAACCTGTGGGATGAGGCCTAATATTCACCAATAACTTCTGAACTCTTGTCATGTGCCTAGAGCACCCATTGTCAAAATACCAGTCTTTTCCATTTGAGTCTCTTAAGGAAGTATGAGCAATAAAGTTCATATCCCTATTTTCAATACTTCTCTTTTTGTTCACTGGGTCAGCCTTAGAATAAACTGAAGATTTTTTATCTCCATACAATTTATAACAAAAAGTTTTAATATGGCCATGCTTACCATAATAATAACATTTCCACTTTGAAGATCGGAATATGGATAATGTTTCATCATGCCTGCTAGGATGTTGTAACATGTTGTTGGACATGTTGATTATTCTCTTCCTTTTAGGAGGAAAGGACTTCTTCTTAGACATTCTTCATTTCTTATTATCAGAATGATAATCAACTTCTGTATCCCCATCCTCTTTCACCATATCAGCTCAACTATCCATCTTCTTCGAAGAATCTGACATATTATTCAGCTTGGAATTTAAGACAGATACATCACCTTGAATATGTGAAACATAACATAGAAGCTTCTTCATTTCATTCTCCAATTCAGCTATTATCTTCCTATGTTCTTCTATTGTCTTAAGACTTTCTTCACACCTATCACATATGTTCTTAAGGGATACATCAAGGTCTTCATAGAGAACACTTTCATCATAAGTTTCCACTTCATCTGCCTATCTACTAGAAAGAGCCATCACAAGTTTTATAATTTCATTTTTAGCCTCATCTTCTAACTCATCATCATCAGACCAAGACACAGTAAAGCCCTTTTTCCGCCTCTTGATAAAAGTGGGACATTCTAGTTTAATATGACCAAAACCTTCATACTCATAACATTTAATGTCTTTGCTTTGATTGCTCTTTTCTTCAGTCTAGTATTCTTCTGATAATCATTATCATTCCTGATGTCAGATGAGATGTTCCTGACATTTAGTCTTCTTCTTCTTCTTCTTTCCATCCTTTTCATAATTCTGTTGAATTACTTTCTAAGTAACACAATTTTATTGGAAAGACCTTCATCAGTATCTAAATCAGCTTGGTCTTCTTCATATTCAGCATTAGAAACAAAAGTTGCGCTCTTGTTATTTTTCTCAGACTTGTCACTAATGGCCAACTCAAAGGTTTGAAGTGAACCAATAAGTTCATCAACCCTCATGTTGTTGATGTCATGAGCCTCTTCAATGGTTGTTACCTTCATGTCAAATTTCCTAGGTAGAGACCTAAGAATATTTCTAACAAGCTTTTCTTCTGACATCTTTTCCCCTAAGGCACTAGATGCATTAGCTATTTTAAGAATCTTAATATGATATTCCTGAATGGTCTCATCATCATTCATCTTTAGATTCTCAAATTTAGAATTTAGAAGTTGGAGTCTTGACATATTTACTATAGTGCATGTATTAATCAGCCTGGAAACATTCTTGTCTACTCCATTAGATAAAGCATTCAATTCCTTTGAATTTCCAATAGCTAATTTATCATCCTCATCATTCCAATATTCTTATGGATTTAAGGACACATTCCTATTGTTGTACCCCAAAATTTGCCTTCCCATTTCTCATTGATTTCTCACCACAAAGCCCTTGAAGCTCAGGATCCAGTTAGGGTTTCATCTGCTAAAGACCTCTCCTTGCACTGTTGACCCAAATTAGGGTTTGTGTTTGCACAAAGATGCTTTGACCTAAAATGCCTAAGATAACTTTCATGCTTCATATTAGACTCCCAAGTTTACCCATATCAAGTTTCAAGTCTTGATTCCAAGTTTTGCCCAGTCAATTGGACAGTTGACCTAGAAATCAACTACATTAGGGAAAAAGTCAACTGTGGCCAATTAACAGTCAAACCTCATGAAATTTGACCCACATCAACATTATGAACTCATATGAACCATTTGATCAAGTTTGGATCACAATTTCCCAAGAAATTTGATCAGATCACCAAAAGGGCAAAATGGTCATTTTTAGGGTTTTGACTGCACAAAGGCAATTTTTGACTGTTTGACCTAGCCAATGGCAAATCAAGCTCACACATGGACTCAAGGACCCCATTGAATTATCTTGACATGCTCAGCAAACTCAAAAGATCCCAAGTACACAAGATTGACAGTTGAATTTCCCAGTCAATTGATCAATTTTGACTGTATACTGAAAAGTCAAACTTTGACTTTTTGGTCAAAATCAAGAGTCAAGATTCATTTTTCATCAAAACATGCCAAATCATGAAACTTTTTCATCAAGAAACCAAGAAATACAAATTAGGGTTAAAAATTAGAATTTTTCATAACTTAGAATTTTTCTAAGTTATGAAAAACCCTAATTTTTTCCCAACTTTGCCCCACTTTTTCACCAAGACCCATTTGGATTCAAACAAAAGTCCAAACATGAAAGTTGTAGCTTGTTGCATAATCTACAACTTTTATTCACAAAGTTTTCTCATTTGAAGCTTGTATCTCAAGTTACAAATTTTTGAATAAGGGCACTAAACCATTCTTAACTTAGTGAATTTTTGACCTATTTTGACAAGGTTTTCTACCCCACTTCAAGACCATTTTTCATACACTTACACTTGTAATTTCAATTTGAATTTCAAATATGCATTGTAATACACATTCCAAGCTTTCCAAAATGTCCAAGAACTTCTCAAACAACCTCATAACTTGAGAGAATCGAATTTCACAATTTGGCAAAAACTCACTTTTGAATTGGCCATTTTCCATGTTCATAGTTTGTGCAAACTTCCCTAAACCAGCATGCCCTTGATTACAGGTCCTAAAACCCTTTGACACTCAATAATTTAATGCATATTCTTTGTGCCAAGACCATGTTCTTTGTGTTCTAGCATTGCATAGTGGATTAATCTCAAAGTAGATAAAGTACTTTATCCATTTTTGTAAAAGCAAGCTTTATGTCAAATTAAAATCCAAGCAAGTACAGTTAGGATCTCATTGGCACAAGTTTATGTGCTAATCACACTGATCAAGGGGGATAGTTGCAGCATACTTGAGGGGCCTGCATAAGCCTAGAACACCAACTTGCATTGTGTTGCTTAAGTAAGAAGAAAAGTGCCATAACATAACACATCTCCCATATCAGTCAAAAAACCCTTAAGCAAAGATTGAAAACACATTCCAAAGATCATAACCAAGCTATTGCACGACCCTAACACCTCTCAAACACTCTCATTGCCATAATCACTCTCAAACTGCACAAACAGGGCAAAGCCTGCAGTTTGAGTGCTACCTCCCATTTCTCTCAAGCTTTCTCGCCCAAACCGGTTCATACACATCCTCTAGCATCTATGCAAGCTGACCATGACCTGAAACTCGACCTGTAATCCCTCTAACAAGTTCCATCATTTTCACTTTTTCATTTTGCAATTGAAGTTCCACAGCTCGATACAAGGAGTTTCAAGACAAAGTAAAGCTTGGAATAGCATCCATGGGCCTCAAGGAAGCTTTTCCAATCATCACCTTGCACTAAAAGCTCCCCCATTGCAAGATAGAACTTCAGCTGAACAGGTATCTTGGTGAACTCGTATCTCTCTTATTATGCATCATTAGCCTTAAGTTTGTGAATAAACAATGTCCTACTCATGCCACTGAACATGTACATTCTTTTACTTTTCATTTCTTTTGCCTGAGTTGAGAGAATTTAAGGTTTGAAAATGGCAGAAAACTTAGGTTAGGATTTGCAGGCGTGTGTTTTTTGTTCAGAGGTTGAAGAAGAAGTGATCTGGGCTGGGCTTGTGCTGCATTTTCTTTTCACACCACATTTCTAAGTTCACACCTCCTGAGCCCATTTGTTTGATTTTCATGATTTCTTTGATTTTTCTTTTTCATGTTGACTTATTTATTTTTGTTTATAATATAAAAAATAAAAAATATATTTTTATACCATTTTTCTATTTTTTTGGCATTTTATTTGTTTATAAGAGTTATTTATACATAAATATAGATATATAGTATTTAGGATAAATAGAAAATAATAATACAAATATATTTGTTTTTTTCTGATTTTTTATTACATTCTCCCTTTTGAAAATATTTTATACAAAACATATTTTTTTTATAAATATTAATTATTATTATTTATATATATATGATATTTATTTAGTAAATAATAAGGATATATATATATATATATTAATGTATTTAGAATAAAAATACCAAAAAATGTACATATGTTATTTTTAATATTTAATACTAAAAAATACCTTTTTTTTACAAATATACTATATTTTATTTTATTTTTGTATGAAAATCATAAATATTATTTGCATTAATTAATTGATATCCATTTTGATTAAAAATTAGGGTTTTTACCCTAAATTTGAAAATACCTCAAAAATAATACCTTTTTATTTTCTTTTTATAAATAATACTTTTTTTATATACATATAAAAATTCCTTTTGCATTCTTGCATATTTGTTTTATTTACCATTTAATTATACATTTATTTATCTTGTGAATATTCATAGTAAATGATGTAATAGCTTAGATTCAATTTCTTGTCTAAATATCCCCATTTGAAACATTGTACCCCCTCCCTATATTATTGTGATGTAATAGCGTAGGAATTTAAATTTCGCACTTTATCACTTTCTAAACATACTATGCTAGAATTAGGGTTTTGTATGCGAATAAAAATGAACAAAATAGTTGGACCTAATACAAGATAAATGAGCATGAAAATGGACAACACATTTCACACTTGCACCCCCTAGGGTATTCCACTTTTTGCCTTTCAAATAATTGGGCCATATTGCATGTTGAATTTCTTTGGGCAAAAACAAACAATCAAATGATCATAGTCCCACAAAATGTTGCTTAAATGAATGATCAAGTCCCTTTTAAAGAAAATTGCCCAAAGACATTTAACACTATTGCAATTATGGTCTAAACGATGACCCGCGCCTGTCCCTTTCACCTCCTAAAACAAGATTGTCCACCAAATGCAATGGTGGAACAAAATTGTCAAAAGGTTTAAAACATAACAAAAAATCTTTGAGAAAACTTTAGGGTAGATAAACTCTTAAGTACTTGTCAACTTTCCAAGAAAACACTTGCCTATTTTCAAACCCACTTCACAAACACTTTCAAAATCAACTTTTCAAAAACCTTGAAACATTTTTTTCAAAAGATAAAACACCTTTTGTAAAACATTCGAGTAAAGAATTGTTACAAGGGTAGCCTATACAAGGCATCTTTTCAAAACATTTACAAAACCACACACCAAGCACCATTTCAAACAATTGAAAACCAAGGCAAGTTGATCTAAGCAAGTACCTAAGAGCCCATGGATAACCATGGATAGAAGGGGTGCTAATACCTTCCCCTTCTATAATCTACTCCCCGAACCCAAGAAAAATCTCAAAGGTTTTTGCTGTGCTTTTTAAACCTTTCCTTAGGATAAAATAAAAAGTCGGTGGCGAATCTTGCTCAACCGAAACATTTGCGAAAACAAACGCAAAACCCTAGTCAGTTCTCCCACCGTACCACAGAACTGGCGACTCTGCTGGGGACAATTTTTAAAGTGGAGTAACCTTAGGGCTTAGATCACCCTCTTGCATGACTAATTGTTTGATTTGCTTGCTTTATACTTTGGCTCTATTGTTTGGGTTTACAATCCTCCACCCGGATTTTGGGAAACATTCATAGATGGCAATACGTTGTGGAAACTGTGCGGGGTATACCGACACGGTCGAAGCAATAGTTATATTAGTGTGACATATTTGTGAGTACCGGTAACCCTTGAGTTCAATCAAGGAGAGTACGGGGCCGCTGAGTGATGTCACTAAGCACTAATGACCTAGAACCTTACTTGACCATCTTGGCCTATTGATTAGGGGTAGTGAGATGACCGGCTTTGGTTCAGTCTGAAGTTGGTAGATACTCGATACTACACTCATTGAGGGTTGTTTTCTTGGAATATTTTGGTCGCTAGTTAAGTGGCTAAACCAAAACAGTGAACACTGAAAACAATCCCATGATATTGAGCTCCTTAGAACCCGGTTACTATTTATAGGACAGGTTTTTAAGCCAACTACACTCAAGAGGGTACTTACCTATGAAACCCCATGCAAGCCTGAAACTAGGGTTTGGTGTGATTTGCTTGTACATATGTTTTGTGCATACATCATAAACATCATAAAGCATCAGAATGCATTCACTAACCATTTCAAGGGTTTGGATCTTCATCTTTGTTCTTGTTTTGCAGGTCATGGAAATCCCTCGCAGAAATACTATCCAAGTCAACCTTGTGAGAATCTCTCCTCAACTCAAGGAGATCACTGCAAGAATTCCGGAAAATTCATCCTTCAGTGAAAGACATGGTAGACTGCTCAGCCTAGTCAACACCAACATTGAAGAAGACATGATGAAAGTGCTATTCCAGTTCTTTGACCCTCTTCACCACTGCTTCACTTTCCTTGATTATCAATTGGTACCCACTTTGGAGGAGTTTTCTCAACTCCTAAGAATCCCTATCCTTAATCAACTACCCTTCAACGGTACGGAAAAGGAGCCAAAGCCGGAAGATGTTGCTCGAGCATTACATCTACAACCATCCGACATCAAGGGGCATTGGGAAACCAGAAGTGGCGTCAAAGGATTCTTAGCAAAATTCTTGTTTGAGAAGGCACAAGAATGTTGGAACTCATTGGACCTACAAGCCTTTGAAGAGATTGTGGCACTCCTTATCTACGGGTTGGTCTTGTTCCCAAATCCTGACCAATTGGTAGATGTCAACGCCGTCAAAATCTTCTTGTCCAGAAATCCAATACCAACATTGCTTGGAGACATCCTTCACTCATTTTACACACGAACAATGAGAAAGAGGGGTGTTCTCATGTGCTGCACTCCTATCCTTGCAAGGTGGTTTATTTCGCACCTTCCACAATCTGTCTTGAAGAATGACCAAGGTACAAGGTGGTCCCAACGATTGATGACTCTTACTCATTCTGATGTGCATTGGTGTTCTCGGTCCAGAGAAAATGTCATCATCGTCGATCATTGCGGAGAATTTCCTAATGTTCCTCTACTTGGAATTAGGGGAGGTATCACCTACAACCCTTGCCTAGCTTTGAGGCAATTTAGATATGCACGGAGGGATGGCCCTCATGATATGTTGATTCCTAGCCTAGTTTTTGACTTCGACAACGATGCGCAAGGACTTCGCCAAAGATTCATCAGAGCTTGGGGAAAACTCAACAAGGTTGATAGCAAGACTCTGGGACACAAGAACTTCATCCCTCTTGAGCCCTATCTCAAGTGGGTACGAGCCCGAGCCCAAAGTCTAATGATGCCTTATCCTCATGTACTCCCAGTGATTAAAGAGCCCATCAATGAAGGAGAGGTTCCCTACACTATCCTACATCCAGACATGCCTACATCATGGGAGGAAATGCAGAAAAGTTGGATTCAGCTTAAGGAGGAACGGAACACTTTTGAAGCTAGCTACTACGCCAGTGAAAAGAAGGTTCTAGAGCTTACCCGCCGACTCCACGAGCAAGAGGCCCTCAACACCTACATTGCACCGAAGAGGATGCGCAATGTCTTTCTGCCTTAAGAAGTTTATTTTGTAACATTTGGCCCATGGGGCATTTATGTACTAACAAATTTCTTCTTATTAATATGACGTGCGTTCTTCCTTGTCTGAAACAATTTTGAATGTTCTAAATCCTTGAATGCATTGCATACATCAGCATACCATTCATCATGTGCATAAGCAGGTCTCACTCCAGGTTTCCTTATCTGTCTGCTGTTTATTTCAGTAGGATGGATCTCGAGCAAACAGTCAAAGACCTACAAGCTCAGAATGCACAGTTCCAGCAACTCCTGATGACTTTGGTTAAAAGTCAAGAGGATATCAAGACTCAATTGGAGAATAAGGACCCAGTGAAGAAGAAGAAAAAGAGGATCGGGGTGGCTACTTTGGGGAGAAGATTTGACAGAGAAGCTCGGAGAGTGCTTGAATTTCCTCCTACTTCTGATGAAGGGACTAGTAAAAGAGATCAAGTTGCGGTGCCTTCCGAGTCTGATGCGGAGGAGGAAGAGGTTGAAGAGGATGAAGATTATTCTGACCAGCAATACCCTCCAGCTGATGATAAATACAAGGGTTTAGAAGACAGATTGGCCGCCATGGAATTACAAAGGGTACCGGGTTTGGATTTTGAAGATTTGGGTTTGGTTGCCGGGATTGTGATTCCCCCAAAATTCAAAGTGCCAGTATTTGTGAGGTATGATGGGCTGTCCTGCCCCAAAATGCACCTCAGGTCCTACGTGAGAAAGATTCAACCCTATACAGCAGATAAAAATCTCTGGATTCATTTCTTTCAAGACAGCCTGTCAGGAGCTCAGTTGGAGTGGTTTTATCAGCTAGAAGGAACCAGTGTCAGAAATTGGGAAGATTTGGCCACCGCTTTCTACAAACAATACCAGTATAATTCTGATCTTGCTCCTACTCGTACCCAACTTCAGGGTATGTCACTAGGAACAAGTGAGGGATTCAAAGAATATGCACAAAAATGGAGGGATTTGGCTGGCAGGGTGCAGCCTCCTTTAACCGATCGTGAGCTCGTTGATATGTTTCTCGGGACCCTATCTGGGCCATTTTTCAATCATCTAATTGGTAACTCTTCCGCGGGGTTTACCGATTTGATCTTAACCGGCGAAAGAATAGAAGCTGGCATCAAGTCAGGAAAGATTCAGAAGGGTGTTGCTGCAAGTGTCTAGAAGAAACCTTTTAAGAAGGAGACAGCTATGGTATATTCTCAGAGAAGAGCAGGAAAGATGGAGCGTCGGCCAACTGTGGGGGCCGTAATGATTCAAAATACTCCAAGTGAGCAGCCTCGCTATAACCAGTCCAGACCAAATCAGCAACGGGTGGAAAGGCCACAACGGCAGTTCACCCGTATTAATATGACTCCAGCACAAGTGCTTCCCCATCTATTGAAGTTGAATCTTTCCACCATCAAGGAGGCGCCAAAGAATGTGAATACGTTCTCCCCGCATTATCATGCCAATCCTAAATGCGCCTACCATTCAGACAGTGTTAGACACGACACCAATGATTGTTGGGCACTCAAGCATAAAATCCAAGACCTGATAGAGGCTAAGGAGGTAGAGTTTGACGCTCCAGAGAAACCCAATGTGATATCTGCACATATGCCGAAGCACGGCCGAAATATCAATGCCATTGAAGAGGATTTGTATGTTGCTGACGTCAGTGATCTGACTACTCCACTGCTAACCATTAAGTTGAATTTGTTAAGGGCCGGGATCTTCCCGGGATGTAAAGAAGACTGCTATTGTTGCCACTCTCTGCCGTTTGATTGTCCGCTATTAAAGAAAGGCATCCAAGGCCTTATGGATAGCCGACAAATTTTGTTCGAAAAAGTTTCTGCTGTTCCAGTTCATGTTGAAAATGTCTCAATCATAACCATTCACGCCAATCTTTCCAAGGCCGTCAAAAAGCCAGTTAAGATTACACCAGCTGCAAAATCTGTTCCTTTAAAGATAACAATGCCAGGGCCTGTTCCCTATGTTTCTGAGAAGTCGATACCTTGGAACTTTGGTGGTGACATCTACTACCATGGTATCAAGCAAATCGAAGTAATTGAAGAAGGTTCGGATGATGAAGAAGCCAGCATTAGTAATATTGCGGGCACCAGCAAAATCACCAGGAGCGGGAGAATATTTTCTCCAGAGATTGCCCCTCCGAGAGCAGTCTTTGGACCCTCATCAGCTAAAGAAGTCATCCCTGCACCAGTAAAACTCTCTGCTAGAACTCCTTTGATTGAAGAAGTTGTTGTTCTTAGTGCTGTCTCTCCTACCATTGCTGATAAAGGAAAGGGAATACAAGATGAGCCCGTCAGGACGAGGGCTCAACCCTTGGTGATCCCGGAAACCTCCAAGAAAGAAATGGACGAGATTTTGAGGATAATCAAGAGAAGTGATTACGATGTGGTGGAACAGTTGGGGCAAACCCCCTCCAAGATCTCCATGCTGGCACTATTGCTTTGCTCAGAAGCGCACGCTAAGGCTTTGATTAAGTTTCTGAAGGCAGCTCATGTGCCCCAGGAAACCTCTGCGGATCAATTTCAACATTGCGTGGCTAGCCTGACTGCAGACAATGGATTAGGTTTTTCTGATGCCGACCTAACCCCTAAAGGCCGAAACCACAATGATGCTTTGCATATTTCGATCGAGTGTCGCGGAACCACCCTTGCACATGTTTTGGTTGATACCGGTTCGTCGCTGAATGTTTTGCCCAAGAAGGCCTTGGACCGGCTAGATTGCGAAGGGTTGGAATTGAAGCCGAGTGATATTGTCGTCAGAGCTTTCGATGGGTCGAAGAGAATGGTCCATGGAGAGGTTGAAATTCCCATCAAGATAGGTACTGAGGTGTTTAAATCCACTTTCTATGTAATGGACATCTGTCCATCATACTCCTTCCTGCTGGGTAGACCTTGGATACACCATGCTGGGGCAGTCACCTCCTCCTTGCATCAGATGCTGAAATATCCTGTCAAGGGAAAGATCATCACTGTTCACGGCGAAGAAGAGTACATGATTAGCCACTTAAATTCTTTCCGGTATGTGGAGGTTGAAGGAGAGTTCATTGAGACACCATTTCAACATTTCAAAGAAGTTCTTCCTGAAATAGCAGTGGCAAAGTTGGCAGCTGAGACACCGAGACAGATGGCCAGGATGGCATCTCTGGAGGACGCAAGGGCCGCAATGAAAGAAGGGAAGAATTCAGCATGGGGGCAGTTACCCGACTTTCCGCATAAAACTGACAAGTTTGGATTAGGGTTCACAGCCGCTGGCCAGAAAGCTATACGCCAGTCAAAGATTGAAAGAGCGCCAGTCAAAATTTCTCCTTACCGAATCAACGCCCTGGAAGATGAAGACAAGGAAAGCAACATTGAAGAGTGGATTTATCCAACTGTCAGAGGAGGATTGAGCAATTGGGAGGCTAAAGACTTTGTCCCCATCACTTTTATTCATCAGTAATTTATCTGTTAAACATTTCCTATTTGTTCTGTAATATTTTACTTTCAAACAATCCGTACACTATCTTTTCACCTCCTGCCTTGCCCGAGGCATGTAGGTCCACTTGTAAGGGTTTTGACTATTTTTCATATTCATATGCCATGTTTAATGATTCATTGGACGTTTTTCATTTGATAAACTGCTTTTGTTCATTTTCTTTCCTTTTGCATTTTTTGTTCAAGGATGGCTATCCCTTACACACACCCACACTCACCAATGCAGGTACCCATCCACTCCGGATTCCATGGGTGACTATTCTGCTGTATCTTTCAATAACTCTGAAGATCTGGTCAATCTAGCCGAGTATGAAGATGACGAAGGTTGTGAAGTACCCGGGGAACTAGCCAGACTTCTGCAACAAGAGGAAAGGGCCATCTTACCGCATGAAGAGCCATTGGAAGCTGTTAACTTGGGAACCGAGGAGGATCGGAAGGAGGTGCAAGTGGGTGCCAACCTGGAACCAAAAGTTAAGGAACGCCTGATACAGTTGTTGAATGAGTATGTTGAAATCTTCGCTTGGTCCTATGAAGATATGCCGGGTTTAGACACAGACATCGTGGTTCACCGTCTCCCCACAAGAGAAGACTGTCCACCAATCAAGCAAAAAGTTCGCTGAATGAGGTCCGGCATGTCCGAAAAGATCAAGGCAGAAGTAATGAAGCAGTTCGACGCTGGCTTTCTGGCTGTTACGTCTTATCCTCAATGGGTCGCTAACATTGTGCCAGTACCTAAGAAAGATGGCAAAGTCAGAATGTGTGTGGACTACCGGGATTTGAATAGGGCCAGCCCTAAAGATGATTTCCCGCTACCTCATATTGACATCTTGATCGACAATACAGCTCAGCATAAGGTGTTTTCCTTCATGGACGGATTCTCGGGCTACAATCAAATCAAAATGGCTCCCGAGGATATGGAGAAAACAACTTTTGTCACGCAATGGAGCACTTTTTGTTACAAAGTGATGCCGTTTGGGTTGAAGAACGCAGGGGCAACTTATCAACGCGCCATGGTAGCTTTATTTCATGATATGATACATCATGAGATTGAAGTTTACGTAGACGATATGATAGCTCGGTCACAAACAGAGGAAGAGCACCTTGAACATTTAGAAAAGCTGTTTGCCAGATTAAAAGAATACAAGCTCAGGCTGAATCCAAGTAAATGCACTTTTGGAGTTAGGTCTGGTAAACTCCTGGGATTCATTGTAAGCAACAAAGGCATTGAAGTCGATCCGGCAAAAGTAAAAGAAATACAAGAGATGCCTGCTCCCCGTACTGAAAAGGAGGTTAGAGGATTCTTGGGGCGCATAAACTATGTTGCCAGATTCATCTCACATCTGACTTCTACTTGTGAGCCAATTTTCAAACTCTTGAAAAAAGATCAGGTAGTGGAATGGAACGACGATTGTCAAGCTGCTTTTGATAGAATCAAGGAGTATTTGCTAGAACCTCCTATTCTGATGCCACCCGTCGAAGGAAGACCATTGATCATGTATTTGACCGTCTTGGATAACTCAATGGGGTGTGTTTTGGGCCAGCATGACGAGTCTGGTCGAAAAGAGCATGCTATTTATTACCTTAGCAAAAAGTTTACCGACTGTGAGACTCGCTACTCACTGCTCGAGAAAACTTGCTGCGCTTTGGTATGGGCTGCTCGCCGACTAAGACAGTATATGCTGACTCATACTACCTTATTGATATCCAAAATGGACCCTATCAAGTATATCTTCGAGAAGCCCGCTTTATCTGGAAGGATAGCTAGATGGCAAATGATCTTAACCGAGTATGACATCCAATACACCACCCAAAAAGCTATAAAAGGGAGTGTATTAGCTGACCATCTGGCTCATCAGGCTATCGAAGACTATCAACCCATGAGATTTGACTTCCCAGACGAGGACATCATGAATTTGGACAACATTGAAGGTGGCGGACCGTATGACGGACCCGAAAAGGGATCCCGATGGACCCTGTACTTTGATGGTGCTTCAAATGCACTTGGAAACGGTATTGGCGCAGTACTCATTTCTCCGGAAGGTTGTCACACTCCTTTCACGGCCCGACTTTGCTTCAACTGCACAAACAACATGGCTGAGTATGAAGCTTGCATCTTTGGTCTCGAGGCTGCTATAGACTTGGGGATCAAATCTTTGATCGTATTTGGGGACTCGGCTTTGGTCATCAGCCAAATCAAATGAGACTGGGATACCAAGCATCCTAATCTTATCCCATACAAAGAACATGTCCTGACATTGTTGCCTCATTTTGAGCAAATTACCTTCGAGCATTTCCCGCGAGAAGAGAATCAGCTAGCCGATGCTCTGGCCACAATGTCCTCCATGTTTAAACTCAACTGGGATAACGAGGCTCCCCAAATCACCATCAAGCGAATGGATGAACCGGCACATTGCCACGAGATTAATACCGAAGAAGTAGTGGAACAACCTTGGTTCCATGAAATCAAAAGGTATCTCGAGACTAGAGATTATCCTGAAGGAGCTTCTGTAAATGACAAGAAGTTCTTAAGGAAATTCGCTGCTAAGTTCTTCCTGAGCAACGGCATCCTTTACAAACGAAGCCATGATTGTGTATTACTCCGATGTGTGGATAAAGCTGAAGCAGAGTTGATCATGACTGATATACACAGCGGCACATTTGGCACTCACTTGAGCGGGCATACAATGGCTAAGAAGATCCTAAGGGCAGGCTATTATTGGTCTACCATGGAGGCTGACTGCCATCAACATTCCCGTACTTGCCACAAGTGTCAAGTTTATGCTGACAAAGTTCATATCCCTCCGGTTCCTCTCAACGTCCTGACTGCTCCGTGGCCCTTTGCAATGTGGGGCATTGATATGATTGGAGAGATCAAGCCCACGGCTTCCAATGGACATCGCTTCATCCTGGTTGCCATTGACTACTTCACTAAATGGGTCGAAGCAGCTTCCTTCGCCTCTGTCACCAAAAATGTGGTTGCCCGCTTTATCAAGCAAAATCTGATATGTCGGTATGGTGTTCCAGACAGGATCATCACAGACAACGGTACAAATCTGAATAACACAATGATCACTGCATTATGCGAACAGTTCAAGATTTATCATCACAATTCATCTCCCTATCGGCCGAAGATGAACGGTGCTGTTGAAGCTGCGAACAAAAACATTAAGAAGATCATTCAGAAAATGACAGTCACTTACAAAGACTGGCATGAGATCTTACCGTTTGCTCTGCATGGATACCGTACGACGACACGTACTTCAACTGGGGCAACCCCATTTTCTTTGGTTTATGGTTGTTGGCTCCTAAATTCGATACCTTTGTTTTGATTGATGTCAGCCATTAAAGCTGAAGGATGTCTTCGACTGGCTTAGTCTGTCGAAATGCCTGTCGAAAGATGGCAAAGTACTTAGAAGATTTCTTCCAAGGAAGAAGGCTGATTGCCTTCGACGTCGAAGGAGTTTCTCGTCGAAGATGTCTCTTGACGAAAGTGTTCGATGGTTCAGAGTGGAGCAGTTTGAAATTCAAGCGTTTGGAGGGAAAACGGTTTCCAGCAGTTACCACGTGCAAACGTGCAAGGATCTGGAGCGTCGAGCATGGAGAACGTGCCAAGTGGATTGATCTCGAAGCAGTGTAACTGCCCGACGGTTACTTGGGATGTTTTAGTATAAATAGGAGTAGACATGTAGTTTCTCGGGTGTGTTCACAATTCTATACAAAGTCACTCATATAGATTCGAGTACCCAGCGTGTGAGAAAGAATTGTTGAGAAATGTATGTGTGAAACACCAATTTTATCAATTAAAGTCATTTACTTTTCCAGAATTTTACTTGCTTTTCTCTTTACATTTCCTGTCGAACCTTTTACTTTAAAGCCTTGTTTATTTTACCAAGTCTTTCCTTTATGCAATTTACTTGAAACCTTTTATTTAAAGCCTTATCCAACTTAATCAAACTTCAAAATCAACCTATGTCCATAGGATCAATCTGATCGATCCTGCGAGTAACCAAATAAGTAACCATTTGGAGGATCAGCGGTTGTTTACCAAAACCCAAGGTAAACAATGGCATGGAAGCTGTTTTTCCTATGGAAGTCCAGATCCCTTCTCTAAGGATTATGAAGGATGCAAGTTTGAATGAAGATGATTGGATGCAGACCCGGCTTGATCAACTCAATCTGATCGACGAGAAGCGACTTGCTGCTAAATGCCATGGTCAGACGTATCAAAAGAGGATGATCAAGGCCTTCAATAAGAAAGTCATACGTCAAGTATATCAAGTCGGGGATCTCGTAATCAAGCGGATTATCTTGCCGCAAAGTGATCCCAGGGGCAAATGGACTCCTACATATGAAGGACCATTTGTGATCAAGAGCATATTTTCTGGCGGTGCAATGATTCTGACCACCATGGACGGCGACGATTTGCCGCACCCTGCGAACGCAGACATAGTCAAAAGATACTACGCATAAAATAACCCGACAAGTCGAAAACCCGAAAGGGCGGCTTGGGCAAAAATGGGCATCCCGGTGAACCGAAAACCCGAAAGGGCGGTTCAGGCAAAAATTAGGGATAGAAACGAAAAAATCTGTACACCCGGCAAGTCGAAAACCCGAAAGGGCGGCTTGGGCAAAAAGGGGTTTCCCGGTGGATCGAAAACCCGAAAGGGAGATTCAGGCAAAAGTTAGGGAATTAAAGCGTATGACTATGTCTCGTCGGATCACTTCAAAGACAATCTCTTCATCAACCAGTTCCAGACTTCTGATCAATCCAGTCATCGTCAAACGAAGCATTGAATGGACAGATATTCAGAGTTGTGAAGGCTATAGCAGAATGGGATCCCATGGAATTATTTCACATAGCCATCCTTTATTTTGTATAAAATCTTTCAATATTTACGACAAAGTCCTCTTACTAGGATGATTGTCTCCTTTGTACAAATATACTCAAAGAAAATCAATACAAATACTCTTCCCAAAAATTTGTGTCATTTCCCTTTTCTTTTTCTCTTGCACTATTTGTTTTATTTTGAGAAACGTCCAATGTTTTGTTAAATAGGCATATGCATTTGAAACATAATCACTTCCTAAATGAACCTAAGAAAAAGGATTACTGATAGGATGAAGGTACAGACGGATATCTTGACACCCTTTCGAAGGAAACCCCTCAAGAGATTTGGAATCCACGTCCCTAGCAAACCCTGAGGCTTATCTTCAGCAGACTCTCGAAGCTTATCCCCAGTAAGGTTCGGGAAGGTATTTCCCCGCAGAGCACGAACGTCTCTCCCGAGTTTCATTCAAAGTTATTCCTCACAAAGGCTTATAACTGGGTTATCCTCAGCTAACAATCACGGAAGATCGCACTCGCCAGAATTCTTCCTATCCCCAGCGGAGTTCATCAAGAGTTTCCCAGCGCAACTTATCAATATGATCCCCAGAGGAGTTTATCTTTGTTATCACCAGCCAGAGAGTCCTCCAGAGCTCAATTTCCCTCAGAGTGCAAATTTTCAATATCCCCAGCGGAGTCAGACTAATGAACCTTCTCCCCACAGAGCTTTATGAAGAGAAATCTTGAGTTCCCCAGTGAGATCGCCAGAGTTACTTCCCATCAAGCTGAAGATTCTCAGTCTTACCTCCCCAGCATGAGTCTACTAGATTGATACTCCCCGGTAGAGGTCATCAGGAATTCTCTTTCCCAGCAGCAGCCAAGGATTTATTTTCCCCGACAGCAGTCAAGATGCTTTTATCTTCAGCCACCTCAGATTCATTTATCCTCAGCAAGATAGCTCGTCAGCTTACATGCGCATTCATCACATTCATGTCATAAACATTGATGTCACGTACATTGCATCATACATTTCATGCAACATAACTTTGTGTTTCAGCTAATATTTTACCCTTTTCAGGATAAGATTAACAACTTTTGAAAACAGTTTACGGACGCTTCCCAACAACGGATGATGCTCTATTGCTTATTCAACTCCCAGATTTCTGAAAACAGTTCACGGGTTCTCCAAGTAAACGGACGTTAACCTATCACTTGTTCAGATTCTCCTTCAAAACTTCTGAAAACAGTTTATGGATTCTTCCCAACAACGGACGTTAATCTATCGACTTGTTCAGATACAACTTTTGAAAACAGTTTACGGACGCTTCCCAACAACGGATGCTGCTCTATTGCTTATTCAACTCCCAGATTTCTGAAAACAGTTCACGGGTTCTCCAAGTAAACGGACGTTAACCTATCACTTGTTCAGATTCTCCTTCAAGACTTCTGAAAACAGTTTATGGATTCTTCCCAACAACGGACGTTAATCTATCGACTTGTTCAGATACAACTTTTGAAAACAGTTTACGGACGCTTCCCAACAACGGATGCTGCTCTATTGCTTATCCAACTCCCAGATTTCTGAAAACAGTTCACGGGTTCTCCAAGTAAATGGACGTTAACCTATCACTTGTTCAGATTCTCCTTCAAGACTTCTGAAAACAGTTTATGGATTCTTCCTAACAACGGATGTTAATCTATCGACTTGTTCAGACGCAACTTTTGAAAACAGTTTACGGACGCTTCCCAACAACGGATGCTGCTCTATTGCTTACTCAATTTCAAGATTTCTGAAAACAGTTCACGGGTTCTCCAAGTAAACGGATGTTAACCCATCGCTTGTTCAGCTTCTTCTCCAAACCACTGAAAACAGTTTACAGATTCCTCCCAACAACGGATGTCAATCTATTGCTTGTTCAGACCCCCCAGTTCAGAGATGGTCCCAAGCTTGGACACCTTCCCGATATTCCCTTCTAGATGGCATCTCTAAGCCCATCCCCGACAAGATTTTTGTCACTCTCCCAGATGGCATCGTTAAGCCCATCTCCAAATGGCATCCCTAAGCCCATTCCCGCATCCATTGCTTTGACAAATGCAAATTTCCGGGCACTCTAGTGTCCAATCTCCTTTTACCCTCGAGTCACGAAAGGCAAACTTGCCAATCTAACTCTTCGGATTCAAGAAGATTGAACAGGGGCAACTGTTGTACCCCAAAATTTGCCTTCCCATTTCTCATTGATTTCTCACCACAAAGCCCTTGAAGCTCAGGATCCAGTTAGGGTTTCATCTGCTCAAGACCTCTCCTTGCACTGTTGACCCAAATTAGGGTTTGTGTTTACACAAAGATGCTTTGACCTAAAATGCCTAAGATAACTTTCATGCTTCATATTGGACTCCCAAGTTTACCCATATCAAGTTTCAAGTCTTGATTCCAAGTTTTGCCCAGTCAATTGGACAGTTGACCTAGAAATCAACTGTATTAGGGAAAAAGTCAACTGTGGCCAATTAACAGTCAAACCTCATGAAATTTGACCCACATCAACATTATGAACTCATATGAACCATTTGATCAAGTTTGGATCACAATTCCCCAAGAAATTTGATTAGATCACCAAAAGGGCAAAATGGTCATTTTTAGGGTTTTGACTGCACAAAGGCAATTTTTGACTGTTTGACCTAGCCAATGGCAAACCAAGCTCACACATGGACTCAAGGACCCCATGGAATTATCTTGACATGCTCAGCAAACTCAAAAGATCCCAAGTACATAAGATTGACAGTTGAATTTCCCAGTCAATTGATCAATTTTGACTATATACTGAAAAGTCAAACTTTGACTTTTTGGTTAAAATCAAGAGTCAAGATTCATTTTTCATCAAAACATGCCAAATCATGAAACTTGTTCATCAAGAAACCAAGAAATACAAATTAGGGTTAAAAATTAGAATTTTTCATAACTTAGAATTTTTCTAAGTTATGAAAAACCCTAATTTTTTCCCAACTTTGCCCCACTTTTTCACCAAGACCCATTTGGATTAAAACAAAAGTCCAAACATGAAAGTTGTAGCTTGTTGCATAATCTACAACTTTGATTCACAAAGTTTTCTCATTTGAAGCTTGTATCTCAAGTTACAAATTTTTGAATAAGGGCACTAAACCATTCTTAACTTAGTGAATTTTTGACCTATTTTGACAAGGTTTTCTACCCCACTTCAAGACCATTTTTCATACACTTACACTTGGAATTTCAATTTTCATTTCAAAGATGGATTGTATTACACATTCCAAGCTTTCCAAAATGTCCCAGAACTTCTCAAACAACCTCATAACTTGAGAGAATCGAATTTCACAATTTGGCAAAAACTCACTTTTGAATTGGCCATTTTCCATGTTCATAGTTTGTGCAAACTTCCCTAAACCAGCATGCCCTTGATTACAGGTCCTAAAACCCTTTGACACTCAATAATTTAATGCATATTCTTTGTGCCAAGACCATGTTCTTTGTGTTCTAGCATTGCATAGTGGATTAATCTCAAAGTAGATAAAGTACTTTATCCATTTTTGTAAAAGCAAGCTTTATGTCAAATTAAAATCCAAGCAAGTACAGTTAGGATCTCATTGGCACAAGTTTATGTGCTAATCACACTGATCAAGGGGGATAGTTGCAGCATACTTGAGGGGCCTGCATAAGCCTAGAACACCAACTTGCATTTTGTTGCTTAAGTAAGAAGAAAAGTGCCATAACATAACACATCTCCCATATCAGTCAAAAAACCCTTAAGCAAAGATTGCAAACACATTCCAAAGATCATAACCAAGCTATTGCACGACCCTAACACCTCTCAAACACTCCCATTGCCATAATCACTCTCAAACTGCACAAACAGGGCAAAGCCTGCAGTTTGAGTGCTACCTCCCATTTCTCTCAAGCTTTCTCGCCCAAACCGGTTCATACACATCCTCTAGCATCTATGCAAGCTGACCATGACCTGAAACTCGACCTGTAATCCCTCTAACAAGTTCCATCATTTTCACTTTTTCATTTTGCAGTTGAAGTTCCACAGCTCGATACAAGGAGTTTCAAGACAAAGTAAAGCTTGGAATAGCATCCCTGGGCCTCAAGGAAGCTTTTCCAATCATCACCTTGCACTAAAAGCTCCCCCATTGCAAGATAGAACTTCAGCTGAACAGGTATCTTGGTGAACTCGTATCTCTCTTATTATGCATCATTAGCCTTAAGTTTGTGAATAAACAATGTCCTACTCATGCCACTGAACATGTACATTCTTTTACTTTTCATTTCTTTTGCCTGAGTTGAGAGAATTTAAGGTTTGAAAATGGCAGAAAACTTAGGTTAGGATTTGGGATTGTTAAAATTCTCTCTCATTTTTTAGAGTTAGGAGATGTTCTTTATATATTTGGAATCGTGGTTTCATGCTTAACATCTTTTGTGTTGGAAGTTTGTTCAAAAATTCAAAGAATCAGGATATTCAAATGAAGCTTACAGGCGCGCGTTTTTTGTTCAGAGGTTGAAGAAGAAGTGATCTGGGCTGGGCTTGTGCTGCATTTTCTTTTCACACCACATTTCTAAGTTCACACCCCCTGAGCCCATTTGTTTGATTTTCATGATTTCTTTGATTTTTCTTTTTCATGTTGACTTATTTATTTTTGTTTATAATATAAAAAATAAAAAATATATTTTTATACCATTTTTCTATTTTTTTTGGCATTTTATTTGTTTATAAGAGTTATTTATACATAAATATAGATATATAGTATTTAGGATAAATAGAAAATAATAATACAAATATATTTGTTTTTTTCTGATTTTTTATTACATTCTCCCTTTTGAAAATATTTTATACAAAACATATTTTTTTTATAAATATTAATTATTATTATTTATATATATATGATATTTATTTAGTAAATAATAAGGATATATATATATATATATATATATATATATATATATATATATATATATATATATATATATATTAATGTATTTAGAATAAAAATACCAAAAAATGTACATATGTTATTTTTAATATTTAATACTAAAAAATACCTTTTTTTTACAAATATACTATATTTTATTTTATTTTTGTATGAAAATCATAAATATTATTTGCATTAATTAATTGATATCCATTTTGATTAAAAATTAGGGTTTTTACCCTAAATTTGAAAATACCTCAAAAATAATACCTTTTTATTTTCTTTTTATAAATAATACTTTTTTTATATACATATAAAAATTCCTTTTGCATTCTTGCATATTTGTTTTATTTACCATTTAATTATACATTTATTTATCTTGTGAATATTCATAGTAAATGATGTAATAGCTTAGATTCAATTTCTTGTCTAAATATCCCCATTTGAAACATTGTACCCCCCTCCCTATATTATTGTGATGTAATAGCGTAGGAATTTAAATTTCGCACTTTATCACTTTCTAAACATACTATGCTAGAATTAGGGTTTTGTATGCGAATAAAAATGAACAAAATAGTTGGACCTAATACAAGATAAATGAGCATGAAAATGGACAACACATTTCACACTTGCACCCCCTAGGGTATTCCACTTGTTGCCTTTCAAATAATTGGGCCATATTGCATGTTGAATTTCTTTGGGCAAAAACAAACAATCAAATGATCATAGTCCCACAAAATGTTGCTTAAATGAATGATCAAGTCCCTTTTAAAGAAAATTGCCCAAAGACATTTAACACTATTGCAATTATGGTCTAAACGATGACCCGCGCCTGTCCCTTTCACCTCCTAAAACAAGATTGTCCACCAAATGCAATGGTGGAACAAAATTGTCAAAAGGTTTAAAACATAACAAAAAATCTTTGAGAAAACTTTAGGGTAGATAAACTCTTAAGTACTTGTCAACTTTCCAAGAAAACACTTGCCTATTTTCAAACCCACTTCACAAACACTTTCAAAATCAACTTTTCAAAAACCTTGAAACATTTTTTTCAAAAGATAAAACACCTTTTGTAAAACATTCGAGTAAAGAATTGTTACAAGGGTAGCCTATACAAGGCATCTTTTCAAAACATTTTCAAAACCACACACCAAGCACCATTTCAAACAATTGAAAACCAAGGCAAGTTAATCTAAGCAAGTACCTAAGAGCCCATGGATAACCATGGATAGAAGGGGTGCTAATACCTTCCCCTTCTATAATCTACTCCCAGAACCCAAGAAAAATCTCAAAGGTTTTTGCTGTGCTTTTTAAACCTTTCCTTAGGATAAAATAAAAAGTCGGTGGCGACTCTTGCTCAACCGAAACATTTGCGAAAACAAACGCAAAACCCTAGTCAGTTCTCCCACCGTACCACACCTATCTTTGTCTATATTAACAGGATGTTTCCATCCTTTCAAAACAGTCTTTCAAGCCTTGTTGTCCATGGATTTTAGGAAAACCACCATTTTAACTTTCTACCAATCATAATTTGAATCATCCAACAGAGGTGGTCTATTATTGTATCCATCTTCCTTGCCCATAGTACCAGAATTATTTTCTCCCTGAAGCTCACCCAATAGACAGAACATGGTGCCTGCTCTGATGCCAATTGAAATTCTGGCACTTACAATACAAAGGTCCAGACTGATGTCTTAACATATACATATGATGTTAGGACATATGTTAAAACATTTGTTAATAGAAAACTTACTGAAACTGTTGATTGTGCAGAAAGATAAATTACAAAAATTTAAATAACACATTCAATTGTTAACCCAGTTCGATGCAATGTCGCCTGCTCTAGGGGATACTAAGCCAGGAAGGAAATCCACTATTATATTATTAGTTCAAAGCTAAACCAACCCAAGTTTACAACTTCTCATCTAATCATTACCTTGTGCAACTTCTACCTAGAGACCACTAGATATGAGAACCCGCTCTCACTTCCAATCAGTGCAGTGATATACCTACTGCCACAAATCTTGTGATTAGAATTAAAACCCAATAGAAGATTACACTTCAAATAAACAATGATTAGTTTTGCTTTAAGCTTCAACTAAGAATAATACTCAACTCTTTGCTTAAAAGCTCATGAATGAGAATAATAACTTGATCAACAAGCAACAATTAGTTAACTTAATGCATCAAAGATACATGAGTGACACACAAAGAACACAAGCACTAAGAACCTAAAAGACTCCCAAAACCCTAATCCTTATGTTGCACCCACGGTTTGTTGTTGTGAATGCTTGCTATTTTAGGTCATAGCAAGTCCTTATTTATAGACTCTTGCAGAATGGGATTGGACTCTTTAAATCAGATCTAATCTTCACTTTTTAAATCAGCTGCAAGATCTTTACATAAAAATAGGAACAAATATTTTTATTGTATCCTAAAAAGTCTCCAAGATCCTTTTTAATGAAACAAATCAAATATGCACATTGTTCCTAAATAATCTCCTTGACTTGCACATAATGATGAGGTATATCCAAAAGGATCTCATCAAATCAAATTAAATCTATCAAGAGATATACAACAACAACGCCTGCTGTACACAAACCAAGATGTCATAACATTTGTCTTCGACATATTGCTGAAACATATAACAGAAAAGTGTTATGACATTTTATGAAGATGTTACAACATCTTGCACAACATCAATATAGAACCCAGACTTACCAAAATTTGGCCAATCATAAAACTATGGAACTAACAGTTTTTAAATACGTATGTTTGAAAGGTAATTTTTAATTGAGGATCTATTCACCCCCCGTCTAGATAAATCATTGTAGTCTAACAAGTGGTATTAGAGCTCCGATTAATTTAGTATTTCAAAACTCTTATTAGAAAATGGTGTACGAACCTAAAGGGGATTACAAAAAAACCCTAATCTTTCTGGGAGAAAATTATAGTTATTGGAAAGCTTGTATGCACATTCATGTTAATTCATATGACAAGGGTATGCATGACGCTATTACTCAAACCAATGCTAATGGCGTTATCACACCTAAGCTGGAAGCACTATGAATAATGATGATAAGAAAAATACATTAAATCTCACTAATCATTTGAATGCACTTGGTAATCTTATTTCTAATGCAATTGTTACTAACAAAGTTGTGAGATGTCTTACTAGGAATTGGTAACCGAAGGTCACGCGATCAAGAAATCCAATAATCTTACAACACTTAATCTCACTATATTGTTTGGTAAGTTTGAATAACATGAGCAAGAACTTACTTGCCTAGACAAGCATGAGAAAAATATTGAGAAGAAGAAGAAAAAGGAGAAAGTCACGAATAAGGAGGAACGAACGAAGTCTCAAGATCTTAGGACTTTCTTGTTCAAGGTTCTCAAAAGATGAGCACATTGATAGTGATTCTAGTGATTGTGAATATTTAAATATTCACTCTGGTTGCAGGAAATGACGCACTATCGAAAAATTCAAATTTAGGAGTTTTATTTATTCCTAAAGGTGTTTTTCAATGGTTTCTCAAATGCAACCATTTTTTCACTAACCCCTAAGGACCCAATGAAGATTGGGTAACTAACTTATCTGGTTATTTTTGTAGGAACATTTTCTAGACTCTATGAAGGAAATACGGGTTCTCATTTATGGTGGCTCAAAGCATATGATGAGTAAACTATTCTAGTCTCATTGAATATGTGGTAAGAATATGGATTATTTGATCTAGAAAACAACATTAAGTATTGTTAAATTGGTAAAATATGCACAAATTAATTTTGATGTTGTATCCGTGAATACTCGGAAAAGTTATTTCATTTCATGATGTAAGTGTATCTTCAAGAGACTTGCTCAATGACGCTAAAGAAGGAATTGATCAACCCCAATCAGTGAAACATGAGGGGGAGAAATATAACTACCATGAAAATGATAAAGATGAAAGTTAAATCAAAATGAATGATCATATAATTAATGACCTTCTTGGATTCACCACAGGTTATACTTTTGGGTACTTTGTCAAAGTGAAAAGTGCTAAGATCTTGGTTTTCTAAAGTCTTTGTGGCATACTTTGCATTTGGTTCAAATTTATTTCGAGAGTTCCTTGTGAAAGGCAAGTTCATCCTCCGTCATATTGTACAGTGAGGTAGTATCGATTCAGTTTTTGCTTTGTTAGTAAGTTCTCTCTTTTACTTATTTATTTTTATAAGTACATGATATATTTATATATATTATGAGTATTCATTTGAAAAATAATTCTTAATTTATAATCATGGTTTGTTATTAATTTATATACTTATAATGATCTCATCATACTATATTTTCGTGTATTTTATTTTATAAACACTTATGTGTATGTAGGCATGTTTAGCTTCATTAAACATCAAGCATAACACACTTGACATTATATCATATTTGGTTCTATTAACATGCAACTTGTCAAAGAGCTCTCTAAGCTTATGCATGGAAAGTTTGAAATGAGTCTTTGGGGAGTTGAATTACTTTCTCGGACTCCAAATAAAGTAACTCAAAGAAGGAACACATGCGTGGGGAGTTACCTTCACAATCATGTAAAAAAAGGGAATGTTGTGTTCGAGCATTTTGATAGTGAAAATCAACTTGTCGACATTTTCACAAAATTTTTGCAACCAAATTGTTTTTCAACGAACATGAGGAATTGAGGATTATTGATATCTCCAATGTTGCTTAATTTTTTTGTTGTTTACACTTTTATACATTTTCTCTAATCTTTGTTTGATTATTTAATATCATTTGAGTGCGTCTTCAGTTCTGTCAAGATTGAGGTAATGTTGTTCCAAATTTCTCCTTGAAAGTAAGACTTTTCTTATTGCATGTTTTTTATGTTCCAAGTTCTTGATATGCTCAAAATGATAAAACCCATGAATGTTCATTTTAAAAAATTTCAATTGACAACCATTATGTGTCTTCAATTTATATGCTTATAATTACTTCATGTATTAATTCTTTATCATTTGTATAAGTTTGTTCTTGATTTCACAAGCATGATTAAGTATCATTATTTCATGCATTCGCGCATGAGTTTAATGTATATATGTTATTTGAAAATTCAATTCTTGTTGTAGTTGTGTCCCATGTAATGACAACATTTTCATTTTGGATTGAGTGGTGATATTTTTGTAGCCAAGCTAGGCACATGCGTGTGCGGCATCAAGAGTTCCATTGTGTTGTATTATGTTGTGTTATGTAATTGTGACCCTAAAGAAGCAACTTGAAATTTTTTCTCTTGCACCACATTCATTTGTATTCATGTATTGTATTACATGTTTGGTAATGTTTTATGCTGGTTATTAATCAATTTCATATCAGTATATATATATATATATATATATATATATATATATATATATATATATATATATATATATATATATATATATATATATATATATATATATATATATATATATATATATATATATATATATATATATATATATATATATATATATATATATATATATATATATCTGGGGATATGTGATTATATGTTCTTCTTTGCAAAAATGCATTTGTGTGATATATTGGTATTTGGTGTGAGTTATGATACTTCTCACGATTTGCTCTGTCTCTTTTTTATTTTTTCAAATGGGGAGAAACATATATGAGATGAAGTTGGGATGCACACGTTCAGGGGGCCTTCAATGAAGACATGAAATACATCGTCACAAGTTTTTCCATCATCGAAAAGGGAGAGTATGTGAGTGCAACTTCACCATTAGATGTTTTGCATGATTTCAAAACTAGGAAAACTTAGAATTTCTATATATTGGACGGTATCTCTGTGTCGTTTGATGCACCCTTGCATTAGAGGTATTAGGAAGCATTCAAAACAAGTTTTAAATTGATTCAAAACCTGAAAAATTATTTTCTGCATAAAAAACACATGCATGTGTCGACACATCCACTTTTTATATCGGCACATAAAACTTTCGTGTTGCACATGGTGTAGCCCAATATTTTTAGGTCGGCACATACGATTTTTAGATCGGCACATGTACTACAGTTTTAAAGCATGTAGCTTTTGTGTGCTATGTGCCGACACTCACGTCGACACATACAATTTTCGTGTCGGCATATAAATTTTATAGGTCGGCACATACTGTTATGTGGGTCAAAATTTTCATAATTTTTTTAATTCCGAAATTTTCCTCTTTGCCACAAAAGTTCCCCAACTATAAATACATCATACATGCTTCATTCCAATTTGATTAAACTATAAAAACATACTGCATTTTCTCTTCACCTTCAACCTCCAACCTATGCATACACACTGATAAATCACACATAATCATTTTTTGTCGGGGTGCAATCTAGGCGAGGTTTGATAACGTCCAATTAGGTTCTTGTGTAGCCCAAATTTTTTGGTTGAATAGGGGGTTTCATCTAGAAAAAATACGAGTTTATTCTCCAAGATTGTTGATAGATTTGTGGGTTTTTGTGCAAGACATTCAAGAGAAGATTGCAGCCTAGTGAAAGCCTTTGAAGATAAAGAACGCAAAGAGAGTAGCACAAGAACGATGAATCAAATTGAAGTGTCTTGTGTGCAATAGGTACAATTGATCATGCACAAAAGCTTTGGAGATAAATAACCCAAAAGAGTAGCAAGATTCGATAAATAAATTGGTATCTATTGTGTCTTGGTCTTGTTGAATATCAAAGAAAGAGAAAGGGTTGAATCATCATCAAGAAGTTAGGGTTTGTAGGGTTGCTCTTGAACACTTCTCTTGTAATCATACTTTTGCAAAGTAGGAAAATTATCTTAATTCCAAATAGGAATTGGAGGGAGACGTAGCCATAACAAGGATGATTGGCGTACTACCTAAATAAATCCTTGTGTCGCTCTCTCTATCTATCTATCTATCTATCTCTATCTCTCTATCTATCTATCTCTTAATCTCATTTGTTTTTCATTATGTAATTTGTTAAATAGAATTTATTGAACAATCGACTCACAAGAATTTTTTATGGTTGTTTTTGTTTTGAATTGGTTGTTTATTAGATTATAATAACTTCTGATTATAAGTGTTTTTTCATATCAACACAACTCAAAGAAAAAATCTGAAAACTTGTTCGCACACCAATTGTTTAAAAAATTGCATTGTTCTATGTTTTGTTTAATTTCATTGGAAATAGGAAACTGTTGAGTTTGATATTTAATTATTAATTGAGATATTATTATGTTGATTGATCTTATAGTTATCTTAATTCTATATGGCTTGTGCATATCTGAGTTTCCAATAACTAGATTCGTTTAGACTACTTTTTAATCTATGCCAAACACCTTCAGCTCAACATTATTTTTCAAATAAGTTTTCAAATACCTATGTTTGAAAGGTAATTTTTAATTGGGGATCTATTCACCCCCTCTAGACAAGTTGTCGTAGTCTAACATGTCGATCATGAGGTAATTGTTCCTTATATGTCTCAACATAGTGGAATTGCATAGAGAAGAAAGAGAACCATATTGAATATGGCGAGATACATGCTGAAGCAAAAGAATTTGCTAAAATCCTTATGGGGTGAAGTTTTTTTCCACTAGTGTTTATATCCTAAATAGATGCCCTACCAAGAAATTGAAGACCAAGGTTCCTGAAGAAGTGTGGAGTGGAAAATGACCATCAGTGAGTCATATGAACGTGTTTGGCTCTATATGTTACAAGCATGTTCCTAATGTAAGAAGAAGGAAGCTTGATGATAAGAGTGAACCTATGATTCTGGTAGGATATCATAAAATTGATGCATACAGAATATTGAATTCAAACAATGATATGAATGTGATAAGTCGAGACATTGTGATTGAAAAAAAAAATTATATGGGATTGAAATTCCAATGATGTAGTTAACAAGCCATTGATAAGCTATAGATTCAACGAAGAAATCGATGAAGTTAAAGTTGAATAACTTGTTGATATTCTATTCAAAGTCGAAGCAGTTGTTGACATTCTCGACATAGTTGAAGTTGAAGAGGGTGTGGCTAGCACAAGACAAATATCTCAAAGAACTAGAGTTCTTCCAACAAGACTTCAAGACTATGAAGTTATTGGCGATGATGAAGTAACACCAGATGGAGAATTAGTTCATTTTTCTTTACTTGCAAGTGTTAAACCAATCAACTATAGTGAGTCTTTAAAGAATAAACAATAGAATTCAGCTATGGTCAAAGAGTTATAGGCAATCGAAAGAAACAATACATGGGAGTTAGTTGAATTTCCAACATACAAAAGCTATCAAAGTATAATGTGTGTTCAAGTTGAAACACAATGATGATGGGTCGATAGCAAGATATAAGGAGAGATTGGTAGCTCAAGTATTTCTTCATATAGCAGGTCTCACTTGCTTTGAATTGTTTCCTCCAGTAGCAAGATTGGAGACTGTTTGACTAGTGGTAGCCTTGGCATGCAAGCAAGGTTGGCCCACAGTTCACTTTATATGAAGTTTGTGAGTGAAACTTTGTCCTTTTAGTAGTTTGAATGATGTCAAAAATACGAGAATATTGCAATTATTTGTTTGGTCATTATCTCTGAATTTAGTATGGCGCCCTAGTCATTTAGACATCATAGGAAGTTTTAGTAACCATTCAAAGTCATCTTAAAACTTGAGTCAAGTTATTAAAAGTCATGTTTGTTGAGATTTTGGTTGCGTGTGTCAAAACATCCGCTTTTCAGGTCGACACATACAACTCATTTTTAAAGGTTGTACATCTCTATAACATTCAGGTCGACATATACATCATATAGGCCGACACATACTAGAGCATTTCTGAATTTGGAGATATCTTTATTTTATGTGTCGACACACTCATATTTCAGGTCGACACATTTTCTATCGTTTTAAAGTTTGTATCCTCTCTCTCCTTTGGGTCGACACATGCTAAGTGCAAATTGTAGCTATTTTTGTATATACTTTTTGTTGCACTTATCGACTCTATGTTGTTAATAATCGTTGAATAAACCCGACTTTTTTGTAAATATGTTTAGTTTGTGTTTATTTGTGTTTTTGATTACATAGTGTACCGTTTGATGTTTTCCCATTAATTTTGTAGGTATTTGTTACATTTTAGATCATCAAGGAATAAGGTGTCGAAGGCACGACTCTGGATGCGTGTTTTCGAAATAAAAGACTAGTTTCGAGAAGTTTTTCCCAGGAGAGCCTGCTTAGTGCACAAAAGGTCGCTAAGCGCGAGTGCGCTCAACAAATTTTTTAGCGTGCTGCTTGTGTTTTGACATTTTGGAATAACCTTAGTTTTGGAGCCCGCTTAACACAGATAGCGCGCTTAGCGCGGTTTAGGTTGGTTTAATGTGTAAGTATCATGCAGACCGCTTAGTGCGGTGAGTCAACTAAGCGCGATCTGCTGAGATTTGTTTTATAACTTCATTTTCATTTCATTTTTTGTTATGGTTTTTGGGGTGTTTTTGTTCCCAAATTCCATAAATCTTATTTTTGATATATTAGCTTAGAAGACAACACTTGGGCTTTGCTTATGGATGATTTTAGGTGGATTTCTCATCGACCGACACTGATAAACCGAAATATTTGTGGTTTATCTCTTCCCCTCTCTATGTATTTCTCTTTTTTTAGGTTTTGTATGTATATTTACTTTAAACTCATGTATATTTGTCGCCCACGGCGTTGTATAAAACTTGCTTCACAAATATTTGTCGAGTTGTCCTTGATTTTTGCTCCGTGCTAGGGATTTGAGTTGCTATAGACATGTATTTCTTGGATTCTTATATATGATTATTATCTATTAGTTTATGGATTCTAGATATAGATTTAGAGTAGACATTCACTTAGGGTGTCTGTGATTAATTCCTCTGTGTTATTTATGTCGCTCTGAGAGATCGTCAATGCAAGCGAGCACGGTTGACTTCTGTGTTGTTAAGGTTGGTTGGGAGATTGTCTCCGAGGTGATACAGTGGTGTTGTGTTTGACATGCGATGAAATTGATGAATATTGTAGGTTGAGTATAACTGGTCGATAGGTTTAAGTTTATGACGAGTATAGTATATTAGAGTCGGATAAGTTTTTATTTCCTTTTTATACATTTATTTTTTGGTGATACCTTTCCTTTCAACCCATTCAAATCCCAAACTCATTAACAAGAGATTTGTTGAACGAAATTTCAATACACCAATCTCTGTGGACAGGATGTAATATAACCTAAATATCACCTGATAAAATAATACTTTACTTTCTGCATGCCTCTTTACCGCATCTAGCAAAATGGAACAATTGTCGGGGATTGGTGTTTATTGTTTTGCATTGTGATAGTTTCTTTGTTTTTGAGTTTTCTAATTAATGTATATGTTGTATAGAATGTGTACATAAACTTGTCTATTTTTACTTGTACATGTTTTGTGTTTACTTTTCATACTTGTGCATATATGTGTTTTTCTTTATTTTCACGTATTGTTGTGAATTGTCTCGTTTTCATAATGTTTGTTGTGTGCTTGTTAGGACACTTTCTTTAGGTTTGCGCAATGTGACAACACCATGGCATCACGAGAGGAGGTTACTAGCTCGCATAATAAAGGTGTCGAGCTTACGACATAAAATAAACATGTTTATGTTCGTTTAGGTTGTGTGATGAATTTTGTTTAAACAAGTTGAAATTGGACCTATTTTCTCAAATTTTCATTTTTCAACTTGTTTAATTCCCTTTCACCCATTTTGTTTTGTTATGTCAATTTGTGTTTTTCCGCAAGCTTGTCGTGTTTAGCTTGAGGTATGTTGTTGATTGTGAATATTGTACATGTGTAGTTAAGATTTTGTAGGTGAATGTGGAGGCTACACTGCTGTCTGTTGGACTGGTTTTTGCTGTTCTGGTGTAGCGCGCTTAGCGCACTTGGCTCTCCTTTTTACCACTTCACCCAAGGCTTATAGTAAAGTAATTAATAGTAATATTTTTAATTCTTTCTTTTGTTTTTTAGACTCAAATTTTGGTTAGATAGCTTGAAGTTTCATTTGGTGATTTTCTGATTTTGAGTTTGTCAACTTGTGGATGTATGGTAATGATAGTTTTTGAAGTTGGTACTCACCAGGTACTTGTTTATCACTTTCTATAACATAACATTTTTAGGAAACTTTTCATTTGTACAATTACCTTGTCATTCATTCTTTTTGCATTACTTGCTCATGACTCGAATTACTTTAGTTCCCTTTTTACCCATAATAGTGAGGAAGCTTTTCATTGTTCACATATGTTAGAGGCCAAAATTCTTGTTTTAACTGGATTTTATTATGTTTAATCTTTTGTTTGTATTGATTGTATGAAAGCATGAACATGATCAAGGAATTTTTGTTTCATTCTGAGCACAACTACCTTGGCTAAATAGTCAATTCACCTTGTGAGTGTGTGATCATTAGTATCCCCTTTTGATTTTTTTCTCGATGTCCATGTTATTTTTGCTAAATGCTTTTCAAGGAGTTTTTAGTTTATCTTTTTGTATGGACATTGATTATTTGTTTTCTTGAACCCTTAACTATGATTTGTAGTTTGAATTTCTGCTTTGCCTTAGAAAGTAGGGAGTATTCACATTATGATATGGTTAAATTCAAGTTGGGGAGAGAAATGTTTATGTTCTTGTGTGTATTACTATGAGGTTGAGAAAGAAATAGAAAAAAAAAAGAAAATGAAAGAAAAATAAATAGAAAAAGAAATAAAAAAGTGAAAAATAAAGAAAAGAAAAAGAAAGAAAAAAGAGAAAAAATTTGAAAAACAAAAACAAAAAAAGTTCGAATAATGTTGTGATAATAAGTGACGTGTATTGGTTTGAAATTTGGAATGAAGAATAACTTTGATTAATATCATTTTGCTTGAGTCTTTGTGAGTTTATCACTCCCTTAGGTTAAGAAAAGTTTTTGTTTCGATTAGCTTTAACACTTATCCCTTGTTTGTTAACCAAGCCACATTACAACCTTGAAAAGCCCTGGTGATTCTTGCCTTTGCATTTTCAATATGAGTTTTTGGAGGTGTTTTTGTTCCCAAATTCCATCAACTTTTTTTGATAGATTAGCTTAGAAGACAACACTAGGGCTTTGCTTATGGATGATTGGAGGTGAATTTCTCATCGACCGATGCTGACAAACCGAAATATTTATGGTTTATCTCTTATCATCTCTATGTATTTCTCTTTTGTTGGGTTTTGTATGTATATTTACTTTGAATTCATGTATATTTGTCGCCCATGGCATTGTATAAAACTTTCTTTACAAATCTTTGTCGATTGTTATCCTTGTATTTTGCTCCGTGCTATGGATTTGAATTGCTATAGACATATACTGCTTGGATTCTTATCTAAGATGATTATCTATTAATTTCTGGATTCTAGAGATAGATATAGAGCTGACATTCACTTATGGTGTATGTGATTAATGCCTTTGTGTTGTTTGTGTGTTATACCTTTCCTTTCAACCCATTCAAATCCCAAACTCATTAACAAGAGATTTGTTGAACGAAATTTCAATACACCAATCTCTGTGGACACGATGTGATATAACCTAAATATCACCCAGTAAAATAATACTTTACTTTTTGCTTTCCGCTTTACCACATCCAACAACACATAAGTCTGAATAGGTCGACACATATAGTTCAAAATTAAAGTATGTGTCGACACATTCAATATACAGGTCGACACATACTGACTATTTTGACCAATTTTTATTCTTTCATTTCCAAACTTATTTCTTTTGCCCTTATATTTCCAACACTATATATACTCTTTCATGCATCATTCATAATTGTTGAAAACCATAAAATTAGCCAAGTTCTCTCTTCATCTTTAACCTTCAATCTATGCATACACACTGACATTACATTGTAAAGATGTTCCATTGGGGTGCCAACTAGATGAGGATTGCTAGTGTCCAATTGTGTATTGGGTGGAGTTTTGTAGGGCTTTTGATCCAGGAAAAACCCTAGGTTTTCCCTCCAAGATCATTTGTTGATTTGAGAGTTTTTCTACAAGACGTTCGAGAGGTAATTGCGGTAAAGTGAAAAACCATGGAGTACTTAAAATCTTTGCAAGGAACCTTGAAGTGTTTGAAATATTTGCAAGGAAGTAAGTTGGAGTACCAGATAGAATCGAAGTCTTGTGTTGCAATAGTTTGAAATTGACAGTAGGCAAAATCTTTGGAGATAAATAACACAAAGGAGTAGCAAGATCCAGATAGTCATTTATCGTTTATTGTGTTTTGGTCTCTCCCAAGATCAAAAGTGGATAAGGGGTTGAATCAACAACAAGCTTAGGGTTTATGGAGTTGCTCTTGAATACTTATCTTGTATCAACAATTTTGTATAGTGAGAATTATCCTAATTCCATTAGAATTAGGCGCAGACGTACCCACAAGCGAGGACGACAATGGGGAACTGTGAAGACAAATTCCCCATGTCACTTTTATTTTTTACTTTTACTTGCTTTGATATTCATTGTTTGATTTATCAAATAGCATTGCATTATCATTTGAATTGTAAGAATTTTCCTAATCAATTTTGATATTTAATTCAATTGTTGATATAGCTTATAATCACTTTTGATTATACGTAGTTTTGTGTATCAACATAATCAAAGGAAAAATTCTGAAAATTCACTTGCACCCCAAGTGTTTGATAAATTGAATAAACTAGTTCTTTTAATATTACCATTGGAAATAAAATTGCTAAATGAAATTGATTAAACAGTAAATAATTTGTAAAGTAATTCAAGGTTATTAATTCACATTATCGTTCTCATTCCATATCACTTTTTATTTACGGTTTGCATATCCGAGCTTCCCGATAACGTTCGTATAGACGACAATTTAAAAAAGTTTATGTGTCGTACTTTGATATAAATTTTTCAAAACCAAATTTTATTTGGATATTTTTAAAGGGATATCTATTCACCCCCTCTAGATACCGTTGTCGTCGTCTAACAAAGTCTCCTGTATTGGTGATTCAGAAGGAAGCGAGTAAGGTGTATAAGTTGTACAAAGCGCTCTATGGCCTCAAACAGGAACCTAAGACATGGAACAAGAAGATTAACTTATACTTAGTCGAATTGGGATTCGTCAAATGCAAATTTGAGTATGGTGTTTATGTTCATATTGTGGCACAAAATATAACAATCACCTGCTTATATGTTGATGACTTGCAGGTAACTGAAAGTAACTTGGAGAACTTGTTAAAGTTCAAAGAACTGATGATGAGGATATTTGAAATGTCGGATATGGGAAATTTTTCTTATTTCCTAGGCATGGAATTTCAAATGTCGAAGCAAGGAATGATGCTACATTAAAGGAAGTATGTCAAAGAGATACTTAAGAGATTTAGGATGAATGATTGGACTCCAGCATCTTTGTCTGTCGAACCAAATTTAAAGTTGGAGAAGCATAGAGAGGAAGAAAAAGTCGATGTAACTTTGTTTAAACAAATAGTTGAATATCTGAGGTATGTGTGAAACGGTCGACCTGATATAGGTTTCACAGTTAGATTAGTGAGCAGATACATGAGTGAACCAAGGGTGTCACACATGAAGGCTGCAAAAAGAATCATGAGATACTTAAAATGATCGATAAATTATGGAATTCTATTTCGACGAGATTCTGGAAAACAAAGAAGCTACGATTACTTACTATTCAGATGCTGATTGGTGTGGAGATAAGGAAGATCAAAAAAGCACAACTAGTTATTTATTTCAAGACTTTGGTGCTTAAATCTTATGGTGCTCGAGAAAGTAACCTGCAATGGCATTGTCATCGTGCATGATCTTATGTTGCGTGTCAAGAAATTTAGATCAGATTTGTGCTTGAAGAAATAGAAGTCAAAGTGAAGAAACCCCTGGTGCTACAGATCGACAATAGGTCAACCATAAACCTTGTAAAGAATTCAGTTTTGCATGTAAGACATTGCTCAATTGAAGCATAGTTGACCGACATTTTCACCAAAAGATTAAAGATCGGCAAATTTCTGAAATTGAGAAAGAAATTAGAAATAGTTTAGATCGACTATGATTGGCGTAAGTTCGACAACTTGAATTATAGGAGGGTATGTTGAGATATAAGATATAATTCAAGTTCAGTAATACAAGTCCAAACAATTCGGGTTTGTTAGTTTACTTATTGTACAAGTTAATTGTATATAAATAGACATAATTTATAATTCAATATACACCATTCAATTCAATAATATAATCTTTATTTTTTTATTTTCTTTTTCTCTCGTTAATATAAGAGTCTAACAGTAATTAACAATAATTACAACAACGGGGAAAAGAAAAAGCAAAAAAGTGAACAGTAAAGAAGAATAAACAACTGAAAAACTAAGACTATTATATATTAATAGTAAGGAAAAACATAACATATATCATTCTTGTTCTTCGTAGCAAATTGAAATTGTTATCATGTGTGCCTATGCGCGCGTGTGATCTACATTTTATATAGACTTTTGAATGAAAAATAAAATTCTCCTAACAATGGAGGTTCTTTTATAAGTTATAGAAAATGAGAAATTAATTTTCCACCTTGCACCAATGTTACGTAGTACATAGTCATCTTGAACTAATCAATTGTCAGAAAATATATGCACACATATAATTTTATATTTAACAAACAAATATAATTTATCCGCAATGTTTTATCACTTGGATTATTATTACGTGACGAACACTCAAACAGTGTTGGAGTATAAAACAGTCAAGCTTCATTTCATACCTAATTTTGAGCTCAGTTGTACATCTATAAAACATGTATATATACGCATGTCCCAAAAGAGAAAACTAATTGTAGATTTAATATTTGATAAGTTGAATTCAATTATTATACTCAAGCTAATTATTTGATGCGAATATTTTATTTTAGAGATTGAGATCTTGTTAGTAGAAAAACGAATTGTCTTTGCCTTCTCTTTTATGATTGTATTTACTTATTTGTTTATTTATCGAACTTGTTTAAAAGATTGGTTATTTGTCAACTATGTTGCAATTTATGGATATAAATTTACATATTATAAGAATAATATAGTATTGATTAATGATTTATAACATCTATATGGTGTCATTTTGTTGGATATTTTTTTATGTTTGGTTGGGTTTGGTAAACTCCAAAAGGCCTACCGTTTGGTAACAAACAGAGACAGAGGAGAATCAAATTAAATAAGTTCAAATAAAATTATATCAAACTATAGAGA